>CM054180.1:5355000-5430000 GCA_028829895.1 Sinotaia quadrata | reverse complement strand
TATGGATCTGAGAGCGAATGGAATGTCTGTATATTGAATGATACTACAGAAATGGTCCATAGACGTACACAGACAAAGGGCTGTTTATTGATTGCCAAGGGAAATCCAGTGTCAGCGGCCTGTAGCATATTTTTAGACCCGATTTATGGTCCCATTCAACAAACTAGACAATAAGTCCACCATCTTGAGTTGCAAGCGGTTAATGATCGCCAGTAAATCCCGCAAATGGGACCAGAACTTGGCTACATGAGCGAAAAAATAATACTTCCAATTCCTTGCTACCAAATTGTTCTCTAGAATTAGACAGCCCTTTAGTTTGAACTGTGAAAGACAGTGCCAAAGCATTAAACCGTTAAAATCAGAAGATTCGTCAGACTTGCAGGTTCAAGCGATTAGCACTTAGAATTAAATTCCGAAAAATAGCTGTACAACTGAGGAATGGTCTATGGAATTGTGGAGCCACAGAGTGCTGTGCAGAATTATACCCCAAGACGGCTCTGGGCAGAATCCCTATAACAGTATATACCTGACCTAAGAAACCACAGAGCAATCATTAATTATAAAGAGTAACCCTTGGCACTGACCGGGCTAAAGTACACGAACAGAAGCCACCGAACACTACCCAGACCTTCAATCTCACCACCTAAGGCATACGATCCCTTTCAGAACACATATCTCATCAGCTAAGGCACACGATCCCTTTCAGAACACATATCTCACCACCTAAGGCACACGATCCCTTTCAGAACACATATATCATCAGCTGTCTCTGAAATCAGAGAAAGCGGGCGTGGAACCAAATCAAACAAGAGTTTAGGGCTCTCTCATACTGCTGTGTAATAGTATCTCTTTAGCACTATGTCTCTTTAGCTATGTAGCTCAGTAAACCAGTTGTTCCGCCATGTCAATCTGAATAGTCCTTAAGTTAGTTCAGGGCTGACTTAAGTATAACAGTCGCAAGATTTATCTACGAAGCCATGGCTAAACTACATTCTTAATAGAGCAACAAGACTGATCTGCGCACATAAGACTGACATACATGCTTACAAGAGCCAGAGGGATAACCTGCACAGTTAAAGTCAAAAGACTGACATACATGCTTTCAAGAGCCAGAGGGATGACATAACTATAATGTATGAATTCTGAAATTATAACATTAAGACGGTTGTAATAACCTAGTGACGTCATGTACAGTATCCCTCACAAGATGCTATAAGATATAATATTTTACACAAGTATAATAGTATTAGTTTTATTACAAATGAATACGATTTAAACATATACGCAAAATCTATAATAAATACATTAAAAATATGCTATTCTCGTTGTCTGCTGTTCAAATAACATTAATAAACCAGAACTGCACAGTGCATAACCGTATACAGTTAGATGATATACGTTACTTCACCACTGTATATACTCAATAAATCAATCGCATATAAATACAAATATACATTGCAAAACACAGTGCATAACTGTATACAGTTAGATGATGTACGTTACTTCACCACTGTATATACTCAATAAATCAATCGCATATAAATATAAATATACATTGCAAAACACATGGATCGGGGTGGGAGTATTTTAAGTTGCTGTGAGACTGCGATTTTTTTCTTTAGCTGTTGATATTTGAGAAAGGTCAGCCAGGACAGAATATTTATCGCGGCTAGACAGAAGGCTCTGTTCACATTCGAAGGAGTAAGTGTGGATGATAAAGGACACTAACCATTATTTTGATTCAAGGGCAGATAATTTGGTCAATCGTTAAACACGTAATATAATCCTGAAAGAAACTGTGAAGACGATATCGTGTGTAGGGCATTATAAGAAACTGTGAAGACGATATCGTGTGTAGGGCATTATAAGAAACTGTGAAGACGATATCGTGTGTAGGGCATTATAAGAAACTGTGAAGACGATATCGTGTGTAGGGCATTATAAGAAACTGTGAAGACGATATCGTGTGTAGGGCATTATAAGAAACTGTGAAGACGATATCGTGTGTAGGGCATTATAAGAAACTGTGAAGACGATATCGTGTGTAGGGCATTATAAGAAACTGTGAAGACGATATCGTGTGTAGGGCATTATAAGAAACTGTGAAGACGATATCGTGTGTAGGGCATTATAAGAAACTGTGAAGACGATATCGTGTGTAGGGCATTATAAGAAACTGTGAAGACGATATCGTGTGTAGGGCATTATAAGAAACTGTGAAGACGATATCGTGTGTAGGGCATTATAAGAAACTGTGAAGACGATATCGTGTGTAGGGCATTATAAGAAACTGTGAAGACGATATCGTGTGTAGGGCATTATAAAACCAGTTCGAACTGCCCGCATGTGCGAATGTCGTCAGACCAAAAGCGATTGAAGTTGCTCTGGAAGACACGCAAAATAAATAAAATAATGAACAAAACTAAAGAATGCGATCCCGTTAGTTCTCGCCCAGACGTATTAGGTACGGTGCATTTTCTGTAATGACTGATGGTTAAGATTTATCACTGTTTTCGTTTATATAGAACACTTTACAGTATGAATTTATGTTTTTATTTTTTTTAAAACAAATTTCACACTATTCTTGAAAAAGGGTTAATCGTTTCAATGATCGAGTTCTAATGTCTCTGGTATGGCAGTGAGACTATAGAGATACCATAAGGTGAGGGTTAATACGAAGAACACTCAAAATGGACAGCTGTAGCAGAAGACAGATACCATAAGGTGAGGGTTAAAACGAAGAACACTCAAAGTGGACAGCTGTAGCAGAAGACAGATACCATAAGGTGAGGGTTAATACGAAGAACACTCAAAATGGACAGCTGTAGCAGAAGACAGATACCATAAGGTGAGGGTTAATACGAAGAACACTCAAAATGGACAGCTGTAGCAGAAGACAGATACCATAAGGTGAGGGTTAATACGAAGAACACTCAAAATGGACAGCTGTAGCAGAAGACAGATACCATAAGGTGAGGGTTAATACGAAGAACACTCAAAATGGACAGCTGTAGCAGAAGACAGATACCATAAGGTGAGGGTTAATACGAAGAACACTCAAAATGGACAGCTGTAGCAGAAGACAGATACCATAAGGTGAGGGTTAATACGAAGAACACTCAAAATGGACAGCTGTAGCAGAAGACAGATACCATAAGGTGAGGGTTAATACGAAGAACACTCAAAATGGACAGCTGTAGCAGAAATCCCGAAAGGAAAAGGTCAATAGATGAGAAGCCTAGTGACGAAATTTCAAAGGACAAAGAAGGTTTACAGGATGTGTTAACAGAGAAGTTTTAGGAAGAGAGTTCAGAGAAGGAAAGGTTCTATGCAGAAAATCAGCAGATGGAAGGGGAACAGAGCAGTTGAAGAGGCAGACAGCGATAGGAGAAAGTTGATAAAGAGAGAAAGCTAACTAAAAGGGGTCGTGATAGAGAATCCGAACAAAGAGTGCCATTATCAAACTAGCATACTCAACCTTCCGAAAACAAAGCATGTCGAAAGGTAAAGACAAATGTACTTTATCAGGATCCTCTATTCCTAAATTGTACTACTCTTGAAGTTGGGGGGAAAAAAAAGTTCATTTTACAACAGGGCTCTAACAATATCCTTTCTGTGAGCAAAATGTGTACGGTCTCTTCGGGTCGTTCACGATTCACAATGTAATCATCATCATCATCATTATCATCTTCATCATAATTATGCACAGAGAGAAAGTAGAGATGGTTAATACATACATAATCTGAATGCAGAGGGGTTAGCAGATAGGAAAGTTCTATGAAGGAAGCTAAGAGGCAGATTGCAGAGGTTTCATACAGAAGAAATCTGCATTTTGAATTGAACAACAAAGAGAATGGAAGGGATTAACTGAGAGAAGGCGAATTAAAAAGTTATCAAACAATGAACCAGATCAGACAGGTCCCATGGATAAAAATTTTGATTCGAAAGTGCTAACAAAACCAAACAAAAAGTAAAAGGAAACCGCATGGATAGCTGTTGGACCGAGAAATATCACTGAAAGGGTTAACAAGCAAACTGATCGAGAACACAACTAGCTGTTAGTGGCGCTGTAAGTTTAGGATCTGCCGCCCTTAAATCCACGCCCACCATTATTCCGTATCTATCTGGTATCATGTTATGTTCAGTCATGCAGTACACTGTGCTATCAAGCGGAAAGTCGGCTAAAAATGTGTATTGTTCAATATCATTCTTATCCAGCTAAACCAAAGTGTCTGATTGTGTTTTATTGCTTTTTATATTGTTTGAAATCAGTGAAACATCCCGTGTAACATGAAGATCTTGCTTACACAAGTATCAAGTCCTCTATGAAGATATTGCTTACACAAGTATCAAGTCCTGTATGAAGATCTTGCTTACACAAGTATCAAGTCCTCTATGAAGATCTGCATCAAGGAGGTACCTCAAAATCAATCTATAAAGTGTGAATAATTATCCCAAGGAACATGCAAGGTGTTGTATCAGGTAGTCTGTCAGTGGAGCCCGGCTTTGTGTCACGTGGTTGTCAAACAAACTGTCCAGCGTTGTGTCAAGTGACTGTCAAACAAAATATCTAGATTTGTGTCAGGTGACTGTCAAACAAATTATCCAGCTTTGTGTCAAGTGAATGTCATACAAAATATCCAGCTTTGTGTCAAGTGCTTATCAAACAAACTGTCAAGTTTGTGTTAAGTGGTTGCCAAACAAACTGTCCACCTTGTGTCAAGTGGTTGTCAAACAAACTGTCCACCTTGTGTCAAGTGGTTGCCAAACAAGCTGTCCACCTTGTGTCAAGTGGTTGTCAAGCAAACTGTCCAGCTTATGTCAAGTGATCGTCAATCAAACTTCCTGCTTTTGTCACGTGGTTGTCAAACAAAACGTCTGGCTTGTTAAAAGTTAACTAGTCTCAGGTCTATAGAGCAGTGGTTGTGGCCAATAGCACATTCAAATTTTCAGAAGTGTTTGCCGTGCGCCATCAATTTTTCAAAGCTTACTTTTGTGCTGGACATGACGTCATATTTAGTAATACATAATACATTTATCTATGCCATTCTAGATTATTACTCTTTCATCATCACAATTAGAATTCGCTCTTTTTTAATCCCTCTGGAAGATGAATTAAGCAGCATTAACAAAGCATTTATCATAAGGAGTCAGTTCTAATCTTATTTAGTTTAAAAAGTACAATATTGTCGAACTGGTGGCTGAAATATATTTATTATTCTTACTTTAACATAGAAGTCAGTTACGTTTAATTTAAAATATTCCTTCATACTTTTATTTGTATCTGGATATCACCAAGTAAACATACAAATATGTAACACCTTAGGCACACATTTTATTTTTACATGTACCCATATTTCAATAAGCATCCAAATATGAATAATATTCATAAGGGCTCACCAGAATTGAGAAAGTTATTATTAATTGATGTGCTTTTATTGTAATAAATCAGTGTGATTTATGGCATTTCATTTCATTAGCCATCTGTTAGCAGTGGAGCGAGTCAAATTATGTTCCTGTTTGTAAGCAAAAATCATCAAGATGCCCGCCCGTCAGTAAGTTAAGATCGGTATTTTGACTTTATTATGCTCATCGCTAAAAACAATATACATAGATAAATGGAATCAAAATAAGAATTTATTGCGTACACTTTTGATTCTAAAATTTATTATAAGATGTTGTCGATTTGAGAACTATATTATTCTTGAGGTCTAAAATATCGAGTTACACTTCTCTTCTTGAATGAGACTTGCCATTTTCGTTAAGTTTAGTTGGTAAGTAAACGGATTCACAAGGGAGGCAATCACAGACTCAATGACGGTGAACTCTTAAAATCTCTCTTCAAACAACTTCTCCTGAGGTCTTTGAATGTATTGAAGAGTTAAAATCACTATCAAATACCTTTTTCTTCACAGTTGGAAAATGTATTGAGACTTCGTCTTGACATGTGACTTCCACAGTATCAGTTCTGTTTTGAAAGATTTAACATAACCTAAAGTGAGTGACGTCAGGCTGGATGGAACAGTGTAAATTTTCATTACTTTTCACACCTCGTCGCGGGAGCATGTACGTGCCTCGGCGGGCGCCATGCTGCCATAGGACACCGTGTTGGGAACCACTGCTATGGTGTATAGTCCGTTGCACAACACAATGGACTGCTTTGCTTACGCTCCCACTTTTAAAGAAATTTTTTCACTACAGTAACTCGAACAATAAAGTCACCGATGGGCACAACTATTCTCACTAGATTTAACCTTACTTTAAGGAAAATATAACTGCAGATAATACAGGGAAAGTTACTCAGTGTGAACAAACAATTTGTGTGCACTGTAGTTACATAACTGCGACACGCAACGTGTGCACAAGATAGTTACATCATTGCAACAAACAACATGGGCACGCGATAGTTACAAAAGTGTGACAATAAATCATTCATCCAATCAACCAATCACGTCAGTTGATTAACCACAGTTAAAATTCATCCAATCAACCAATCACGTCAGTCGATTAACCACAGTTAAATCATTCATCCAATCAACCAATCAGGTCAGTCGATTAACCAAAGCAACCCATCAAAAAACATTTATAAATCAATGAATGTTAGAGCTAACCAAGAGAACAAATCAATGAGTGTTAGAGCTAACCAAGAGAACAAATCAATGAGTGTTAGAGCTAACCAAGAGAACAAATCAATGAGTGTTAGAGCTAACCAAGAGAACAAATCAATGAATGTTAGAGCTAACCAAGAGAACAAATCAATGAGTGTTAGAGCTAACCAAGAGAACAAATCAATGAGTGTTAGAGCTAACCAAGAGAACAAATCAATGAGTGTTAGAGCTAACCAAGAGAACAAATCAATGAGTGTTAGAGCTAACCAAGAGAACAAATCAATGAGTAAAATGAAGAAATAATCAATCCATCGCAACGCTTGAACATTTTTAGGAATAATCTTGCAGGGTATTTTCTTGCAAACTGTACATTGCTTGCAAACTTTTTCTGTCTGTGTTGTGAGGATGTGTTTTCATGCAGTACTGAACAAATATGAGTGCGCGCGCGCGCGTGTGTGTGTGTGTGTGTGTGTGTGTGTGTGTGTGCGCGCGCGCGTCTCTTTGTGAGCTTGTGTGTGTTTAAGTGAGTGTGGAGTGTGTATTTGTGTGTTTGTTTGAGTGTGTATATGTCTGAGAGTACATCTCTAGTTTGTGTGTATTTGTGTGTTTGTGTGAGTGTGCATCTGTGGGTTTGTGTGAGTATGCATTTATGTGTCTGTGTTAATGTGTATTTGTGGGTTTGTGAGAGGTTTGTGTGAGTGTTTATTTGTGTGTTTGTGAGTGTGCATTTATGTTTGTGTGTATATGTGTGATTGTGCGAGTTTTGTGAATTTGTGCGAGTTTATGAATGTCCCTGGCTGTGTATGGCACGCATACACATATGTCGAGGTTGTTCTTGCGTACTCTCAGTCACCCGTATTATAGTCAACATCAGCCTAGCGCTCTTGGCCTGCCTTGAAACAAAAGCCACTCGGCATCTCCTCCGATGATAAAAACGAAACAGGAAATGCCATGTGTTTGAGATGCAAGCTTCTTTCTAATGTCGGACGTCACTGTATGAGTAGCACACACTACTTCTAGATAGCTTGTGAATGGTTTCAAAGGCGCCCTCGAGAGCCATCTAGTTTGGCGAGAGCACTTTATCAATCTTGAATTCATTTCAACACCTAACAATCATAACGACGTACCGATGGAAACAGTCCATCACCGGCATGTTTGCAATCAATAACGTCCGAGTTGTTAAGTCAAAACCCACTGTCGCCATAGCCTACCTAGTTTGTCACGCAGTAGGTTTCAGAAAGTACATTTTGTACTTGTAGGTATTATGTATTCTGGGGGTTGGGGGGAGAGTGGCGAATGGGGGAGGAGGGTAATGTTCTTAAACAGTGGCCACATATACGGCTTGTTTCTCTCTTTGTTCAGATAGAAAGAGAAACGCCTAGTGCTCGTTTACATCCCGAGTGAGTAGCTGTGGCGTACCTGTCCACATTCACACGATTTTATTAAACTTATTAAAAGTAAAGATATTTTAATTCATAATAATAATAATTTTAAAAGTTATAATACTTCTAACCTTATTACTTTAAACCACATGAAAGTAGTGATTTTAAACTTGTTCCAAACTGACATTTTAATTAAACCCAGCCTGGAGTTTCCCAACTCCCCCACCCCCACGGAAGCAGCCTGGAGTTTCCCGACTCCCCCGGTTGTGTAATCTCCACACTAACTCATTATGGAAGCAGCCTGGAGTTTCCCGACTCTCCCGGTTGTGTAATCTCTGCACTAACTCATTACGGAAGCAGCCTGGAGTTTCCCAACTCCCCCGGTTGTGTAATCTCTGCACTAACTCATTACGGAAGCAGCTGCAGCAAGGAGACCTAAAGTATTAGTGTTCATAGGAGAGGACTATGCCCCTCAGCCAAGGAACTCTATATGAAAAGTGTCAACCAGGATAGGGGAAAGCTGTCAAAAAGTGTAAGTAGGTAAGTTAGAGAAATCCATAATTAGACTGCCTTTGGATATACACCCAGTCAGGGACGTTTTAAGAAGTTTGGGGGTTCTAAGCGCAAACCCTAACCTCAAATGTAACCCAATTTCCACCTCAATCTCTCAGTCTGCATGTGTCATATGTGTCATTTTGTTAAATTTATTAATATAGTACTAAACTGTTAACACAAACACAGCAATCTGTACTTTACAAGTGTAAAATAACAGTTTAGTTTAATGCCAATTAAACGTTTTTTTGTTAATTTGTTATATAAACTGTTAGATTGTAATGAGGAAATGTTTGCTGTACATGGGCTGTTAGTGTCAGGACACTTCCTTACAAACATTGCTGTTATGTTTTGCTCTCAGAAAAGTCAGGACACTTCCTTACAAACATTGCTGTTATGTTTTGCTCTCAGAAAAGTCAGGACACTTCCTTACAAACATTGCTGTTATGTTTTGCTCTCAGTAAAGTCAGGACACTTCCTTACAAACATTGCTGTTATGTTTTGCTCTCAGAAAAGTCAGGACACTTCCTTACAAACATTGCTGTTATGTTTTGCTCTCAGAAAAGTCAGGACACTTCCTTACAAACATTGCTGTTATGTTTTGCTCTCAGAAAAGTCAGGACACTTCCTTACAAACATTGTTGTTGTGTTTTGCTCTCAGAAAAGTCAGGACATTTCCTTACAAACATTGCTGTTGTGTTTTGCTCTCAGAAAAGTCAGGACATTTTCTTACAAACATTGCTGTTGTGTTTTGCTCTCAGAAAAGTCAGGACATTTCCTTACAAACATTGCTGTTGTGTTTTGCTCTCAGAAAAGTCAGGACATTTTCTTACAAACATTGCTGTTGTGTTTTGCTCTCAGAAAAGTCAGGACATTTTCTTACAAACATTGCTGTTGTGTTTTGCTCTAAGAAAAGTCAGGACATTTTCTTACAAACATTGCTGTTGTGTTTTGCTCTCAGAAAAGTCTCTGATAATATTGAAATTCAAAGATTCCAACACATCTGATTCTATGCTCACGACAGACAGGCATTTGAATCATTCTTGCATCGTCACATCATTGCATTCTTCCAATCAGTTGTGCATAGAGCAGACTGCTGACCCATCATAGTTGATGAGAAAAAAGAAACCATTGAGCCATATATATTAGTCTGATCCACCTGGACATTGTACCTTGTTAATTTCTATTTCACTTGATTTCATTTTCTTTATTAAATTTCCTTTAAAGTTATAAATATTGACTCTGTTTCTCGTCCCGTCACGTCTATATAGGTCAAAGGAACTTTATTATATAGGTCAAAGGAACTTTATTCACAGAGGGAGTCTGGGGGCTGGAGCTGGATTAAATAGTATACGTTTCGCATGAAGTTAGATGTTTGTGTATCCTTTGTATTTGTTTCCTTAAAGTGCGTGCACGTGACCGGGAAACCGGGTTAAATTTTCCGGCAAGCAAGGGAGAAATGAGTTAGACAACATTTGATTCTCTTCTCGTCTTTCCCTAATCCTGCATTTCACCTGTATACACGCGCAGTAGTTTTACTCGAGGTGATAAGCACAAACCCGATGATGACTTTTCTTGCTGCAAATCCAAACTTCATAATGTTACCCGCTTGGTTCAGCACTCTGTTTTTTATAGCAAAATCTGTTACCAAACATGAATTCCAGCCACAGTCCACTAAAACAGTTACACATTCCACACTCAAAGAGTTGTGTTCAACAAAAGTTCTACGTTTCTCTCTACAAGAACGTTTTATTGCCAGTACATTCGCACTCCATTTAAAGTTATCCAGTCCACTTTAAAATCATGCCACTCCATTTAAAGTTATCCAGTCCATTTAAAAATCATGCCACTCCATTTAAAATGTCATGACAAGCCACTCACAACAACACCCGACTAGTTTTCTTCCTTAAGTCACACTCACGGTTTTCTCATGCAGCTCTAAATGACATATTTTGCACTTCACCAAATCACACATGGTCACAGGTAAAAAATGACATATTTTGCACTTCACCAAATCACACATGGTCACAAAAGTAAAAAATGACATATTTTGCACTTCACCAAATCACACATGGTCACAAAAGTAAAAAATGACATATTTTGCACTTCACCAAATCACACATGGTCACAAAAGTAAAAAATGACATATTTTGCACTTCACCAAATCACACATGGTCACAAAAGTAAAAAATGACATATTTTGCACTTCACCAAATCACACATGGTCACAAAAGTAAAAAATGACATATTTTGCACTTCACCAAATCACACATGGTCACAAAGGTAAAAAATGACATATTTTGCACTTCACCAAATCACACATGGTCACAAAGGTAAAAAATGACATATTTTGCACTTCACCAAATCACACATGGTCACAAAGGTAAAAAATGACATATTTTGCACTTCACCAAATCACACATGGTCACAAAGGTAAAAAATGACATATTTTGCACTTCACCAAATCACACATGGTCACAAAGGTAAAAAATGACATATTTTGCACTTCACCAAATCACACATGGTCACAAAGGTAAAAAATGACATATTTTGCACTTCACCAAATCACACATGGTCACACAGGTAAAAAAATGACATATTTTGCACTTCACCAAATCACACATGGTCACACAGGTAAAAAAAGACATATTTTGCACTTCACCAAATCACACGTGGTCACACAGGTAAAAAATGACATATTTTGCACTTCACCAAATCACACATGGTCACACAGGTAAAAGAAATGTCACCATTGGTAAATTTCTAAATACATTCGTAATCCTTGAGGCGACAGCAGTATATAATAATACATTTCAGACAGCCAACTGAATCAGTCCATGAACAGAAACAATTGGACAGTAGAAATTATCAGTTCTTAGCTTTGCCCATTCCACTTTTGGACTGGTCTACATGCATGAATAATTTTCAGTTACTCTATAGACCTATTTGACCCTTTCTTCGGCGCAAATGTCCCACACTCGACTTACTATATAACTCTAGGCCGAGATGACTTACAAATTCGACATCCATATGCACAGCTTACTTACACGTTCATGACTCCAGATAACCCATATGCCGAAATAACTTACATCTTGTACACTATAGTGAAACACAATTTACACTTTACACTGCAAATTATTCACTAAACACTCTACTACAAACTCCTGACAATTTAGTGCCACTCAAGTCCTATATGTTGCCAGCATCCTGAGACAACTTACATCAATAAAGACCTGACACCCTCTTGAATCATTCAAGCAGAAGCCCTCATGCCAAGGCAATTTACAAGTATAAATTTTTGACACCTTCCTGAGCCATTCAAGCCTCGAACTGATTTATGTGCAAAACACAAACGTACAACTATAAATTTCAGACACCTCGAGCCTCGCACTGGCCCGCCACGTGCGGAAACAACGCACAATTTAAATTCCAGATACTTTCTTTCGCGAGCCCATTCAAACCTCACTCTGGAGCCAACGTGCGAGAGAAAAAAACGGTTTGACAAAATGGTGGAACGTGGCTGAACCATTCCAAAGCCGTGGAATGTATTCTCCACCTTCAGGGGGATACCTGGAACCAGAAAATGCTACAAATAGTCCCTGGTTAACCTCTTTCACATGTGACAGCCTCGGCAGCCAGCACGAGGCTCCAGCAGATGAAAGCCTGTCTGCAAAGAAAGAGAACTCCTTCCATATAACAAACAGGACCATAGTGTATGGCAGCTTCATCAACAAATCTTACTGCTTTGGCACTGGCCCCATCTTCTCTGCTACCGTCAGACAAGGCAGAGGCGATAAAAATGGCACTTAAGGACATCAACCGTGTTTTTAAAAAAATCACCTGGAGTCAACGGAGACAATCGTATGGTAAAGACAGTTCGCTTTGTCCTCTGACCTCTGTTGTTGCTGCACACCGATATCACATTGATGTCAATGACATTACATTGATGTCACGGACGTAGCTACTTTAGCGAACATACATGTCTGCCTTGGTAAGTCAAATGTCATTAAAGTCTGACATTTTTTTGCTTCCACATTTTCTGAACCCTGCTAAAAAGATAACGCTCTAGTTCCTGGTCTAACTTGGAAGATTATTTACTGCAAGCCATAAAAGGTTGCCTTTGAATGATGAAATTATTGTGTAAAAGAAATTTAGTATTAGGAGTCTTCATTAAATTGTATTAGCAAACAAGCTGCAATTGTATCACCAACAACATTTTTAAAAATGGTCAATGCAAGGAAATAAAGTATAGAGATAGATGGATAGATAGAAAGATGGGTGGATGGACGGACGGACGGAGAGACAGACAGACAGACAGACAGATAGATAGATAGATAGACAGATAGATAGATAGCCCAAAAGGCAGACAGAAAAATGTAAGTGGAATCTGTTAGCCGACACATTCGTTTGGTAAGGTGGCCAATACAGAAAACGTCATTTTGGTGTTTACACAACTCCAGATGATCTAGAACTAGACAGTATAGGTCTAATGATAAAATACTGGTAATACTTTTCTTCCAAGACTTTCTTCACTATAAGGTAGTTTTTTTTCTTTTTTCTGGCAAATGCTTGTCTCTCGCAGTCATACGAGACTTCGGTAAGAACACAGTGTTCTTATCTCGTTGCATGCCTGTTTGCGTCTGAAATGAACCAGAAAGTTTACGATCGCTTCCACCGGGTAACTAGTCCTACTGAAGACAGTTTTTATTCACGTCTGCTTGTAATTCACTCACGTCTGTTTCATAGGTAACGCATTTTATCGCGTGATTATTCCCGTTGCTTTTCAGTGTTTCCATCAAGATTATGCTGTATTTTTTTTTAATCTCAGCAACCCCCCAACCTCCCCCCCAAAAAAACCTCAACAAAACAAAAAAAGAAAAGAAAGTAAAATAGAAAAAAAAACTTTAGGGTGAGTAATGGAAAGTAATGGTCTATTTCTGAGTCACCAATACATTGCCTCAGTTCTTTTTTATTTCATTCCAAATTAAGATTATAAATACTAACATGCATTTAAAACTGCATGTCACGTGACATTCCACATTAAGTTTTCTGATCGATGGTGTAAACGCGTTTAGTTAGTATCAATGATATCAGATAACAATGAAATATGTATCTATCTACAAAACAGAACAATAAAGTAAAAATTAAGGAAAAAAATCAAAAGTAATAAGGTAAGAGTCTGTTTCTTTGAGGAATAAGAATAATGACATAAAGAAGTAGGTTGAAATTTAAAAAATAAAACTTTTATCATTAATGCTGCAGTTGTTTCTGTTATTAGATTCTTTGCTCGACTTCTGTTATATATCGTTTGGTATGTGTAAATGTTGGTCACGGAATCCTACCAGGATTCTGGGAGATCCAAGGTTTTAGAATAAGGGCATTTGGCAAGAAGAGCTGCTTTTAGCAATGGGACAAGTCCATGTTTTTCTGGCATTATATTCAGGTAATGTTCCAGTTCATAGGTTATGTTCCACGGCATTTCTATTACTGCTGGTGATATTCCACGGTCTCTGAATTTCTTATCTAATCTGACATCCTGGTATTCTTCAATCTTTCCCGGGTATTTGGATTATGTTGTCATTTGCACAGCAACATCTTAGATTTGCTATTGTGTTGGACTTGCTCTCATCTACAATGCCCGTCGCCTCGCGAGAATTACACGACTTGTTCACAACTACAATGTCTAGTCTTCATGCAGGATTTACACGACTTGTTCCCAAAAACTACAATGTCCAATCTTCGAGCAGGATTTACATGACTTGTTCACAAAAACTACAATGTCCAATCTTCGAGCAGGATTTACATGACTTGTTCACAACTACAATGTCTAGTCTTCGTGCAGGATTTACATGACTTGTTCACAACTACAATGTCTAGTCTTCGTGCAGGATTTACATGACTTGTTCCCAAAAACTACAATGTCCAATCTTCGAGCAGGATTTACATGACTTGTTCCCAAAAACTACAATGTCCAATCTTCGAGCAGGATTTACATGACTTGTTCACAAAAACTACAATGTCCAATCTTCGAGCAGGATTTACATGACTTGTTCACAACTACAATGTCTAGTCTTCGTGCAGGATTTACATGACTTGTTCACAACTACAATGTCTAATCTTCGAGCAGGATTTACATGACTTGTTCACAACTACAATGTAGTAGTAGTAGTAGTAGTAGAAGTGATTTTTCTACGATTACCTGCTTGTGTCTCTGACCTCTGGCTAGCTTGTTGATTGGGCAGTGGTGAAGTCCTAAATGTCGAATGAGAAACAATACTGGGAATAGAAATTATTCGAGAATCAGTGTGCCACACCCACCACGATGTAGTCACTCTTCGTACATGAAATGCGCCATGAGCATATGAATTTCCTTGGCCAACATGTTGTTGTCACACGCCAGGTACCAATGCTAAAAGTACCATTGGTACCATTTGTGCTTTCGTCGCTATCGATGTTTTCAATGGAAAGTCGGTCATTCCGTGAATTAAACTAAATTTACAATGTATTTCACGCAAATGTATTCTACCAATCCAGACATCATCACTTGTATTACCATGGTTTCCATGTTTGGTACTGCCGACTGTCCTTCTGTTATATCTCATCAATGTGTTAAAGTTAAGTACTAAAGCATAAGCAAAATAGATATCAGAAATGCTCTAAATCTTACAGACAGACAGACAGACAGACAGACAGACAGACAGACAGACAGACAGACAGATAGATAGATAGATAGATAGATAGATGGATAGATAGATAGATAGATAGATAGATAGATAGATAAGATAGATAGATAAGATAGATAGATAGAATGTTTTCCTACAATTAATGAAAAGCTATAAATTTTTATTGCATTTCTAGAAACCCTAGAATTTTATCTGCGTCATGAAAGTCCTGTAAAGCTGTAAAACGCGTCCATTTGCCAACGTTTATTTTCTAAAATTTCACCTCTTAATACGTCCCCCGGTAACAGATCCATTAGATAATATAGCTCCCACAAGTCAGTAAATACGAGGTTAATCCACTGCATCTTAACCTTTTTCCTTTCGCCAGTGAAAATTGATCGTGAAAGCTTTTCAAACGGGTAACCGTGGACGAGGGAAAAATGTTAGAGCGCTCATGGTGTGACTGGAAAGTTCTCAAGTAACTCTCGCCCCTGACCATCCATCTTATTTAATGCAGGCGCGCGAACCTGCATGTTCACGACCCAAGATGCCGACACCAAAGACAGGCACAGTAAGTGCTCTAACTTGATCTGTGCTTCATGGTCGCTGAACGTTTAACGCTGAACACTCCAGGGCGGAAGACGACGCCCAGTAATGGAGTATCAGCTCTACCATTGCATGTAAAACTGTCCACATTTTTCGACCAGTAATAAATTTAACGTGCAGCTGAAACATTTCAGGTATTTTGAGAATGGAAAGTCCCAACAGGAAAGGAATTAAGAAAGAAATACACTAAGAGGAGTGTGTCGGATAAGCAAAGAACAAAAAGATCAAAGGGAACAGCTGTGAGGTCAAAGACAGCCCATTTTCTGGGACCTGTCCCAGATATTTTTCTAGTTAAATCTCATGACGTTAATCTCAGTGTCCTGTGTGAGTTTAATGTGTTACAGAACTGCAACATCCCTCCCCTTTCCCACACACACACACTTCGTCACTCGTTTTGGAGCACTCGACTCCTAATCTCACTTTCTATCTCAGCTTAACTTCTCGCAGAACTGAAACATCCACCTCGTCATTTGTTTTAACTCTCGAAGTTAATCTCACTCCTCGGTCTCAACGTCACATGTAGAAGTAAGAAAATCTGCCTAGCCATTTGCTTTGAGGCACTCGAAGTTAATCTTACTCTCCAGCCTCAGCTTAACGTACTGTAGAACTATAACTGCCAAATCGTCAGGTGACTAACGCAGACAGATCTGGTTACGGTTTCGCTGCCACATAACTGCCAAGCAGAGCGGGGTTCACGCAGAAACGCAGTGAGTGTTTTCTTTGTTGCGTTAGTATCTCGGGCTCAGCACAAGTGTCTGGTGTAACCATAACTGCCACCTCTCTGGGTGACAAAGGCTTTCTCGAGTGGCCCATACAGTTGACATTCTTCTTGTAGAATATTCGCGAAAATATTGTATGGTAGAAAAGGGGCAACACCAGAATCGTGGAGGGCCCTAAAATATGCTTTTATGTTCAGCAATCCAGGTCAAGGTATAAAGTCAGAGAACAGTTACACGGATTAAAAGCTTTAGGTGTATGTATATATATATATATACGTGTGTGTGTGTGTGTGTGTGTGTGTGTGTGTATGTGTGTGTGTGTGTGTGCGTGTGCGCGCGCGCGCATGTCTATGTGGCTTTAGGGTCAAAATGATTCCATTTAAGAACTGTATTATCGAAGTGAATTTTTTTCTCCCCTTCGTAAAGTAATATTGGCAGAACCCTTATTTAAGCTCCATAATGGGAACGCATCAATAATGCGAAATTCTTCTCATGAAACACTGTTTCAGACCGGCGGTTACAAAAATATCTTGCAGACACGTCAGTTTATACCAATATAAACTGTAGAGGAGCATCTAAAAAATCTGACGAGAAAATTGTAAAGTCTAGCAAATGCACTAACACATGAATACTAATATGACTTTAAAGCCTTTTGACACAGCGTTCAGGCAAATCAGGGGCAGGTAATTAGCGTCTATACACGGCCCTCTTCCTTCAGTTTGCATTTAGAGGTGCAGTCGACAAACAAAGACATAAAGGGGAGAGAAAAGTGCTATTAATAGATGTTTCTTTTCCTGAGGTCTGAGATTGAAAAGACACACCAAGCAGTTAGATTCTAGCGGGGCAATTTAAAACGGCAGCTCAGCCCCTTTTGACAGGGAGGAGAGACTCCAAAGTAAAACTGACAGGATGTCAATTGCTAGTAACAATGATGATGGGAATCAAAGAAAATATGGGCGGATCATACATCACAACTTGCGAAGACTTCACACTAGGGGGCTATAGAGCGGCCAGGCAAATAGGCTCTTTCACTGCGATGACCCGCTTGTACATGACTCTATCAATATTTGTATCAGTCATGAAATAGCTTTTCAGATTTCATTCAGGCGCTTTCAATGGCCGAATGATCTTAACCACATCGAATGAAGCGAGTTAGAGGGCTAGATCGTTGTTTAAGTTCTATAAATAGGTGGTGCCGCGCTTAGAAAACGCATTCACGTGCATAGTCACAAATGAAACAGAAACACCTGAACATAACACCACTGATGCGCGAATTTATACGCTCACACAACACACATTCACACACACAACACATATTCACACACGCACGCGAACTCACACCGCTCAAAAACACACACGCACGCACGCACACACACACGCACACACACTTCATATATTTAGAATACTCTTCATAGTACTTCAGCGGCTAATACCACTTCAGAAAGCACATCATCTCATTGGCAATTGAAAGTTTTTAATGGTCAACTGCCTCACCGTTATTGTGTTTATACGTGGGGTTTTATTCTGGGTGGTGGATGTTTGTTGGGAATTTTGTAGATGTTGATGGGGAACTATTTTTGAAGAGGTTGTTTGGATTCTGTTATGGTGGGCACACGTGAGGAAATCACTACCCACGGCTACGACCTAGGCTGACCAATAAGTTTTATGTGAGCAGTTTTCGATCTTTACCACAATACCTGGGTAACAAACGATATCTACATCACAATACCTGGGTAACAAACGATATCTACATCACAATACCTGGGTAACAAACGATATCTACATCACAATACCTGGGTAACAAACGATATCTACATAACAATACCTGGGTAACAAACGATATCTACATAACAATACCTGGGTAACAAACGATATCTACATCACAATACCTGGGTAACAAACGATATCTACATCACAATACCTGGGTAAATTAAACGATATCTACATGTTTCACTCGTCTTCATGTCAGTAGCAAAGACACATGAATGAGAAAACTTTTCATTAATCCGGGTACTGATAGCAGTTTGAAACGAGAGAGCTTTACTTCTCGCGCATCTGTATAATAGCACTGTTTTCGCCTTCACACTTTCGTCTCCTAACAGCTAAATAAAGAGAAAATTTACACAAAAAAAAGTCAAAAACCAAAAAAAAAGTTTCCGAAGTGAAGGAGCCATTAAAAATGTAGGGTGCAAAAAAAAAAAATTTAAATGAAAAACTAAGAAAATCTTAACCGGGGAAATAACTCTGCGCAATAAAACAGTCCCATTAGTCGACATTTAAACAAACCATTTATTACAGTGAGTCAGAACAGAGGCCAATCTGAAGGGCTGAGTCATATGCTGGGACGCAGTTCAGAAAACATGCCCGAAGACAACCCGTGCCAGGCATATGACAGGGCCCGTAACTTGATGCGTGAAGTTATTAACACATTTATCAACCGGACAGCCAGTAACAATGAATCATTCTATAAAACAAATCCGTGAATGACTATTATTTGTGCAGGTATACCTGCAGGAATGCAATTACTTTTATAGGTCACACCTGTATAGGAACATTTATACAGACATGTATATCTATGTGTATGTAATGTCTGATTGCACGCCAAATTTCTGTACTCAGGTGTACTTAGGGGTATTTAATAAATGATTCTGACTCCAAAATGCGTTATGGATTGTAACCAGGTATAAACGTAGGTAAAATGAATTATTGTACAAGTAAAACCAACTAAGAATATATAATATATATATGACGGGGGGGGGGGGGGGCATTTTATATATTAGTGAAGGTCACTGCAGTGTACAGCAACATATTCTTACTCAGCACTCCAAATCGTATGTTGTGAGTGTTAAATGTGTGCTGGTGGCGTGTGTTGTGGGTGAATATGTAGTTAACCAACATTTTTCTTCACGTACAGCTAAGGACTGGAGGCAGTGCCTATTCATCAAATTTATCGGTGTCTTGGAGTAAGTTGTCAGCAGAGCTAAACCACGAATATTAATGTTCACATTTTTTTGATTAATGGTCTTAACTCTTACCAACACCGTAAGCGCAAAGAAAGAAAGAAAGATTTAGCATGACCATCCATTGTTACAGCCAAGTGGTAAAAGTGTCCAGCAACGACTTATCTTATTATATACTGACCGTTGCCATTCATCAGCTAACATTTACATTTATGGTTAGGCTCTAGTTTAAAGATCATCCATTTATCGTTATCACTTATCAGCTATCACTTTCATTTGTTATGGCTAGGCTCTAGTTTACAATTAATTATACATTTAATGGACATTGATTACAATTAATTGTACTTGTAATGGACGTTGTTTACAATTAATTGTTCCTGCAATGGACATTGATTACAATTAATTTTACTTGTAATGGACGTTGTTTACAATTAATTGTTCCTGCAATGGACATGATTGCAATAATTGTTCCTGCAATGGACATGTTTACATTTAATTGTTTCTGCAATGGACATGTTTACAATTAATTGTTCCTGCAATGGACATGTTTACAATTAATTGTTCCTGCAATGGACATGTTTACAATTAATTTTACTTGTAATGGACGTTGTTTACAATTAATTGTTCCTGCAATGGACATGATTGCAATAATTGTTCCTGCAATGGACATATTTACATTTAATTGTTCCTGCAATGGACATGTTTACAATTAATTGTTCCTGCAATGGACATGTTTACAATTAATTGTTCCTGCAATGGACATGTTTACAATTAATTTTACTTGTAATGGACGTTGTTTACAATTAATTGTTCCTGCAATGGACATGATTGCAATTAATTGTTCCTGCAATGGACATGTTTACAATTAATTGTTCCTGCAATGGACATGTTTACAATTAATATTTTGAATCAAAGGTTGTCGCTGCGAGTATAAAATGAAAACGTGATTGCCGTCAATTTAAAGAAAATTAATAGAATTGAGCAATATTTTATTATTCAGGAATATATAATTATGATATTTTTTTTTTAGTACACAAGTAGAAAGAACACAGTAACGACAGCAAAGAGAACACAACATAAAATACGTAACGCCACCCAGTTATTATTATTATTATTATTATTATTATTTAATCATCCACAGCTAATTACAAATGATGAGAATCTTAATTTATGTTATTAATAGTTCTCCAGAAGACATCACTCATTCCTCTCACTTGGCAGATCTGTGGGCGCTGTAAACGTTTCTCTCTCACTTGGCAGATCTGTGGGCGCTGTAAACGTTTTCTCTCTCACTTGGCAGATCTGTGGGCGCTGTAAACGTTTTCTCTCTTCCACAACATTAAAGACAAATATTTACATCACACAATATTTCTGTATGTGTAAAATTTCTTACCAAAGCCAGAAGATAAATCCGTCTTTTAGTCTATATTTAGCGAGCCCCCATCCACCCACTATCTCTCCAACATATGGTTATCAATATGCGTAAAGTCAATAAATTTATTAAATCAACAATCAAATATACAACATATGAATATAATCAAAGAGAGCTGACATTTACATTTCTTCACAACAATGTTCGATTAAAGCTAGGCAATTGTTCAGTTTAGCCCCGCATGGACATCAGCAGTCACATTAACATATCAAGTTCACAGACCTAATTCTTCATAGATAGGAGAGTGGAGTTTAGAGAAATAATTGTATTTGATGTAAATAGCCTTTTGAATGATGGCCACTGTCACTAGTACATGTTCACAATCATGCAATTTATAACAATTCAGAGCCTTCTTACACGATGTATGTTCTAGAATCTTCGTGTGCATTACTGATGACGAGGAATGTTCAAAGTAGTCTTCGTGAATTCGCGATACCAAACTAAAGCCTCATTTTTTTGCCTCAACTTACATTTGATAATAACGTTGGACACACACACACACCGCAATCCAGCAGAGTACTGTAGTCACTGCGATCTGAAGTGGATCAAATGCACCAAACAAACAAAAAAGCACTCTTCTCTCTGCAAAAGTCATATTGAGAGAGTGTTAAATTTCAGGCAAATTACATCTCCAAAACTCCTTTCTCCCTTACAAACATTTTCAACTTACAAAGTCTGCAACAATACTCATTAGCCATACACACATCATAAGAAATATATCATCAATCAAAATTCACAATTATGCCTTTGATAATACACAATGTAATCAAATTAGTGAACATAGAAATAATGGTTCAATAACATAAATCCTTCTCCAATTCAAATCATAGATCTATAGCAAACATTTACAAAATATTTTTAAGTCCATTCTTTCTTTATCAGTCAGTTAACTTACCTTAAGTTAACAATTGCCTTTATGACCGAACTTGAGTTACGACAAAAATCAAAGTGATTAGAATATAGAACTTCTTCAACAAAGTAACTTTCGGTCCATCCCCATTGGATGAAGTTGTTATGAACAAGTGTGAGACTATTAGTTGGAACTGGTTTGATTTGCATCAGCAATTTCTAGCACCTTCTCCACCTGAGCTGTTCACTTCCAACTCTGATACAAAAAGTACAATCATAAGGAGTGCCCAAAGTCGAGTAACTTTGCAATTTAACAATGTATACAACAATTAAGTTTAAACTAGAGATAGGCAAATTTACTCCGCCACCAAATGGTTAAAAAAAAATGGGCATATTTAATAAGTTCCACTGCCATCAAACTTTTAAAATCCCACGCGATATTCGAGAATTTATTGTCATCCTCGTCTTCATTCATGAGTTCACGAGTTCATGAGTTCATGAGTGAGCATATATATGTAATTAAATTTAATTAAAGATACTTTTACCTAGCTAAATTTTCCAAAGCTGTACGCAGCAAACAACAAAAAAAGGCGGGGGGGGGGGGGGAGCCACGAGAACATTCTACTAACAAGAGAAATTAAAAAAAAGAATCCAGTTTAAAATATAAAAAAAAAAACGCACTGAACGATAAATTGACAGCTCATACAGATAGAGAGAAAGCCACTCGTTTGAAAGTTCCCAATGGATAAAAGCAATCCTGTGTTATACTTTCAAAAGTAAAGATAACCAATCGTGTGGTCCAAAGAGAACTCAAGGAAACGAAGATATAAATAGCAACAACGCGCAAAAAAACCCAACGAACCCAAGCTAAATAGCGTCATTTTGTTTCTGGATGGCAATAGAGGCGATAGTGGGACGATAAGAGAAACGAGTGTTAGACATAACGAATAAGGACTATAGTGTAGTTACACGGATAAAGTTACTTCGTATAGTTACACGGATAAAGTTACTTCGTATAGTTACACGGATAAAGTTACTTCGTATAGTTACACGGATAAAGTTACTTCGTATAGTTACACGGATAAAGTTACTTCGTATAGTTACGCGATTCTCAACTCACCCTCTAGCATGGCTAACGGAAAGCAAGATGGTATTCTTAGGTTACTTTGACCACAGTTCCCTGCATGTTTATATACCATATTGTAGCTGTCCATTTATTAATTTAGGCGTTCTAGTTATATATATATCCATTGGGACTATGACTTTGATAAATATATATATATATCAAAGTCATAATCCCAGTGGACATACGGTATCACAGCAATGTGCAAGATTTTCGATTCCACCAACATACACAAACGAACTTGATGACGACACAGAGAGCTAAAAAGCCACCTTTTTATATTGAAGGTATAACATTTGATGACGACACAGAGAGCTAAAAAGCCACCTTTTTATATTGAAGGTATAACATTTGATGAAAGGAAACCGAGGTCTGCAGGAATACTTCGTGTTATTGCAAACCTTAACTTCACGTGGAACAAATAATTAAATAACCTTGACTTGACTAGAGCCCAGAACATTTTAGCCACTTTGTGTCATTTGGGCGATCTCACGCATGATCGAGAACTTTGATTTCTATTCCACTTTTAGACCTAAAATAATAACATTTATTTAAACTTTGCCAGACGTTTAAAGATGTTTGGCATTACTGAAATATATGGTTTTGATTTGAAATAAATAAATAAATAAATAAATATGTGTGTGTTTGAAGTGAATTCCTGTTCAATTGGTCTTAAAATATTCACCAAGCCACATCATCGACATTAGTTCTCCTTCAGCATCATTAAACTTTCACATCATCTAAAAATTGTCAGCATGTACTCTACACCCAACGTTCCCTCTAATATACAGGAACTTTTTCCTGTGTGCGCGGAACTTGTTTCTGTTTGTGCGCAGAACTGGCGGTTGCTTGAGCTTGCTCCAAAACTTGTGCGCGGAATTTTGAAATTGCTCCGCGGCATTTTCTAATGAGCTGCGCAGCCGCAACCATAGTGGAAACATTGTCTACACCAATCAAATAAATCAACACTAGGAACAGACACAAACTTAACCATAGTGGAAACATTGTCTACACCAATCAAATAAATCAACACTAGGAACAGACACAAACTTAATCACGAGGTCATCAAGTGCATAATGATTTGTTGCTAAAAAGATTAGAAGAACTGATCAGTTTAAAGTTCTTTTTTAAGTGCAAACAATCTATTCTCAATCTTAAACAAAATATTTCTGTCATGGCCACGTTTTAAACTATACAAGAATGCTGAATTAAAGTCGTATCGTCCAAAGACTTTTGTAAAAGTTATTTAAGAGTAAAAAACAAAATATTAAAATAAAAGCTCATAATGAAACAAATTATTGAAAAGGGAAGGGGTGTATGATTCAGAAGGGGGAGGGGGCTTACATAGACGTCAGACCCAATACGTGATAAAACAACTCGACACAGGATGAAGGAGAAATGACGTCAGTATAACACAACTCTGTCGTCTCCTGTACAGGAGAGCACAGCGAAATTGTGTTGAAGCGAAGCGTAGGCATTAATTAAATAACCTCAGCCATTCAAAAATAATTCTCACTTCATATTTGTCACAGACAGTCTCCCCGAACTAAAGCCACGAATAATCCTAAGTAAATTACACTTTTCTCTTTCTTCCCAGCCTTTGTTCTATTTAATTCAGCTCCTATTCTTTTGGTCCGAATAATGACGGAAGGTCATAAGGTGACAGAGTTTAGTGGTATTTGACTTTAAAATAGCTCTTCTTTCAGATTGGGAATTTAGTACATAATCTGTGGGATTTTGTATATTTGTTCTTAATCTTTTCAACGTCAATGACTATTCGAGACTTCTAAATATAATCACTTACTTAAACATCAGGGTGTACTTTTTGACATCGCTCTTTCTCTCTCCTCTTCTCTACATCTCTTGAATACTTTTGAGCAACGTGCATGAGAAAAGTCATCATTATTCACAACTATCTCACTACTGAGACCACGTCAACCCATTTGTATTCACTGGTATTAACTGGATTTAACTGTAGTCCTTTTTATCTCTGGTCCACCATTGTGTTTTGGAAGATGACTTCATAAGATTGGCAACACTGCGACTAGGGACTCACTGAAACGGTAATGTTAGTCCGAATCTTCAGTGGTCACCTATTTACTGCAAAGTACATCACGGTAATGCTAGTCCGAATCTTCAGTGGTCATCTATTTACTGCAAAGTACATCACGAGATAACTAGGAACTCACGGTAATGCTAGTCCGAATCTTCAGTGATCACCTATTTACTGCAAAGTACATCACGAGATAACTAGGAACTCACGGTAATGCTAGTCCGAATCTTCAGTGGTCACCTATTTACTGCAAAGTACATCACGGTAATGTTAGTCCGAATCTTCAGTGATTACCTATTTACTGCAAAGTACATCACGAGATAACTTAACTCAGTTATCCGGTTGCAACCCTAAATAGCTGTCTGATCCCATACAGGTGTACACTCCTGCTAGAAGCTTGCGTTCATCAGATAGGCGCACTGTCAACATTATGAAGCACGGTATTAAGTCAAACGACCAATGTTAAGTTGCTTATCAGGATCCATTTACATATACCTACAAACTGCTGCCTTTCGAGATGAGATGCCAACAGAGAGGGTCATTTTGAAGAGAGTTTAACAAACATCCTTTCATCAGCAAGAATAGCCCTAACTTTAAACTAGACTGTCTATAAAGACTTTTAAACGTTATGTTTTAAGTAGACTGTACACAGACTTTTGTATGCTATGTTTTAAGTAGACTGTATAAAGACTTTTGCATGTTATGTTTTAAGTAGACTGTATAACGACTTTTGCATGTTGTGTTTGAAGTAGACTATATAACGACTTTTGCATGTTACGTTTAAGTAGACTGTATACAAACTTTTGTATGTTGTGTTTTAAGTAGACTGTATACAAAAGTTTGTATGTTGTGTTTGAAGTAGACTGTATACAAACTTTTGTATGTTGTGTTTTAAATAGACTGTATACATACTTTTGTATGTTGTGTTTTAAGTAAACAGTATACAGAGTTTTATATGTTATGTTTTAAGTAGACTGTATACATATTTCTGTATGTTATGTTTTTCTGTAGACTGTATACAGACTTTTAAACGTTGTGTTTTAAGTAGACTGTATAAAGACTTTTGGTAATTAATATGTACACAGCTCAGAATGGCGCTCAGATGTTTTATAAAATACAGCGTTCGTTGTTCTCTGTTATCATTATTATTGCTTTTCTTATTATTTGAAACACACAGTATTCATAAGTTGTACTACTTAAGATCGGTGTTGAGAAAGTCGACAAAGAAAAAAGAAAAATACGTTGTGAATAGGTACACAGAGACATTCTCTCTCTCTCTCTCTAACTTTCTCTATGTGTATTTCAAACACACAAATAGACATGCTTTCTCACACACACACACACACAATCACGCACGCTCACACACACACACACACACACACACACACACACCCACACACACACACACAGCAAAAGGCCGACAAAAAGGAAAGAGATATGAGATAACATAAGGAAAGATATAAGGAAAAGAGAGAGAGAAAGTCAGATTTGAAATAAACGAGTAAATTTTATTTTACTAAATTTTTTATTAAATATATCGATCATATTCATACATCCGTAAATGTTGAACAATTATTACAAATGTTCGAATTGCCGCATTACTTATTTACAGATAACTATTAGTGATATAAATAAAATAATGTCAGTCTGTGAGTGAATGTGTATGTGGTTTGTATGTGGTTGTATGTGAGTGTGTGTGTGTGTGTGTGTGTGTGTGTGTGTGTGTGTGTGTGTGTGTGTGTGTGTGTGTGTGTGTGTGTGTGTGTGTGTGTGTAATGGGTAGAGGAACAAGTGTTAATTATTTGAGAAATGATTTAATGATTTTCGTTTAAAGTAAGGATTGTGCAAACAAATGTCATTAGGTCAGTGACTTGTGCGAACAAATGTCATTAGGTCAGTAACTTGTGCGAACAAATGTCATTAGTTCATTGACTTATGCGAACAAATGTCAGGTCAGTGGCTTGTGCGAACAAATGTCATTAGGTCAGTGACTTATGCGAACAAATGTCAGGTCAGTGACTTGTGCGAACAAATGTCATTAGGTCAGTGACTTGTGAAAACAAATGTCAGGTCAGTGACTTGTGCGAACAAATCTTTAGGTCAGTGACTTGTGCGAACAAATGTCATTAGGTCAGTGACTTGTGAAAACAAATGTCATTAGGTCAGTGACTTGTGAAAACAAATGTAATTAGGTCAGTAATTTATGAGAACTATTATTAGACCAAGGATTTATGAACGTTGTTATAGAGACATAATGTCTTAATATATATCATTATTATCGCATATTTATTATGACTTCTGCCAATAAGTATTATTAGGCCTGGATGTTTGAAAACAATGTTAAAATGTGTGTGATGCATGAAACAATTTTATTAGGCTAATCATTCACAAATATATAAATATATAAAGGTCAGAGTATGAATGATGAGATTAAATGTTATTATGCCAAGGATTCGTGAAAAACATATGTTAAAAGGCCTATGATTGATAAGAACAAATATTCAGCTTTCAAAAATATTTTCTAGGAATTATCCTTTATTGTGAGATCAACAAAGAGTGCAAGTGGTTCCTTGGTTTCTGTGATACTTTGTACACACTATCTCTTACCTTTGGATCATCCACTGAACCGTAGAAAACCTCATATGTCAATCAAGGTCAACCTGAGGACATCTGCAGTCGAAATTGTTCAAAAGAAAACGTAACCCAACATGGCATTCGGCTTTTGTTTGAATTTTCTTTTAAAAAATTTCTTACTTATTTATTTTGCGATGAGGGGTGGATGTAAGAAATGGCAGGGAGTAGGGTGGATATGCGCGGTACGAATGCATGGAGATAAAAGTGACAATCTCCTGTGCCAGTTAGTTCTTAATATTACTATATACCGGATGGAGATAACAGTGACAATCTCCTGTGCCAGTTAGTTCTTAATATTACTATATACCGGATGGATGCGGGAGTGAGGGAAGGGGGAAGAGATAGGGGGAGAAATTTGTGAGCACTATTTACCGAACAGCAACCTCGAAGATAACGTATGGAATACCTGGAAAAGTCATCAGGGGCCCAGAGGAAACCTGAAAGAACCATGCGTTTTCAGCCGGTCAGACCTCGCCATTTGCCACTGATGCACTGCTTCATGTCAGGTCGTGTACGAATAGCCCTGGGACGCGTAAACACGACCAAAGTACCCGAGTTTTCCCCCTTTAGTGGTTAACTGCATACACGAATAAATAAACTAGCGATATATTCTGTCGAAACAAACAAAATACAACCTGTTCTGGGTGGTCCCTAAAAGTGATGATGACCACAGCAGGCTCCAGGCGTGTGTGACTTCCTGAAGGGACATTCAAACATGTGTTAACGATTTGGGGCGGTGTGGTGGGGAGAGACGAGGGCAGGATGGTTTCCGTAAAAGAGCAAAACAGTTGAAAGTTCCGCTTGCATTTAAAAAAAGTCTTCTGCAGGGTTAGAGGTCAAGTAGAGTGAAAGCGAGGTAATGACGAAAGAGTGGTGGCAGAAGCGGGTTGTGGAGGAGGCCCAGTTCTGCTGCACGCCGACTAGTAAATTTTTAGATCGAAATATAGCTGATAAAGTTTGAGGGTTAAAAGTTTTAAAGGTGCAAAGCTGTTCTGTGACTTGCATGCTACTTCAGAGTCATACTCAGCGTGACAATCCCTAGCATGGCAATTCCCAGCACTCTGTTACTGTCCGATAATATCGTTTGCTGCATAAGTATTATAACCTCTAAAATTACATTAATCTTATCGAACTAAACAGAATTAGAAACAAACATTTCCCTGAAACTTACCATCTATATCTTGTCTGCAAATAGTCCAAGCGTGTCTAAACAAACGCACTGCATAAATCATGTCAAACTGTAAACGCACTGCATAAACCATGTCAAACTGTAAACATTACTCGCTACTGTTTGGTTTTTTTTAAATTTTTTTATTAAGGATGCTCTAGGTCAGTAGGACAAAGTCGTCTCCTTCTTCCCTCAGTAAGTTCTAATTACTTCCAAATTAAATTGTAGTGAAAATCAAGAATCGGCCTCAATGAAAGTCCCAAACCATGCGCAAATTTTAAGACTCTCGATAAATCTTAACGTTTCCATGGTATCAGCAACTGCTCACTAGTGTTCCTACCGACATACCTCATCACTAATATTGTCATACTGAGACATGCGATAGCCCGGTAAGACACTGTTCTCTCGTTCTGAGTCCTGAATTGATATTTTACCCCCTTTACCCCCACTCCCAAAAACAAACTGGTTTTGGCAGTCTGCCACCTACTCAGGAACTCCCCCCCCCCCTCGACTATGAACTGGGGGTTAGCCACTTATAAACCAAATGATTCTATTCGCCTGGATGGGACTTGCACATGTGGGTGTCTGTATGTGGGTGCATGTGGGTGTGTGAGGGTGTCTCTATGTGGATGTATGTATGTGAATGTCTATATGTGGGTGTATGTGGGTGTCTGTGTGAGGGTGGATGTATGTATGTGAATGTCTGTATGTGGGTGTCGGTATGTGGGTGTCTCTTTGTGGGTGTTCAGTGTTACGAATCTAAGGATTCAGTGGAATGAGGACTTCCGTGTTGTGCACAAATATTTTTCTTCCACCCCCCAACCTCCCATACACCCAGGAGGTCTGTTCTTTTATGCATTCCATTTGTGCCATTTGTGCCATAAAGTGGTGCCCCTACCGTCTAGACTCTAGAGCTTCCCAAAGTCCGAGGTCAAGTCAACTAAAGTCATGATTTGGAAGACACCCTAAACCCCAAATCTTTACGCAGTTAAAATAAAATAACGTAGAAATATCAATAAACAAAATCGCCCACCCACCAGCACGACTAACCTTATCAAAGTCAAATAAAATAAAATAAGAGAATCAAACAAACAACGCCATAAATAACTATCTGGAATAGAACAAACATTACAGAGTAGGCATAGTCCACCACCCGTCCCCGAAACACCCCCTCATGACCACCCCCACTTCAATCTCAGAGCGAAATCGGCCTCGGCCGGAAGCGCTCCCAAAAATTTCAATCAGCAAAGTTCGATCTCGGCTCCAAACTTGCGGGTGACCTTTAACCGTTCCCTACATCACGTTGGTAGTCTCAGTGTCAAATCCATTAGATGGGACAGTAAATGTCGTCCCGAGTTACGAGCTGTGCACGCACTAAAGATGCTTAAAATTGCATCTTGAAAACCCATCAAGCCGTTACTGTCCCCAGGAATGACACCAAATCTACATCTTGCGCCTGTCTGAGATATCAGCGAAATTTAGAAATGGAACCCAAATTAAACAAACCCATTACATTGATCAGTTCAGGATCAGTGGCAAGTTGAACACCTCTGGGCATGTTCGAACTCAGTCACGTGATGCAGCGGTTACTGCCTTTGCTGCAGTCTGTCCCTCAACTTCAACTTTTCAGCCCAGCTTAGTGAGCAATGTTCATTCGAAACAACTCCTAGGACTATAGGGTGTTAGAAACCATAGAAACTATATGTCCAAAGACCGAAGCATAGGCCTAGAGAAAAACTCACGTTCACCAATCCATACAAAAACGTATGACCTTTAAAAGAAGTTCAAGGCCATCAGTTCATTTAGAATTGTACGGACTTATGCACTTAGGTAGCAGTCTTTAAGAAATGGCCGGAGTGAGAAGGCAGACCTATGAAAACAGCCCATGGCCACCAGACCAAAGAGAAATGTAAGGACCTATTGACTTAACTAGCAAAACAATGGCCAGCAGCCTTTAGAAAAACTAAACAATAAACAAGGGAGACAAGCGAGTGCACAGAGGGAAAATGCACGGACGTAGGTAAATACACATGAAACCGAACAAATTCTGATTGATAGCTTACAAGCTTCACTCTCCAAATACTGACATAAGATTGATAATTATAAGATCACACCATGCTAATAGACATAAACTAAGAACTCATCTCAGTGGTATGCCTCTTACACAATTTTACTTAATCAACAATGTCAGTAGCTATACACAGCTTTGCACTATATCCAGGCAACGCAAAGACTCAATATTCTAGAGAAAATTAGAAGTCATTTTGCAAGAATATGTCAACTCCATCCTGTCCCTCTATCTACTATCTAAATATATCCAGATTCGCACCGTAAGTTACTTTTTCTTTTAAAAATACCACAGCAATCGTCTGGGAGCCAGCGAGATACCTTAGGCTTAGATCCAGCTATCCCATTATGTCAAAGAAATGGTTCAAACAGGGAGCCAGTCAGTCAGTGGTTATCTGCCCCTGCAACTTTATGCTTCAGTATCCCAGTTCTTCAAGCGCTGTGAAAGTAATCTTGACAAGTCACTGTGAAAGGCGAGCACAAAGATTTTTTTTCTTTCTGTAGCAACGGACTAACGTCACCAAGTCCCAACGACAACGGCCCGTCGATTCCAGGCTACGTAGTCTGATAATATTCACCTATGTAATGTGCAAGGCATAAATGGGTGCGTGCGTCTGTTTCATTTGCGGTAGCGGTGTGGCTATGTTTCTGTGTTTTAAGTTGTTGATTGGTTAGAAGGGTGGGGAGGGGAAATAAATAAAAGCCGCCCCCCCTCCCCGCTTAAAAGTAAAAAAAAACAAGTAAAACCTAAACAAAGAAACAAAGAAAAAAAAACATACAAAATGACAACCATTCCCCCAAAAAAGAAAAAGAAAAAAACCTTCGACAAATTCAAGCATTTGACTATCAGCTGGCTAAAATGAATAACCCGCTCAAATTTTCATCGGCATTTTTTAGCCGTGGAGATTAGTTTCAATTCCAACCCTCAAATATCCCATTCGCAAGCTTGCATTTTGTGAGTGGAAAAATATTTGCGAGCTCAGAAAATAACATGTAAGATATCATTTTGATATTTGTTTCACAAAACATATGATTTTCTATCAACTTTTAAGAAAATAATTTAATTACTAGCAATCAAATTCACTGGTGTTTCCGGTTTGACGCGAGTCGCGATTGCCGAGAACATACAATTAAAATAACAATAATCATGTACTTGTACGTCTGGATTGCGTGCCGTACGGGGGCCTAGGGGCATATTCGGCGCATATATACCCCCTTCCATTTACGGCATGTTGTGAACTGCATCAGTGCCAAAGTAACTGAGCAATATTCGGACCAATTTAGATTCACAAGCAACACTCTGGAGTCGTTTGTTTTATAATGAAGTCGGTAAAAATTGTCCCGACCCCGACTCCAAATTTTACAACACTAAAGGCTAAAACAGATTGATCCACGTTTAAACACGAGGGTGTGTGTGTGTGTAAAGTTTTGTTATTTTAAATTAAAATAGCATCTTATGGTAGTTGATTATTATTAATTTATTACAATTTAAACAACAGAATTAAGAAGTCGTTTGTGAAATAGAGAATAAAACGACAAATCTTCTCCTATACAAAAGAGAAGTTCGTATGAAAGGTATACAAAACAGAAGTTCGTATGAAAGGTATACAAAACAGAAGTTCGTATGAAAGGTATACAAAACAGAAGTTCGTATGAAAGGTATACAAAACAGAAGTTCGTATGAAAGGTATACAAAACAGAAGTTCGTATGAAAGGTATACAAAACAGAAGTTCGTATGAAAGGTATACAAAACAGAAGTTCGTATGAAAGGTATACAAATCAGAAGTTCATATGAAAGGTATACAAAACAGAAGTTCATATGAAAGGTATACAAAACAGAAGTTCGTATGAAAGGTATACAAATCAGAAGTTCATATGAAAGGTATACAAAACAGAAGTTCATATGAAAGGTATACAAAACAGAAGTTCGTACGAAAGATTTACAAATGGAAGATGAGACGATGGCCGCGTCGCTATATGTAAGCATTCAATCATCTTCACCTCTTCATCAACAGTGGCATGAAGATTTTCAAAATTATCCAGACATACAGGATATAATTTTGTGCCGTGTGGTATTAATAATAAACTACAGTTGGAGTCAGGAGTCGAACTTCTAAAATTTCAAGAGTTTGACCGACTCTACTGCCATGTTAGAAAGAGTAGATTGCTTCATGCAGCAAGTACCTGTCCCCGTCACAGACCACGTGACCGACTCTACTGCCATGTTAGAAAGAGTAGATTGCTTCATGCAGCAAGTACCTGTCCCCGTCAGAGATCACGTGACCGACGTGGGTAGCACACGTTGTGTGTTCGTTTCTGCGAGCTTTGTTTTAGATTCATTCTTTGTAATTTTGTAAATTTGTTTAAATCATTAGAGTCTTTTATCCGTTACCCACTTCAACAGCTAGTTTAAAAAATCTAAAAAAATTATAATTTTCAACATAAATGACAATGAAGCGGTTAAATATACTTTTGCAATGTTTTAAAAAGTGTATTATGAAACCAACTGTGGGACAATTGCCCAGCACTTCACAGCAAAAGGGTGAGGAGAGGATGAACTTATTGTTTCCGGGTACCGGGAGGAGGGTGGGGAGTAGAGCTATGTTGTGCAGATATTAACTCTTCAAATGCAAATAAAAAATAAAAAAGCAAGGTTGCAGTGGCTGATTTATAGGTTAGATAATATATTTATGTTTTTCAAAAAAGTAATAAAGCCGAAGTATTTGTTATTTTTACACAAAGATAAATATACAGTCAAGGTGGGTTTTTGGTTAACCTACACCTATTACTATATATTCAATGTAAATTGTTGTCTTCGTTCCACCCCCCACCCCCAGCCCGATGTTGGCATTCTTTCGTTAACGATTTGCCATAACAAATTGCGAGTTACTCAAAACTAAAATTTTCGACGATTGTTCAATCCATTCATAAGAAATTCATAAATGTGAGTAGAGATCCCAAACATTCATAAATGTTGTGAGTAGACAACCCAAACATTCATAAATGTTGTGAGTAGACAACCCAAACATTCATAAATGTTGTGAGTAGAGATCCCAAACGTAAGACACTTCTTTAAACAAACAATAATGGTTCAAATTGAATGATTCTGTTGTGTGTATTAAAATTAAATTTAAAATTTAAAAAAATCACACAACTGAAAAATCTATTTTTACTTTCACGGTAGCTTCTGTAGGATCGTTACTTCCTCATAATTTATGAGTTCAGAATTTTGCTTGGCTGTTTTGAATCTCCACCGACAATTGGATGGGAACTACAACAGCCGCAAATCTGTAGTGTTATTTTAGGTCAGTGGGGTAGTACCTTATGTGCAATTTATATCTCTATAAATCGACCTGTCCCCTTGCCCTCTTTGATCAAAACGTTTTTAATGAAACAATATATTCTATATCTGATTGAAATATTTTAGTGAGACAAAGGATGGAAGCTACATCTCATTGAAATTAATGAAACAATGCATTCTAAATCTGATTAAAGCGTCTTTAACGAAACAGTACGGGCTAAGATATGTTAAATACGTCATTAATTGAAAAAGAAATAGCTGGTAAATTTGTTGAAAACTTTTTTTTATTGAAACAATAAGTGTTACGTTAGTTTAAAAATCCCAAAATAGTTGGAGAGAGTAAATATTTACTTTCAGTTTTAATCAGTCGACTTTCTGACCAAATAAATTGATTTTGTTTATATAAATATGAAACAATAACAAGTAATTTCATCTCTCATTAAATAATGTTTGACCATATAAATATTAGTACTGTGTGACGAAAAGTAAATACAATAACATAATTTCGTCATATATTAAATAATGTTTGACCATATAAAAATTAGCACTGTTTGACGAAAATTAAATACAATAACAGACAATTTCGTCACGTATGAAATAGTATTTGACCAAAAGATTACTTTTACAAATAACAGTTACGTTTTCACTAAGTATTTGTATTAATAATCAAACATCCTGAGACCTAGACTATGTCATTTGCAAAAATATACACACAAAATAAACATATACACACATACACAAAACAAATGCGATACATTTCATAATAATGAGTAAAGCTCATATAATATATAGATTCACACACACACACACACACACACACACACACACACACACACACACACACACACACACACACACACACACACACAGACTAAATACAACTTAAAGATTGGATTATTTTTAAATTCTACATGGAAGCAATCTGCATAGCAAGAGAAATAGCAATTGTGATAACTATCTAGAAAACATAAAAGAGGAAGATGGTGGCGATGATAATAAGAACAATAACTAAAATCAAAAAGAAATGCTGCCACTAACAAGAAGAAAGACAACTTACAGTCTTTCAAGCTTCGTCATCCGTGCAAACAGCATATCTGGTATTGAAGTCAGCTGGTTTCTATCAACACGCCTGGAAGCAATAATAAATAGTAATTATAATTAGATATAATTATTACAAAATATTTAAAATATAATAAGAATTATAAACAATCATTATAAGAACATAAACTCCATTAGTAATAGTAGTCAGATATCAATCCAAAACAAACAAAACACATTATGGTCTAATCAGTCTGCATGTCATAAAATCACAACACGTGCCATTAAAATGTTGTTCGTGTTTGTTCGTACTTGTATTTGTTTGTTTATGTGCGCGCGTGTGTTTAAACAATGTCCATGTTACCCACACTATTGTCATGTAAAATTAAAACTTTGTTTTGAAACCTCAATGGTGTGAAGGAAAATTCTTTAGGGGAAAGTATGTGTGAGTATATAGAGTGGTGGTGGTGGTGTGTGGAAGGGGGGGGGGGCAATATGAATAACTTTTAACACGAATGCGTTGTTAAAGCAAGCGATAAAACAAATCTCCCTCCCTTGAAATCATTCAACACTGAGGGCAAAGCAATAAGTTTACTTCGTGTAAACTTCCAGTTAAAAGCGAACGCTCACATTTATAATGGGCTCATTTCCATGTTTCAGGTAAGAGGCATACAAATGCCTGCTCGCTAAAATGGCCTGGCGTCAGCCTCGCTTTGAGTCTACTACTGACGAAGTGACATTTTTGCTCAGCGATATCGGAACTAGTACACGCCGGAATGTTATCAGCGCATGCGTTAGCTGCTGCGCTGGAGTCATCACTTCAGACACCCCTGAAGACACCCCTGAAGACACCCCTTTCTTTAGCGCTGGAGAAGAATGTTAGTCAACGACACACGTGGTCTATGCGCAACAGTCACATGGCGATCTTGAAGTTAAACTTGTTAAAGGGTCAGCAGATCGACTGTGCGAGCGCTACATTAATATCGATAAACACGAGGGCTGATTAAAATATTTGCCGACAGCTCTAACAAGGGAAGGAAGCACGTCGAAAAACCATGGAACTAAGATAGCTATTTAGGACAACCAATTGGAACAGCTGCTTGGGACAACTAAGTGGGGCAGCTATTTGGGACAACTAACTTGAACAGCTATTGGGACAACTAAATGGGACATCTATTTCAGACAACAAATTTGAACAGCTATTTGGGACAACTAAATGGAACAGTTATTTTGGGACAACCAATCTGGAGCAGCAATTTGAAACAACTAATTCAGACAGCTATTTTATACAACCAATTAGTACAGCTATTTTGGGACAAAAAACTGGGACACATATTTTGGACAACGAATTGGGACAGACATTTTCGACAATGATTTGGGACAGCTATTTTGGATAGTGAATTGGGACAGTTATTTGGGACAACGAATTGGGACAGCTATTTAGGACAACTGTTTGAGTACATAACCAAATGAAATGCTTTGCCAAAGAATCCTAATTAAATTTGAAATCGTTATTTTATCAGAACTAATATTTAAATTCCATTGCTAAAATGCTCTGAATGTGTAACTGTGAATTTGTTTATGGATAGTGGGATATGTGTGTTAACAGAATGTGGGTGTAGAAGATGAAGAGTCATAAATATTAATTAGTTCTAGGTGTATTTATCAAATTCCATTGATTAGTAAACTTAGTCGAGGTACAGTTTGGTAGAGTCTCGAGGTTGAGAAAATTCGAGTGCATTGACCCAAGACTTTTCTCGTTTGCCAACATATTCTTTGGGTGAGATTTTCTGTATATCAAGTCTGGTTACAGAGTGTAGATGTAAAATTTATGAAAGGAAACAAAAGACAGATCTTTGACTAGAAAAGGTAAAAATGTTCTGTGTATCAAGTCTGGTTACAGAGTGTAGATGTTAAATTTATGAAAGGAAACAAAAGACAGATCTTTGACTAGAAAAGGTAAAAATGTTCTGTACATCAAGTCTTGTTTGTAGATGTTAAATTTATGAAAGGAAACAAAAGACAGATCTTTGACTAGAAAAGGTAAAAATGTTCTGTACATCAAGTCTTGTTTGTAGATGTTAAATTTATGAAAGGAAACAAAAGACAGATCTTTGACTAGAAAAGGTAAAAATGTTCTGTACATCAAGTCTTGTTTGTAGATGTTAAATTTATGAAAGGAAACAAAAGACAGATCTTTGACTAGAAAAGCTAAAAATGTTCTGTATATCAAGTCTGGTTACAGAGTGAAGATGTAAAATTTATGAAAGGAAACAAAAGACAGATCTTTGACTAGAAAAGGTAAAAATGTGTACTTGTGTAAATGGTTAAGATTTTACATTAAAAAAATGTCAAATTCTATTTTGTTCCAGAGAATCAGGTCTAATTAAGTATTTATTTATGCAGTAACTTGCAGTGTATTTAGGATCCGCAATTACGTATGTTTCAGGGATTTCATTTCTGTCTTTGTTTTCATTGACTTTGAGTGTGGATGTCAAAGATGTCCGTATGAAGCACTGTGTTCTTGCCAAGCGTTTTCAAGTTAAGGTTTTAGTGTTTAATACAAACTGAACTTCGTGACTAAATTAAAAGCACTAGTAAGCGTGTAACGGGTTGATGAAGAAAAATTACATCAGAATTAAGAATGTATTTTATTTTTAAATATTATTAAGGTTTATCTTTACATTTTTGTAAATTTTTGCTCTCTCTCTCTCTCTCTCTCTCTCTCTCTCTCTCATCTGTTAATATAGTGTAACTTCTTTTTGTTTTGTTTGTCGTAAATTGTAATAGCAGTATAATAATATCGCCTTGTTCTCCAACGTGTTTATTTCATTTTTATATCTAAATCTCCGTGTGTTACTGAGCAGGGGCCTAAGTCTCATTGACCAGTGACGTTCACCCTTTGTATGTTACTGAGCAGGGATCTAAGTCTGATTGACGGGTGACGTGCACCCTTTGTATGTTACTGAGCAGGGATCTAAGTCTGATTGACGGGTGACGTGCACCCTTTGTATGTTACTGAGCAGGGGCCTAAGTCTGATTGACCAGTGACGTTCACCCTTTGTATGTTACTGAGCAGGGATCTAAGTCTGATTGACCGGTGACGTTTACCCTTTGTATTGGCATAACAGTTGCTGATATGTTTATAACCAGTAGTCCATATCTTTCATCAGCATTTGTAGACGTGTTATATCCTCATCTAGTAAAGATTTGGTATAATACATTGTGATAAAAGTCAACCTAGGGTACTCGTGACAAATGCAAAGTGACCAGTACTCAACATGAGTTGCCCTAACGACAGTCAGAAATGATTTGCAAAGAAAGTACAGATAGCATGCTTCTTCATGCTTAGTTATTGCATGGTGGTTAGAATGGTTAAAACTTTGCATAGCAACGGACTGGCATTCTGATATGACAGGGGGTCAGTAAATAATAATTTAATATAAATCATATCAGAACAACTGCTAATAAATAATAAGAAAAATAACATCTATCTATCTATCTATCTATCTATCTATCTATCTATCTATCTATCTATCTATCTATCTATCTATCTATCTATCTATCTATCTATCTATATATCTATCTATCTATCTATCTATCTATCTACCCAAAACCATCTATCTATCTGTGTGTGTGTGTGTGTATGCTGTTCGGTCTCTCTGTCAGGGCATTTCAGTTCTTCCTTAGAACAAATAAAACATGCATTATGCAAGTTTGTCAGTACCTTTGCAGGATTACATTTCTTGTCAATTCCAACAAGCATTGTCTCCCTTTCATTTTTTTTCGTTCCTGAACGCATTCAAAGAAATGTATTGTTAGAAAGCTGAGGAAAGCTTAAGTAGATCAGGCGCGCAGGAGAAGATATGTTGAGTTTAAAACAAAACACAACAAACGGCTTCTCTGTCTCGAACAGCACAGGCATGTGTTTATTTACAGTTGTAAGGCACGTTACAGACGAGGTTAAAAGTCAAAGTTCACAACTTGGGTGCATGAGAAACACAACTCTACTGCACACGAGTAAATTATCTGCATCAAAAATTAAATCAATTCTACCATATTCTTCCAATCCATTCTAGTAACGACACAAATATAAAAGGATATATTCAACGTATTTCCAGGCTCAAAAGTTTGCTAAATTAGTGACGTAGTTACATATAGTAGGAAATTATAATAAATTTAAGATTGTAAAAATAAAATAAAATAAACATGCATAACGTGTAAAGATAATCTGCAATGCAATACTCAAACTCGTCAAATACCTGATACACGAAGGGTTGAGGACGTTTTGATATTACACTTAATCATTTATATCTATTATACTCGTTCTTCAGTCAAACATCTAACTAGGATTTAGGCGAGACCCCCAGAGACCAGGAGCCAAACACAGTTCTACTACTGCCGATAACAATAATTTGAAGAATAAAAACAAGTTATTAAACGAAAGAACCGTTATTTTCCACGGGGAAAAGTGAAGATTATTTTTTCCTATTTATGAACTTGTCATTGCTATAATCTACAGTCATTTAACAAAACTACTACAACTATTACTGCCACTAGTGTTGATGATGAAGATGATAACTCTTAATAATAATATCACAAACAAAAATCATTAAATCGCAAATGATTCCAAACGCAGAATGAGGCAAAAAATGGAGTGAAACAATAGGACATTTATTATCTGAATGATAGTTACTGGCTGGAACAGAATACACCATAAGACACAGCGAAGTGCTAACATAGAAACCTATGTAAAACTATGGAGTAAAAAATCTCAGAAAAGAGCATGGATGCATCAACCAGAAACAGCCACTTAAAAAAGTCAAAATACTGTGGGACTTCGAGATCAGAAGGTAATTCCTGCAAGAAGGCCAAACATTGTAGTTCCCAGTAAGCCTAACACAAGTGCAGCAATCATCGATGTCGCAGTTCGGGGTGATAGAAAGAGAGAGAGAGAGAGAGAGAGAGAGAGAGAGAGAGAGAGAGAGAGAGAGAGCGAGATAGAGAGAGAGAGAGAGAACAGTAAAAAAAAACACCAGGATCTCAGATTATAAATCCAGAGACTGTGGAATGTAACAGCAAAATTGATACCTGTAGTGATAGGAGCCTTGGGAACATAACATATGAGTTGGAAGGTTATCTGAATAAACTACCCAGAAAACCCAGACTTGCTCCTCTGGTGAAAGCAGCGTTCCTCGGAGGTGCCCACATCGTCTGTAAAACCTTGGATCTTCCAGAATCTTGGTAAGATTCCGAGACCTTGGTTCACAACCGACGGTGAAAAAAATGCTGGACGATGGTGGTGGTGATAGTTGTGGTGGTGGTGATGATGATGGTGATGATGATCATGATGATGATTGATGATGATAATAGAAATGTCTTTCCAATGTTTTTTCAATGAGATATAATCGGAAATACCGAAGACATTTTGTTTCTAAAGTGATTTAAATGTACATCTTTTAACGAAAACTAAACATACTATAGCTCTAGAATCACTATGCCATTTCGCAAAAACATATTTTTATATATAGTGGTGACGTAATTTAAATGATGCAGAAGAACAAGGGCTGCTCAGGCCATCTCGGATTTTTTTGATAAGTTTGCGAAACACTGGTGTCGTGAAGTGCAAAACAGAGTATGTTCCCCATGCATTCTATATTCGAGAGAGAATTCCACAGAGACGTACCTTTAATGTTCAGATTTCCTCATTCCATAGAGATGTGTCTTTAATGTTCAGATTTCCTCATTCCATAGAGATGTGTCTTTAATGTTCAGATTTCCTCTATGTTTGAGAGAGAATTCCATAGATATGTACCTTTAATGTTCAGATTTCCTCTATGTTGGAGAGAGAATTCCATAGATATGTACCTTTAATGTTCAGATTTCCTCTATGTTGGAGAGAGAATTCCATAGATATGTACCTTTAATGTTCAGATTTCCTCTATGTTGGAGAGAGAATTCCATAGATATGTACCTTTAATGTTCAGATTTACTCAATTGTTCGAAAGAGAACTCCACAGAGATGTGCCTTTAATGTTCAGATTTCCTCTATGTTCGAGAGAGAACTCCACAGAGATGTGCCTTTAATGTTCAAATTTCATGTTAGTCTGGACAGAACTCCATAGAAACTTTAAAGCTCAGATTTTCTCTATTTTCGAGAGAGAGAGAGAGAGAGCTCCACAAAGATGTACCTTTAAAGCGCATATTTCCTCTTCGTTCGAGAGAGAATTCCACAGAGCCTTTAAAGCTGAGATTTATGGTATGTAAATTAGCTTCTGCAATGTACTAACATTAGGCGCTATGGGAATACCTGCCATTCTATGACTAACTGATAGTTTTCCATGGATAGTATTTGTAGATAAGAAAAATGCTTGCTGGCGTTCTGTGGTAGCTTTCTTGAAGTTCTGTACAACCTATTTGGTTGGTTTTTTAAAAAATAGATATATTTCTAGCCCATGTAGTAGAGCAATAGCTAAGTAGAGTGAATTATGCGTAACAGAGCACTAATCAAGTAAAGATTAAATTAAGAGTAGTCTAACTTTAGGCTGCATGTAATTACGAGTGGTCTAACTTTAGGCTGCATGTAATTAAGAGTAGTCTAACTTTAGGCTGCATGTAATTAAGAGTGGTCTAACTTTAGGCAAAGACATGAGAGGAGCGCGCAATAAAATTAACGTAACTTTTGGACGGCAACACTTGTGTCCTAATATTATAGTGCGATAAGTCGAGTTGTCTCACTTTCATTTTGCAATAAATTTTAATTCTCTCTTCTGTCAAAATACACACTGAATACATTTACTGAAGGCCTTACTTTTAATGAATCAACTTTATATTTCAATTCACTTAATGCATACTGATTGTCTGTCAAAGTTAGAGGAACTAACTAAAGAAACTAAACTGTTTTAATCTAACAACAAATATTGCATTCGATATTTTTATTAAGTCCAGAGTAAATGGATGAATACAGTGATGGTTACAAATATAAAAAAGATGCAAAATATCTAGAAAGAAAGAAAGAGAGAAAGAAAGAAAGAAAGAAAGAAAGAAAGAAAGAAAGAAAGAAAGAAAGAAAGAAAGAAAGAAAGAAAGAAAGAAAGAAAGAAAGAAAGAAAGAAAGAAAGAAAGAATCAGCGGAGCAAATAAAAAAGAAAGAAAGAAATAATCAAACAGTGAAAAAAAAAAAGAAAAAGCAATCAAACATTATAAGAAATAAGAAAGAAAGCTAGAAAACAAAATAGTACAGTCTGTTTCTTGAAAAATAAAATAAAAATCACTTGAAATTCAGATATTTTATTAGTGATCGTATTGTTAAATGCTTACATTTTTTCTTTTCCCTTACTTTGGTGACAGCTAATACTTAACATAATTACAAACAGAACCCTCCCCCATCTTTTTTTCACTCACTCTCTGAAAGAAAAACAAAATGTAATCTGTCGTCTCAATGCTACTCGAGGCCAAAGCTGTAAACTGTTAACATTGAAAATACTAGTAGAGCCTACCCTTTAGAGTCACAAAGAAAGACAAACTCACAAGAGCTTAGAGACTGGAAGTAATGGGTATAAAAGCTGAACAGCCTGTGCTTTGTCAGTGTTTGACAACAGTTGTGTATGTTTAATAAAGTGTCGCTCAAGGTTTGTTAGCGACACTCGTAAAGGCATGGCCTCTGGGGTGTCGTGTTGATAACCATCGAAGTGTTTGTTCTTTAAGAGAGCGTCACTTACTGATTCCTTCCCCCACAGCGTTATCTATTTTGTTGTGTGTGTGTGTGTGTGTGTGTGTGTGTGTGTGTGTGTGTGTGTGTGTGAGTGTGTGTGCAGATGTAGTAGTCATGCGTCAATGCATTGGTGAGTGCGTCCATTAGTATTCTAGTGCTTATGTGTACCTTTGTTAGACATGCTTGTGTATAATTATAAAAGTGCATCATTAGCGCGTGTACTTGTAAATGTGTGTGTGTGTGTGTGTGTGTGTGTGTGTGTGTGCATGTGTGTGTGTGCGTGTACGTGGTTGTGAGTGTGCTGACGTAGCACTATCGCGTGTGCGTGACCGAGCGTGTGACATCCACGCATTCAACTTAGTTGTGTCTCACATAGCCTGATCATAGTCATACTTAACTGTCTACTCGTATACGCATTCAACTTAGTTCTGTCTCACATAGCCTGATCAAAGTCATACTTAACTGTCTACTCGTATACACGTTCAACTTTGTTCTGTCTCACATAGCCTGTTCATAGTCAATCTTACTGCCTTTAAATTACAGAGTGTATCGCGTGTTTTGGTAAGTATATATTTTGTGTGAGGATCTCTCAATGAATATGTGCGCTGTTGTGGAATATATGCAGGACCGGACGTCCGGTAGCGCAAGTAAATATGCGTAAGTGGTGTGACAAACGGTCCAGATAAACGGCACACTTTACACCACCCGCGAACATTTCCTAAAGGCCAATATTATTTCCACAAACCAATTATACGCTTTTAGGATTTAGTGCTTTGGCAAACACTTCACGTTTAAATTTAAAACTTGTCACCAACAAACGGTAAACGATCTCGTCCAAAAACAATTCAAAGTTAGTATTCAAACATTAAGATCCAAGGAAATTACTACACACGTTTTAACAACATAATCATTATTGTCCACATAATTCGCAATTTGTGTTAACTGATTATTTATTTCAACCGAGTACTTCTGAACCTAATAATGAAAAGTTGAATTGTTAGGATTGTAAAAAAAAAAATAAGCTACCTTATAAATAAAAGGTTGCTTTATGAATTGTTAGGATTCTAAAAATAAGCTATACTAAAAATAGTTTAGATCCCATACGTTCAAGTGAATTATGAATAATTTAAAGTATAATACAATTTCAATAAACACAAGGAATTAAAAACCTGCCAACAGTTTTCATAAAATACTGGTGCCATGACGAGTCTGTAAATGTAAAAGCAAAAAATAGTCATTATTTAACCTGCATACAAATGGCATTGAAAGTTATTAAACGGACTAGACTTTGCGACTGCTTAGTCGTTACACGAATGTCAGTAGACAGTACGAACTCTTCAGTATGTCATTATTTAGTCATTAACCAAATGACAGTAGACAGTACGAACTCTTCAGTATGTCATTATTTAGTCATTAAACAAATGACAGTAGACATTACGAACTCTTCAGTATGTCATTATTTAGTCATTAACCAAATGACAGTAGACAGTACTAACTCTTCAGTATGTCATTATTTAGTCATTAAACAAATGACAGTAGACAGTACAAACTCTTTAGTATGTCATTATTTAGTCGTTACACAAATAACAGTAATTACAAAAAACTGAATTTTGTCTTCATTTAGTTGTCATACAATTGTCTGAAGCTATTATAAAGACTGGGTAGAATTATTAATAAAATAAATTAAGATTCTCATCACTTGTAATTAGTTATGGGTGATTAAATAATAATATTAATCATAACTATTAATTAGGTGGCGTTGGCGTCACAAGTCAGTAGCTTCACAAAGGCTGGGTGGGCCATTATTTAGTTGTTATTGATATGTCAGTAGTTATTGTGATAATTTAAATTTGATTACTACTAGTTATGGAAACGGCTGAAAAATATTAGTAGTTATTACAAAAATTAAAGTTTATTTAATAGCTAATCAAATTGTCAGACAAATGTCAGTAGTCATTACAAAGATTGAAGTTTGTCATTATTTAGTAGTATTACAAATGTATGAATATATGTAACTAGTTATTACCCAGGAGGGGGGGGGGGAATGTTTGCCATCGTTCACATGTATAAACAGAGTTATTCTTGCAAATGGACTAAGTGAACTGTTTCCTAAACATGTAGTGACCAACAACTATGACGTTATTTTATGTTTTTCTTTTTGTTATAATCTATGACTTCAACAAATATGATTTCATATCCCATCAAGGGAAAGGAAGAATTTCAAATAGACATCATTCTGTGGGATGACAAAAATATTTTTAAAATGCACCATGAGATATGTTGTCTGTTATTGTCTTACTGTCTTGGGCAAGTGGTCATCGTCTTATTGTCTTTGTCATACTATCCTGAGCATGTGGTCAGTCTTATTGTCCTATTGCCTTTGTCATGCTGTCAATGTCATGTTGTCATTGTCCTATTGCATTTGTCATGCTGTCAATGTCATGTTGTCATTGTCCTATTGCCTTTGTCATGCTGTCACTGTCATGTTATGGATGTCATGCTGTCACTGTCATGTTATGGATGTCATGCTGTCACTGTCATGTTATGGATGTCATGCTGTCATTGCCTGGTTCTTGTTGTTTTATTGTCTTTTGAAATGCTGTGACTGTCTTTCTGACTTTGATACTTGAGTTTCAGAACAGACAAATCTGCGGCAGGACATTCCTGAAGATTGCGACAACTAATTTTTCTTAAGTAGGTGCGCGAAACACGTGTTCGGTCGGTCTTGAGAAGTGTTAACTTCTTGTGTGGGTGCTGATATGATGACGAAGCTAATTTTTAACATTTATTGTAATTTCCAACTCATTTTAATTCAACGATTATTTCATGTATTTAAAATTCTTTAAATAATATGTTTTGCATTCATTTTGTTTTAACGCGTCTGACATTTTAAAAAGCATTGACTGGTCGTGCTTAAATGTGACGTACAGTATATTGCAAGTATTACTTGTCATGGTAAGGTGTAAAGAAAACGGCTTCATTTTATATCAAGTATAACTTGTCATGGTAAAGGTGTAAAGAAAACGGCTTAATTTTATAGCTGATCTTGTGTTACATGTTATAGCTGAACTTGTGTTATATTTGATCAATTAGTCATTGAAGTATTTCTACAATGTAGAGTTATTAAATTTGCAACAGTCAACCACTTAAGGGAATGCTAATTACAATTTTGTTTATTTTTCACACATGCATCCTTACTAACGATTATAAGGTCCTAATATATTATTTTCAAAAGAAAACCTTGCTTTTGTGGTTTCCAATATATCATTCACTTCATATACATATTGATTTATTAATCTGTATAAAAAGATCACAAAATAGGCGAAATATTTCGCCTAAAGAATGTCAACAATCAAGGCCCCGCAAGAATCAAGTTCAACCATGACAAGCTAAAAGAATCAGGGGTATTGAAAGCTTTTCAAGCAAAGATAGGAGGAAAATTTGCACCACTGTTAGTTCTTAGTGCAGATAACACAGAAACAGACACATTGATTGACATATTTAACACCTCAGTGATCCAAACAGCCAATGAGATCTTGGGAAACAAAGACGATCAAAGAAACCTTGGGTTACACAAGCGTCGAGAGCTAAAGAAGAAGAAATCAGAAGTAGAAGGAGCAAAACAATACAGGGAAATTAATCAGATTATCAAAGAAAAGCATGAAGAAGGCAAAGGAGACATGGATTGAACACCAGTATAATAAAGATATAGAAAATAATCTAAAGAAAAATAATAGCAAAAATGCATACCAACTGGTGAAAGACCTGACCAGTGTAAAACAAGGACACTCCTCCATCATTCAAGATAGTGGAGGGAATTGCCTTACAGAAGATCAAGACATTCTCAACAGACGGACATAATACTGCTCAGACCTATATATCCACAGACATACAGGGGATCCAGACATACTCAACATCCCACCAGTGACCAACACTAATAACTACCTCATCTTCCGAGAAGAAGTAGAGACTGCAGTGAAATCAATGAAAAGGGAAACGCTACAGGAATAGACAACATTCCTGAGGAATTAGTCCAAGAATGAGGCGAAGCCATGATAAGCACCCTACTAACAATCTGCAATAAGATCCGGCAGACAGGGGAATGGCCAACAACATGGACATAATAACTCTCCCCTAAAAGGTAATTTGCAGCAATGTCAGAACTATCGTATGATAAGTCTTATATGTCACCCAAGCAAAGTCATGATACAGATCAAATTAAACAGATTGAAGCCGCAGGCAGAGAAAATCATGGCTGAAGAACAGGCAGGCTTCAGACCAAGGCTAAGGACAACTGAACAAATTTTTAATCTGAGACTTCTATGTGAAAGGTAACTTCAGCACCAACAAGACCTTTATCATGACTTTGTAGACTTTAAGAAGGTGCTTGGCAGGGTGTGACATGCAGCCGCTTGGTCCACCATGAAGCTGTACAACAACAATGCCAACCTGATTAAAGTCATAGAAAGCCTTTATAGCAATGGCCACCAGCGCATTCTTCGACGGCCAAATAGGAGATTTATTTCAGGACAACAGTGGGAGTCAAACAAGGCTGCTTGCTTTTGCCTATTCTCTTCAACATCTTCCTTGAAAGAATCATGACAGATGCTCTGGAAGACCATGAAGGAACTGTCAGTATTGGAGGCAGAACAATAATGAACTTATGCTTTGCTAACGACATCAATGACCTTGCAGGAAATGAGGAGGGGTTAGCTCAATTGGTGGAAAAACTAGACAGGACAGCTACTGCTTGTGGTATGGAAATCAATGTAGAGAAGACCAAATTGATGACCAACAACACCAGTGCACTGGCACTGACATCATGATTGGTGATCAGAAATTTGGAAATACTTAACAAATTCAAGTTCTTAGGAGCCATCGTGACAGACGAGGGATCAAAACCTAAAATATTGTCCAGGATTGCGATGACAATAACAGCAATGGCAAGGCTGAACACAGTTTGGAAAGACAGACACATCTCAGCTCAAAGATCTGACTGATGCGCTCCTTGGCTGTATCTGTGTTCTTATATGCCTGTGAGTCAAGGACCCTCACAGTAGATCTCGAAAGGAGAATACAAGCTACTGAAATGAGATGCTTTTCGAAGGATGCTTAGCATTTCGTATAGAGATGACGTCACGAATGAGGAAATGGGAAACAGAATTAGGCAAGCCATTGGGCCCTATGAAGAGCTATTGGCCATTGTGAAAAAAAACGCAAAATGAAATGGTATGGGCATGCCACACGATCAACAGGAATTGCCAAGACAATCATGCAAAGTACTGTGCAAGGAGGGCGAAGGAGAGGAAGACAGAAGAAAAGATGGGAGGATAACATCTCAGAGTAGACAGGACTGAAAATGAGCAATACGGAAAGATCAGCAGAGAACAGAATGGAATGCAGGAAACTGGTTGTCAGGTCATCAGTGGTGCCCCAACGGTCGACAAGACATAGATAGATAGATAGATAGATAGATAGATAGATAGATAGATAGATAGATAGATAGATAGATAGATCAGACTACATGAATTTAAACCTTGAATGTCTATTTACGAATTTAACATATGTAAAGATCACAAGTAATATATTTGTAATATTAATATAAATGCAAAATAAAATATAAAATATGGTGTGTGTTTAAAAATATTTAATGATCATTCAAATATTAATGCTGATTTAAAAATATTTCTGAAGTTCAAGTGCGACAATACAGTTCGTGCATTTTTCTATGAAAGAATAGGCAGTGAGTCATGACAGGAGGATAACATACAGTGTTTGGATTTTTCTTATATAGAAAAGGTTTATATATATTGCGCTATGAAAGCGTTTGTGTTAGACATTTTGTTTCAGCGAAAAAGAAAACTAATTTTCCCGAGCTTATTAATACCCAAAAGTAAATTTGGTAAATAGTACCAGTCTACCTTTCCTGCCATTTCTAGAAGTCTGGAACTTATTATTACCCAAAAGTAAATTTGGTAAATAGTACTAGTCTACCTTTCCTGACATTTCTAGAAGTCTGGAACTTATTATTACCCAAAAGTAAATGTATCCATTTGGTAAACAGTACTAGTCTACCTTTCCTGACATTTCTAGAAGTCTGGAACTTATTATTACCCAAAAGTAAATTTGGTAAACAGTACTAGTCTACCTTTCCTGACATTTCTAGAAGTCTGGAACTTATTATTACCCAAAAGTAAATTTGGTAAATAGTACCAGTCTACCTTTCCTGACATTTCTAGAAGCCTGGATAATTTTGTGATGTTACTGTATATTGTGAAAAGAAATTATACTGAAGATTAACTGTGAGTAGTTGTCATTGATATAGGCACTAGACACATTTTTAAATGAAAAGGCCTGATGTGTGTGCATGGTACGTAATGAAAATCAAAACCACTATTAGTTCATGCAGTGAAATTATGTTCTTACCAATGCATTACTCCACAATTAGTATCATTACTGGAATGTGGTAGTGGTCCGATTACACTACATTTGAGAACGATGTTTACATTTTTAAACTGTGTTTTACTGTATATAAAGAGTTATGTTTCACAAGGTTCAGCGAATTGGTTAATGAGCCTCAAAAAAATGTTTCCTAATATGCAGTTAAACAGTCAAATAAAATGAAGAGAATGCGAATTTTTATAATCCATAGTTTCCTTCCTCAGTTGTCCGTCCTTGGGGAACGTAAGGAATGGTAGAGTTGAAGCTTACAACAACACAATCAGGAACACAACAATTGCGATGACAATTAATTACTTGTTGTAGGTCATGACATCATCAGTGTAACATTAACAAAATGTCAAACAAGTGGACCGGAATTATCTACACCCATGACCCAAAAGGTCACCGCTTGCATAAATCTCCCAAATAGTCCACGATTACCTTGATCCGTTTAATGGCACTGTCGTCGCTAAATGAACATTTTAAAAGAGCAGACGACCTGTGAGAGATATATAATTATATGAATTACTGCCTACTTCAATTTTCAGGTTTGGAGGAATCTTACAATCTGTCGTTAATGAATTTTTTTTATTTGTTGCCCTCCATATTGATGCTCTAAATTCTCAATTTCCTTCTCAAATAAATGTGAACTGTTATAACTGGTAATATATAATAATATTCTACATCAGTTACATGTATATATGACATTGCCATCTCTAATTCATAGAAATTAAGTGGATTAAGGACCCAGTGCAACGATAAGAAAAATAATCAAATACAAATGCTACCCTTCCAGATTTGCCATGGTCTCTGTTGCCATGCACTCCGCACAATGGAGTGACGTTGTTCTGCTAGTGCCATGCACACCGCACAATGGAGTGACGTTGTTCTGCTAGTGCCATGCACACCGCACAATGGAGTGACGTTGTTCTGCTAGTGCCATGCACACCGCACAATGGAGTGACGTTGTTCTGCTAGTGCCATGCAGAATATATGATAGAGGCGACTCGGCAATACTTTATTGGATTCCTAGTCATCCTTCTGCATTAATGTAAATTCAAATTAACATGTTCGATAACCCAAAAGACTGAATCTGAATAAAGGAAAAGGCAAGATTATCTGTGGTACGTTTCTCTTGATCGTCGGAACCTTTCCAAGAAAGAAGACATTGTGAGATTTTGATTGGATTATTCAATTTTCGAAGTCGCGAGTTAATTCACAGGAAAGGACAAATAAATTCGGATTACCTGGCAAGTAGTGTATTTGAATATATTCTTAAATATGTGTTCGAAATTGACAAACATTGCGATTTAAAATACAACTTAGTAACTTTTAACTGGCATAAACGCACGCTTGAAAACTCGTGCAAGCGCGCGCGAATATGCGCATGTATCACGTGGGGGGGTGTAGACGGGCCACAATAAATATTAATAAAACGGTCACACTACAAGGGTTTGCCTCACCTGTTACAGTATTTCATTCAAATGTCACCCAGCCATAGGGAAGTGAGACGTGGTGTTAGCGACTTAGTCATCTGAATTTAGCTCAGAGCTATTTCCTCTGTTAGAGGATTATTTAACATCCTATCTATCTTAGCCTAGCCCAGGGATGGGCAAACTACGGCTCGCCAAGGGTTTTCATGCGGCCTAGGAACAAGTCCTATGTTCACGCTATTTAAATTTCTCAAGTGTAAAATTTCTTTCTAATTTTGAGAGAAATGTAGCCACGCGATGCCAAATACACACCCAGTGGGAAAAACCATAGAAATGTCAGTAGAATGTTTTCATATATCTATATTTTTTTCCCACCGGGGGGGGGGGGGGGTGTCGATCGAGGTACGCGCGCATGCGTTGTCTTTCACTAAAGTACAGTTGTCGGATCACGGCTTTAAAAGAAGAATTTATCTGGAGGTTTGCTGATTTTAAGGCAATGGAACAAGAGTTCGACTCCTCAGCTCACTCTTTGCTTGTGACATTGAAACAGCCACTGATAAACTGTTCAGCTCACTCTTTGCTTGTGACATTGAAACAGCCACTGATAAACTATTCAGCTCACTCTTTGCTTGTGACACTGAAACAGCCACTGAAAAACTGCAGATGAAACTGATTGATTTGCAGGCCAACAACTCCTTAAGAAAATGTAACTGTTAATGACTACGGCCCCAACAAAATAGGATTCTACACATTCCTTTAATGACTACGGTCCCAACAAAATAGGATTCTACACATTCCTTTTATGACTATGGCCCCAACAAAATAGGATTCTACACATTCCTTTTATGACTATGGCCCCAACAAAATAGGATTCTACACATTCCTTTTATGACTACGGCCCCAACAAAAAAGGATTCTACACATTCCTTTAATGACTACGGCTCCAACAAAATAGGATTCTACACATTCTTTTAATGACTACGTTCCAAACAAAACAGAACTCTCTACACACCACGACTGATTTTGGCCCAAATAAAAGATCAATTATATAATTTGATTATATTTTTATTACATATGGTCTCGATAAAATCTATCTAACTATCTATTTATCTATCTATCTTGATCGTAGTCCTGATAGAAAAGATTTGAAAAACTCATTGCCATCAAAAAAACTAGCAAAAGACTGCGCGACTGCCTACGTTTTAAAGTTTAGGATTATGAAGTATGTTTTGTGTTTAGGATTATTAAGTATGTTCTGGTGTTTAGGATTATGAAATATATTTTGTGTTTAAGATTAAGAAGTATATTTTGTGTTTAGGAGTGTGACATTACCTGCATTAAGGAGTAACGAATTACCTGAATTACCTGATTGATTTCATTGCCAGTGCCTACTCGGGGAAAATTTATGAGAAGGAAAAATGTATAAGTGATACGATGATACAAATGGCATACTTCTTATTTTGTTTGTTTCATTAGTTCACTTTTAAAAATCTTTCTTTGACACACTAAATATTTTAAGTTATGTATCGGGTCCCATTCTTCAGATGTCAAAAAAATAAAGGCGCACTAGTGCTTGTTTGTTTGTTTGTTTGTTTGTTTGTTTGAGAAAGAAAATAGATACCCACTTTAGGATACTATACAACACCACAGAGGAACAATTGTTGTGAACCGCCGCTCTTTCACTCTCTCTCTCTCTCTTTGTCAGTTATCTCTCTGTTATCACTGTCTACCTCTGTCTCTCTATATCTCTACCTCACCGTCGCTCTACCTCTCTGCCTTACTAACTCACCTCACTCTACCTCTCTGCCTTGCTACCTCTCTGTTTCTCTACCTCTTTGTTTCACTACCTCCCTGCCTTGCCACCTCTCCTTCTCTCTGCATCGCTATCTCTGTTTCTCTACCTCTCTGTCTCTCTAAATGTCTGTCAACCCCTCTGCCTCTCTACCTCTCAGCGCAGGACTGATAATATATTTTAGTATCTCTGACTTTCTGTATCTCAGCATGTAAGTCTTTCTCAGTCAAATATAAATTACGAACTGTATGCAAATTTTAAATAAGAATTTGATATATACGTATCATACTAAAAAAAAATATCATTCATTTATAAATTGAATCAAATAATTACCACTAATTGTTTTATTCAATTATTCTAAATTTATTTTCTTTAAACATATTTTGTTAAAGAAAATATTTCCAGAGTCTTTGTGCTGTTAAACTGCAGAATTCAAAGTTACTGTAATATTAAATAAAGATCAAAACGCAAAGTGTATAAGAGAATAGGTTTAGAACTGTTCAAAGGAGTGTCAGTGTGTCAGTATAAACCCATTAACAAGCAAAGTATGTGTAAGAGAAATCGTATCAGAAATGTTCACACGAGACATCAGTCAGATATAAATGTGTCATTAAAATACATTATCCATCAAATGACAAATCCTGCAATGGGAGATAACGCTTTAAAAAAAAAAACTTAAAATTATGTATCTTTCTTATTTTCTTTCTATCTTTTTCTTTTTTCAAGAAAAGAAAGAAAAAAGGCGTGAACCTACTACAGTACAATACTTTTTTTAAAATTTCAGTTGTAATTGTCGGAATCCTAAATATTTAGGGGAAATGTTATTGTTGTAAAATGACAGAGTAGTTGGGTCGATTTTTTTTTTAATCCCAACAACACGGCATCTAATTAGTTGATTGTCAAATAATTTATTTTATTTGTGTCTACTCAATTAGTTGATTGTCAATAATTTATTTTATTTGTGTCTACTCAAATTTGGCAGACAAATATACTGCATAATACTGAGGCAAAGAAATATACTGCATAATACTGAGGCAAAAAAAAATTTACTGTATGGAACTGAGGTAGACAAATACGCTATATGATACTGAGAAATTATACTGTAATGTACTGAGGTAGACAAATATGCTATATGATACTGAGACAAATACAGTATAATGTACTGAGATAAATGTACTGAGATAAAGGCACTGAGAAAGACGTAAACTGATGCAAGTCTGATCAATGAGATAGGCAAACCAAGAAAGATGAATGGCGCATAACATGGTACTCCAGGGCAGCAACAACATGGCACACAACAGGGTACTCTAGGGCAACAACAACAGGGCACACAACAGGGTACTCTAAGGCAGCAACAACATGGCACACAACAGGGTACTCTAGGGCAACAACAACAGGGCACACAACAGGGTACTCTGATACAGAGCAATGAAGAATGAACCCTTCTATCCCACATCAGGGAACGGGAATCGCATTTCCCTTGATGACGTATACAGCGAAAAAGTCAGTAACTCACTGAAATTAACAGAGCCTGCAGTCTCTACGTGACGTGCCTTTGTGACGTGGATTTTTAATGTTTATATCTCACTAAAACTGGCGCTGACACATCGCCCAAAGCCGCGACATACTGACAAGCGCAAGCGTAAAAACGGCATATATCAAGTTCAGATCAGGTGTAACCGCTATTAAATGACACTAGTTTCAATTCAAACTGATCGTGAAGGAATTTGACCTAAAGCGTCTTTTTTTTACTTTTCCTCAGGGGCAACTCAATTCGAGATGTACTTTCTAATTGCAGGCTTGGCATAATACCGTTTAAAGGAAATGCAAATGTGTTTGTTGCGACTTTTCTTGCTTCCTATTCCCTCCCTCCCACCCTCCTCACTCAGTTTAGCAATGGGACTTTCGATTTTGTGCACGTGTCTCTCTCTCTCATTACCAAATTTACCTCCTTTTTTAATATGAGTACGCTCCCACTTTTTTAATGAGTACGCTCCACTTTTTAATATGAGTATTCTCCCCTTTGAGTACGCTCTCCTTTAATCATTTCATAACTTATCTATAGTGGTTTTTTTAGTGAATATAGTGAATATTTACATTCCTTTTTAGTATGAGTACATTCCCCCATTTTAATATGAGTACATTCCCCCTTTTTAATATGAGTACATTCCCCCTTTCTAATACGAGTACGCTCCCCCTTTCTGAGTGCGCCGCCCCCTTTTTAATATGAGTACGCTCCCCCTTTTTAAAAAAAAGAATCTAGTGTTTTATTAATATTTACGTACCATTGTTACGTTTAATATAAACTTATTACGTCACCGATATTAAAGTGTGAATATTTCTAATGCTATATGCTGTAGTATTCAAAGGAATGTGACATTTCTTTATACTAGGCGCCGTCCATAAATGACGTCACGCATTTTGAGGCAGATTTTACCCTCTCCTCCACCCTATCCTTTGTCGCAAAAACTGACTCCCCTCCTAATATAACGTCACAAATGTCTCACTCCATAAAATAATTTTGCTCTCATGTCGCTTTAAGATTTATTGAAGAGCATCTCGGTCATTTAAAACAACACGTTTGTGTGAACTCTGACCTATTTAATTTAGAAAAAAATACCGAACAATAAAAGTGTATGAAAGAAGTATATACCTCTTCAGTGAAATCACAATAAATTAATTGTGTGCTAAATTTTCTTTATTATATTCGTGTTATTCAAACATCAAACATCCAAAACCGTGTGCCGCTGTTTCATAAACTTACACTTATTTAAAGCACGCTCTTGAAGTCTTCAGAACGATTTTTTTTTAAAATCCGCACTCTAAGGTAATATAAATTGCACTCTAAGGTAATATAAATTGCACTCTAAGGTAATATAAATTGCACTCTAAGCTAATATAAATTGCACTCTAAGGTAATATAAATTGCACTCTAAGCTAATATAAACTGCACTCTAATATAAATTGCTAAGCTAATATAAATTGCACTCTTTCATTTCACTCATTTGTACGGTCTCGATATGGAGGTTATATCCTTACTCAATTGTACGGTCTCGATATGTAGGTTATACCCTTACTCAATTGTACGGTCTCGATATGTAGGCTATATCCTTTTCTTTCAAAAATTTATAAGCTGAAATAATTTAACCAGAAGCAAAATTAACTCTGGATTAGATTTACTTTTCACGTGGTCGGCCACATTACAATCACCTCGGGCGACAGAAAAGCTGATTCATCGTAAATCTATTAAAATCTACTAGCAGATTAACAAATTTGAGAGTTAGCAGCCTGCACTTAATGTTTTACATCACTCAATGTATAATCATTAAACACTTTAACAAAATTAAACAGAAAAGACTTTCGAACTTAATTACCATTTCACAATTACGATAGTCGGATTGGATTGGATTGGATTGGATGTAGAAGTACCGTCTGAGATATACCCTGTTCAAACTTTGGGAATTTTATGTAACGTATTTTATGTAATTTTATGTAACGTCAGGTTTAGTTGTGGCAGTTTACATATTCATTAAAATTATTTTCAAATTATTATGAAGCTATGCGTATCAATATACTGCAAGCTAGAGATATCGAAAGCGTCTTTTCACCCAAACAACGTTTTCAATTCACTAACCAAGCGAACTGCGTCTTCTCAGACGAACGTGTATATTTAATACTAGCACACACGCTGTGGTACTTTGGTTTAAGGTTTCAATTCTTACTGCAAGTGCTGTTATTTCAGACAGAAATTGTGAAAATTATCTTCTGTGTTTAATCACCTGTTCATTATTTTGTGTCATTGGTTCTGCTTCGGGTTGCTTTGTGGTAATTTTGGTTCTTTCGATATTTCCTTTAAATGAAAAGACCGATTCGATTTAAAATGTGATTACAAAACAAGTCTTTAAACCAGAAATTCCCGACAGAACTTGCTGCCGTAGTAAAGTTGGGAATTTCGGGGTACCTAACGACAGTAACAATATGTGTAGTTAGGAAAATGTTTTTGTGACTGTCCTGTCCTCTTTCCCACTCGTCACATTTCGGATTTTTCACGCACAAGGCCGTCGGTGCATGACGTCATAATTGGATGATCTCAGACATATTTCCAGTCATATATTGTTTATTAGTTTGCATATCTATCTATCTATCTGTCTATCTATCTGTCTGTCTGTTTATCTATCTATCTATAAATAAATAAAAGCCCCCATAACGATACCCCAGAGAAATTCTCCGAAAGTTCCTTTTTAAAAGTATCCTTGAGGTTTCTTCGAATCCCTTGAAGTTGTCATCAAGACCTCGATACTATAAATAGTCTTCCATCAGCACGTGGCTACCACAACTGCTGATTTCCAATGAAAACAATGACGACGACGATGATGATGATGTTGACGTTATGGTTCACGTCGTTTTTTCAAAGTACACCTGCTGCAGCGTGTTTGTCAGCATCCATCTCCGGTACAGCTGTTGTGGAACGGGCCCGCCTAGGATTGTGAGTTGCGAGCGCCTTTCCATCGGGTGTAGGGCTCTCGAGTGATGGTGCGAAGTTTTCACATTGTTTTCACAGTTCTTAGCCTAAATGGGCACCTGCTGCCTCCTTAACGCGCTCCACACGATCGCTGTCAAAGGGGTAGGTAACTGTTACTGTTATTGTTTTAATTTATCGAATGTGCTCGGAAACAATAAAGGCTAAATACACTCGTTCATTCCTGCGCGTGCTCGCACGCACGCACGCACAGACAGACAGACAGACAGACACACACACTATTAATATCTCTCTCTGCCATACACAAATATGAACGCACACAATTCAGATCAAAAAAGAAACATCTTCAGCAGAAACGATATCGGATACACTTTACAAGGCTTTATTTACAGCAAACTAAATACACTTTACAAGGCTTTATTTACAGCAAACTAAATACACTTTACAAGGCTTTATTTACAGCAAACTAAATACACTTTACAAGGCTTTATTTACAGCAAACTAAATACACTTTACAAGGCTTTATTTACAGCAAACTAAATACACTTTACAAGGCTTTATTTACAGCAAACTAAATACACTTTACAAGGCTTTATTTACAGCAAACTAAATACACTTTACAAGGCTTTATTTACAGCAAACTAAATACACTTTATAAGGCTTTATTTACAGCAAACTAAATACACTTTACAAGGCTTTATTTACAGCAAACTAAATACACTTTACAAGGCTTTATTTACAGCAAACTAAATACACTTTACAAGGCTTTATTTACAGCAAACTAAATACACTTTACAAGGCTTTATTTACAGCAAACTAAATACACTTTACAAGGCTTTATTTACAGCAAACTAAATACACTTTACAAGGCTTTATTTACAGCAAACTAAATACACTTTACAAGGCTTTATTTACAGCAAACTAAATACACTTTACAAGGCTTTATTTACAGCAAACTAAATACACTCATTCTGCATCCTGACTTTTTAATTTACCTTTATCGAATGTGCAGCTGATTTAATTAATACACATGATGTTTCAGAAAAAAGAAAAAAAAATCAAGTGACTGCACACACCTGAGAACCAGATATTACAATACACGCCGACATCCATACCTTGGGGCACGCTATGAATCAGATGTGAAATAATATTTAAGAGAGAATACTCGCCCGCTATTATAAGGAAGTGTGTCGTGCGCAGGGGGGGGGGGGGAAGAGGTGTGCACTTGGGTGGGGAATGAATGAAGGGGGGTAGAAGTCGGAGTGCGGGTAGAAGTGGATACTTTATACGTTTTATCAGGGCACACTGGCCCTACTGCCCTCCTTTCATGGGACGCAATTCAAGGTCTTCATGTATTCTGTGGGACGCAACTCAAGGTCTTCAGGGATTCTGTGGGACGCAAATCAAGGTCTTCATGTATTCTCTGGGACGCAACTCAAGGTCTTCAGGGATTCTGTGGGACGCAAATCAAGGTCTTCATGTATTCTCTGGGACGCAACTTAAGGTCTTCTTGTATTCTGTGGGATCCACTCAAGGTCTTGTTGTATTATGTGGGATGCAACTTAAAGTCTTCATGTATTCTGTGGGATGCAACTCAAGGTCTTCCTGTATTATGTGGGATGAAACTCAAGGTCTTCATATATTCTGTGGGATGCAACTCAAGGTCTTCATGTATTCTGTGGGACGCAACTCAAGGTCTTGTTGTATTATGTGGGACGCAACTCAAGGTCTTGTTGTATTATGTGGGACGTAACTCAAGGTCTTATTGTATTATGTGGGACGCCTCCTGTCAAGGGGAAGGAAGTCGACGCTACTCTCGACTGCACTCAGGCATTTGTGGTTCGTCTGCACTCAGACAGTTGTGGTTCGACTGCACTCTGACAGTTGTAGTTAGATTGCACTCTGTCAGTTGTGGTTCGACTGCAGTCTGACAGCTGTGGTTCGACTGCACTCTGACATTTGTGGTTTTCAACAGCAGTCTGCTACCTGACAATGTTTCTGTCTGGCCTGCTGTCAACTGTAATTTCTGACCCACTCACGAGAAAATGTTACCACCTCATTGTCCAAGGAGTCGTCTGTTACTTCCCACCACAACACAACACCCCCAACCCATGCTGCTGTCAAGCCACTTATTTTAATTTAATATTTATATGTTTGTTCTACTACTTGGTGTACACTTGCCCAAGCTACCCCAAACCCGTTCCATGACGCTGTTACTTACCTGCCCGACGGTAAACAAAAGTTATCGTCCCTTCGACTTCACCAGTTTCATGGAAACCTGACAATGTGATTGTGCTTATTTCATGTCTCAAATCTATTTGTTCAGTCTGTGTCAAACGTGTTGCACATCGATTCTTGAATAGAATTTGTATCGTCCCGACCCATCTATATATAGATCATACATTCAGTCCAGTACTTACAATAATCCATAACATCATTCTATACAACATCAATCTAGTGCTTAATAATCCATAACATCATTCTATACACCATCAATCTAGGGCTTAATAATCCATAACATCATTCTATACACCATCAATCTAGTGCTTAATAATCCATAACATCATTCTATACACCATCAATCTAGTGCTTAATAATCCATAACATCATTCTATACACCATCAATCTAGTGCTTAATAATCCATAACATCATTCTATACACCATCAATCTAGTGCTTAATAATCCATAACATCATTCTATACACCATCAATCTAGTGCTTAATAATCCATAACATCATTCTATACACCATCAATCTAGGGCTTAATAATCCATAACATCATTCTATACACCATCAATCTAGTGCTTAATATCCATAACATCTTTCTATGCTGTCTCAAAGATAGTAGGTTGCACCGAAATCGGATCCAATTGTCTTTGAGATAGCACAATGAAGTCGATTTTGTTAACTGATATACAACTGTAAAGTGGTCAAGTCATTTTACAAAATCAATTTTCTCTTTGATAGTACAAATGTAATTCGGTCCAGTTCAAGGACAATCATGATTGCAGAGAGTTCCCTTCCATACTGTGTCCATCGAAAAATTTATAAATGTAAATATTGAGATGGCAGTTATCCATACAAATAATCGAGCAGGCAATTATTTTAATACTCTTGAAAATAAATAAGAACAGAAATTAAATTGTAATTACTGTTAACTGTTTATAAGAAAGCGTCAGAACATTTAAAACTGGTGTCAGGAGCGAAAAACATGGTTTAAAGAAAAGGCCAGAATATGTCATTGAAAAATGTAGGATCGCATGTCAATGTAACAAAACATGTCAGTGAAAATTAGTGTCAGCAGTGAATATGACGATAAGAAAATCGCAGACTGTATCACTTATGTCAGTACTGAATAACAAAACGATAATCTTGAATTTATACCAATAAAGAAATGTTCTATCTTAATTTATGTCTTATTCCTTCCTACTATACCTTTCACACTGCAACTTATCATTGCAAAGCTAGTCAAATGAAACAAAACTCAATACAATATTTTCGTACTATTGAACAGCAGACAACAAAATAACAGTCAATCGTTTTCAGCCAATAACTGATGGTCCAAGATCGCATCCTACAGTAGAATTTTGTATAGTGAGAGAGAGCAGAGACGTACAGACAGACAGTTTCTGGTCGCGGACCTCGCGAGCAACACCCTGTCCGTCAAGGTATTAATATTACTTATGGGAGAAGCGTTTATTGCAACAGGCTCGGCTTGTGATCTTCCTGACGTCGCCGCGCGCCCTAGCGGTAAGTGGGTGCGAGTCGCGTAGCGTGGCTCTTACCTGTCGATTGCAGGCCGATTGGCTGGATTGCCATTTCATGCTATCCACGCCTCGATGGCGGGAGGTCACGTGAGTAGTACAGATCTACCATAGGCGTTTCATCAAGAATGCACTTAGAATGTAAGCGCACGTGTGCGTATGTGTATGAAAAAGAAGTGTTGGGGGTGGGGGAGGAGAGGGGAAGGAAGTCGTCAGGGCCCATTCTCGTTCTCTACCCCCAATTCCCTCATTTACCCGTGTTAGGTACAACTGGAGGAGGATTACTTGTGAGAGTTTGCCAGTGTGTAGCACATATCAATAAACAAGTTTTAAACTTTGGTGATGTTTATGTTCACTAGTAGAGTGAGTGCCTGGCTAATAGAGTGGGTGTCTGGTTAGTGGACTCTCCAAACCAGTTTTGAACTTTAGTGTCTGGCTAGTGGACTCGCCAAACCAGTTTTAAACTTTAATGAGTGTCTGGCTTGTAGACTCGTCGAACCAGTTTTGAAATTTGGTGAGTTATCTGGTTAGTGGAGTAGCAAAACCAGTTTTAAATTTTAATTAGTGTCTGGTTTTGGGAGTCGCAAAACCAGTTTTAAATTTTAATTAGTGTCTGGTTTGGGGAATCGCAAGACCAGTTTTAAATTTTAATTAGTGTCTGGTTTTGGGAGTCTCAAAACCAGTTTTAAATTTTAATGAGCGTCCGGCTGCGATTTTAAAATCCCTACACTATTGTTAAACTACAGTTAATGTCCGGCAATGATATCAAGATTACTAAAGGGGTTTTAACCACACCGAGCATCCGGCAAAGCTGGCTAGTCGCTAAATTAGGTTTCAATTTCAGTAACATCAGCAATGTTGATAGAGTTGCTAAACCAAATTTAAACTCGAATGGTTTCTCGAATTTTCTGATCACATTACTGAACATCGTATTATATTGTTTAGTTTTTTTTTTGTTTTTTTTGTAAAGAGTATTTCATGTTCGTCATTACATTTCTTAAATAACGTCATGAAGGTGTCACTTTAACATCAGATAATTTTCCTGTTGGATCTAATTAGACGATTTGCAATGTAGGTCGCTGCAACTGCCTAACATAATATTTTATTTGCTGATAATTATACGCCGCGGGGCAGTAAGATATCATATTACACTGCTACCAACTGTACTCCTTAGGCTGCACATTCGAGCATCCTCGTACGTCAGGTTTTGGGGTGCGGGATAGCTCTATCTTAGTAACGTACTGTATGCCAAGTTTTGGGGTGCGGGATAGCTCTATCTTAGTAACGTACTGTACGTCAGGTTTTGGGGTACGGGATAGCTCTATCTTAGTAACGTACTGTATGCCAAGTTTTGGGGTGCGGGATAGCTCTATCTTAGTAACGTACTGTACGTCAGGTTTTGGGGAACTGGATAGCTCTATCTTAGTAACGTACTGTACGTCAAGTTTTGGGGTGCGGGATAGCTCCATCATACTAACGTCCCGTACGTCAGGGTTTCTGGGGAGGGGAGGGGGAGATGTGGAAAACGACATGCATGCAACATACACACTACATACGTACAGCATATAAATAATATGCTTGCAGCTTACACACAACACACATGCATCATACTCGACACACAACACACATTAAGCATACACACAACGTACCTACAATATACATGTAACATACGTACAACTTACATACAATATACATGCAACATACAGAAAACATACAAACAGCACACACAACATACATGCATGTTAAATATAAACACATAGCAAATAAACACAAATACAAACACAAAACATGCCCTCAAAATCAAACATACATACACAAAGACAAACACTAAACATGCCTACAAAAACAAACATGCTAATAACATGAGCAGAGGCACCAACCAACACACGAACACGCATACGCATATATTCAAACACATTCAAACTTACATATATGAAGACGCATAAATATGCACTCACAAACGAACACAAATACAAGACAAACAAACCATACACAAAGAAAAACTTGTGGAAAACGAGAATTAATCACACTCTGTGACGTATTGTACTTTAAAACCTGATACAGACAAAAACCTGCTGAAGACGAGAGTTAATAACACTGGCGTATTGTACTTTAAAACCTGACAGAAAAAAAAAAAAAACTTGCTGAAGACGAGAGTTAATCACACTCTGTGACGTATTGTACTTTAAAACCTGACAGAAAAAAACTTGCTAAAGACGAGAGTTAATCACACTCTGTGACGTATTGTACTTTAAAACCTGACAGAAAAAAAAAACTTGCTGAAGACGAGAGTTAATCACACTCTGTGACGTATTGTACTTTAAAACCTGACAGAAAAAAAAAAACTTGCTGAAGACGAGAGTTAATCACACTCTGTGACGTATTGTACTTTAAAACCTGACACACTAAAAATGCGACGTACGGTCAACCCAGAGATGGCCGGGCGCAGAGTAAGTGTCCTCCCCCCCCCCTCCACACTCGATTACGTACTTTGCACAATTTCACCAGATGCTGATAGATGCTAATAATAAAGAATCAACACCCCAAGCATTTGTAGCAGCAAATTTCTCCATTTCAACATGCCAGAATGCCAAGCATATTTTTCGGTGAGTTGCTTCATGTTCCACGATGGTTAAGCAAACAAGTGATATTGATATCAATTTCTCGCGCACACTCTCGCGATAGACATTAAGCGTGCAGGCGATAACCGTATTAATTCGTTACACATACAACGCACTGAGTGAGTGACGTCACGCTGAAGACCTCAAGCGTCGCGTGCGGCAAACTGGAGCGGTCTAAGGATGTCTTCCATCGTTCGTATCTCGATCTCTCATTCTCTCAACAACACGTCTACGAGATGGAACTGTTTCTGACTCAAAGATAGCATTCAGACCAGTTGAAGTTCAGAATCTAAGGGAAATAACTAGCATCTTCCTAGTGCGAAACCTACGACGAATAAAATCAAAGAAGCGGAATAAGACGAGAAAGTGAAGCCACAGGGAGAAGAGTTATATGGGAAAAAATTACTTACAGCCGCACCATGTCCGTCAGATCGTCAAAGGCGCCCTTTTCAATCGTGTGGATCTGGTTGTGTTGAAGGTGCCTGTGAGCAGATAAGTGCGAGTTAAATTGGTGATTGTAATAAAAAGTGATGATGGATAGTAATAAATACAGATAAAGTGATGACATCAAATACAGATAAAGTGATGACATCAAATACAGATAAAATGGTGTTAGTAAATGAGTCAGATGAGGTGTGACAGCATTGAACACAAAGTTGGTTAGTAATAAATACACAAAAACTGTAATAACATCGAGCACAAAGCCTGTTAATAAGTTACCACCCTTACTGCCGGTTACGGACGCAGCAGGAATCCATGTTACTGCACGACATATGTGGTGTTGCTTGTATAACTATACATTATATCCATGTTACAGCACGACGTATGTGGTGTTGCTTGTATAACTATACATTATATCCATATTACAGCACGACATATGTGGTGTTGCTTGTATAACTATACATTATATCCATGTTACAGCACGACATATGTGGTGTTGCTTGTATAACTATACATTATATCCATGTTACAGCACGACATATGTGGTGTTGCTTGTATAACTATACATTATATCCATGTTTATCTATAACCTTAATTAAATTTTTGCACTACTATACATTCCACTTAGGATGTTAGACTGTGTGATGACCATGTACGTAAGAGTGTTCAGTCAGGGAACACGTGGACAAATTCTTTGCCCATGTGCTTTTACTAGCAGAACAGCAGTTTATTTCCAAATCTGACTCTCAGCAAGCACTGAAACACAAAACAAAGCCAGAGTGGAATGACCATGAGCCAGAGACCACGGTTCACTGGACCACATGCATCTCTGCTGCAACACCACAAGTACTCTGGACCCAACAACAACAACGTCAGGCGTATCCTGAGATAAGTCGGGCATAAAATCAACAGCCATACAGCTTCTCTTAGAGTTTCTCTCACAGCTTCACTTATAATTTCGCCCAAATGAACATGACTCATATAACCACACCAGTGTCATAGGACTCAAATAAACTATCTCTAACGATACTACACAATCATGATTAGAAATGATAGACATTTAGAAACTCTTATTATAACCACTGGACTATTCACTACAACCACAGTCCTGTCTTATTTTATTTCTCTTTTAAATATACTTTACTATCGATACACAGACCATTCGAGTTGACGTGGCGCACTTACATGTTATATATTGTAGCCTGTCTTCTGTATTTAATTAAATACGTATAAGGGGCTCTGACCTACATTCTCTACTATCGCTCTTCTTGCCCATCTCCCAGCAAAATGCCACAGAGAGAGGTTATGGAGAAAAAAAAAATGAGACGCAAAGTGGTACAGAAATAAAAACAAATATATACTGAAATAGACACTTATAGAGAGAGAGAGAGGTTATTGAAAAAATAATGAGACACAAAGTGGTACAGAAATAGACACTGATAGAGAGAGAGGTTATGGGAAAAAATAATGAGACACGAAGTGGTACAGAAATAGACACTGATAGAGAGAGAGAGGATACAAGACACTGGCAGAAACATTTACAAAATCACAACCTACTTCAGAAGTGATTCTTTTCATTAGTCACTCTTATGAAAATGTTTTGTATCGTGTGGCTAAAACATGGCTACACAGTATATAGGGAAGGAAATTTATACAAGCTGTCTTCATTCGTCTTAGAGGGCTTTCAATGTTGTTATGACTATAGAACAAGCTGTCTTCATTCGTCATAGAAGGCTTTCAATGTTGTTATGACTATAGAACAAGCTGTCTTCATTCGTCATAGAAGGCTTTCAGTGTTGTTATGACTATAGAACAAGCTGTCTTCATTCGTCATAGAAGGCTTTCAATGTTGTTATGACTATAGAACAAGCTGTCTTCATTCGTCATAGAAGGCTTTCAATGTTGTTATGACTATAGAACAAACACGAGATTTCTAAGATTGCATTTTTGTTCTCTTGTTACAGATGTTTTTGTTTCTGTTTTACACTTACATTTTTCATGTTGTGAAGATCACTGTTAGTCTTAAGTATGGCGATCTATATATTAGTAATAGTTGTTTCTTAATTAAGCTCTTTTAAAATCAACATTAGTCAGATATTGTTTTAACAAAGTTATAATTAGTCAGATATTGTTTTAACAAAGTAATAGTCAGATATTGTATTTAAAAAGGTATTATTAGTCAGAAATTGTATTTTAAAAAGTTATTATTAATCAGATATTGTATTTTAAAAAGTTATCATTAGTCAGATATTGTATTTTTAAGAAGTTATCATTAGTCAGATATTGTATTTTTAAGAAGTTATCATTAGTCAGATATTGTATTTTTAAGAAGTTATCATTAGTCAGATATTGTATTTTTAAGAAGTTATCATTAGTCAGATATTGTATTTTTAAGAAGTTATCATTAGTCAGATATTGTATTTTTAAGAAGTTATCATTAGTCAGATATTGTATTTTTAAGAAGTTATCATTAGTCAGAAATTGTTCATAAAAAGTAAGAGCGGTTCCGTGCGTGGCTTTCCATGCTGTACTCTTTCCAAGCACTCCACGTATTTTCTTATTGTGGTTGCTAGCACTCCACGTATTTTCTTATTGTGGTTGCTAGCACTCCACGTATTTTCTTATTGTGGTTGCTAGCACTCCACGTATTTTCTTATTGTGGTTGCTAGCACTCCACGTATTTTCTTATTGTGGTTGCTAGCACTCCACGTATTTTCTTATTGTGGTTGCTAGCACTCCACGTATTTTCTTATTGTGGTTGCTAGCACTCCACGTATTTTCTTATTGTGGTTGCTAGCACTCCACGTATTTTCTTATTGTGGTTGCTAGCACTCCACGTATTTTCTTATTGTGGTTGCTAGCACTCCACGTATTTTCTTATTGTGGTTGCTAGCACTCCATGTATTTTCTTATTGTGGTTCCTAGCACTCCATGTATTTTCTTATTGTGGTTGCTAGCAAGAATCGCACATTGGCCGACATAGTTTTAGCCAACTACACTCGATTGAGGTCATCTTACTAACATGAAAAAGACAAAGGTTGACTAAGCTTACACTATATTCAAGCAGCCAATTCGTTCAAGACAACGTGACATGCAGACTTTGCAGCGAGATTTAGAGTGGAAAAAAAACTTGGCGCCCGAACACCAAGGATGGTTGAACGTGCACGGGCAGACCACTCTCGCAGTCTAATAGAAAATCAGGACAGAGCTTCCCAAACCCTGACACATCCTGTTTCAACGTTGCTCTTCAACAGAAACTCTGGGTCTTCAGGGTAGCGCCTGTGCTGAAGTGTCATTTAAGGACCAGCAGGAGGTAGACACAACACTTTAAGGGCCTCTCGTTCGCTCCCTTTACCTGGAAGCAATTAACGACCTTCGGAAACAGTGAACCAGAGTTGTCGAGACTGCGTCATTTATTATGCTGCTCTCCATGGACGAGTACTAGCAGTTGTTTGAAATCAGTGAAGGTTATAAATATATTTCGCTCCCTTTCAGTCTCCTGGATCTGTGCAGTATATCTTTCGTGTATTATACGAAACCTCCCACACACACACACACACACACCACACACACACCATACACACACCACACACGCACACACCTCATCCTCGTTTTCTGAATTATCTCCCTGAAATAGTGGGCATTAGAGTGTGTAAATACATTTTCCCTCCACCCACTGTACGTGAAGTAGCTCCATGTTATTTAATACGTGAAGTAGTTCCATGTTATTTAATACGTGAAGTAGCTCCATGTTATTTAATACGTGAAGTAGCTCCATAAATAATGGTTACTACAGTCTATAAATACATCACACACACACACACACACACACACACACACACACACACACACACACACACACACACACACAATCAGACTCACTAAGTGAAGTGGCTCCATGATATAACTCAGTATGTGAAGTAGTTCTATGTAAAATTGGTCTTTTAAGTTCTGTAGATACTTTAGTATATTGGGTATTTTTCTCACAGTCCCAGATGTAGATGTGTGTGTGTGTGTGTGCGTGCGTGCGTGCGTGCGTGCGTGCATGCTTATTTTCTACAGTCTTTATTTGTAAATGAGGTGATTCTTTGTCTTTTCGTCTTAAAACTCTGTCTGCGTCTCTCCCCTCCCCCATCTCTCCCTCTGTCTTCCTCTCCCCCTCCCTCTTTTACTTCCTCCCTCTCTAACGGGTTAAATATAGTACAGAAGACCATGTTCAATTTAAAATTGTTAACTATTTAACTCATAGCGATGTTGAGTCTTTGTGGTCTGAAACACAAAATAAGAAATCCGTAAGATGTTTGCTTATTGTGCTCATGAACAGTAAGGCAGAGTTGACGTGACGTGAAGTGACGTGATAGATACAGTTGTTTCCGACCATTTTAATATAAATCTGCTACCAGAAAAATAAAATTCAATCCGGTAATTTAAATCAGCTGGCTGGAAAACCATAACGGATTGCATGTAGTCCAATAATAATAACTGGTCGTCGACAGAAATGTATATTACAATGGGGAAAGTGACCCCCCCCCCCCTTTCCAATTTGTGTAGCTTGAGACAAAGCAGAGATAAAAATAGCTAATTGTAAAATTTCACCGGCTGTTTTACGTTCCTACGAATATTCCAAATAGATCTTATTTCTCTGTGGGCATTAGAGACCCAGAAGAACTTTGGACTGATATATTCCTAACTGTTCTTATCAAGCATTAACTGATATACAAGGAAGAGTAAAGTCCTAAGAAAAACCCTTTTGTCCTACACAGTATATCGTACACGCAATCAGAGGTAGAAGTAAGCTGTGAAATGAGAGCAACTTATAATGAATAAACAAAAACACAAAAGGAGATTATGTCAGAAGTAAACTGTGAAAGGAGAGCAACTCATAGTGAATAAACAGAAACACAAAGGGAGATTATGTCAGAAGTAAACTGTGAAAGGAGAGCAACTCATAGTGAATAAACAAAATCAAAAAGGGAGAAATATGTCAACCTGTGTCTTGTTTTGATTGGAGTGATTTGGGTGACGTTTGCGGTTGTTCTTGTGTTGTCTGTTTGCGATGTGTTTGACGTTTTCGACGTTTATCCCGTCTGTATGGCGGCGGAAAACGTCAACTGTGGAGAGTCCGTTGTCTGTGTGTGATTTGTTCTGGTGTAGATGATTTTCGTGGCAGTATTGGTGGCTACACCAGTGCCAGTGTTTTCTTTGTAGTAGGTGATTGTTTCATCTAATTATGAGGCTGTGGAGCTGTTGCTTGTATTGGAGTTGGAGTGTCGAGTTGAGGCTGTTGAATAAGAGAAGTATTGCGCCATTTGGTGAGCTGCGGCTATGGCTTCTACTGTTGCGATTTTCTTTTGATGTAGGTGTTCTTTAAAGAGTTAAGTAAGTTCTGAAGAGCTCTGTACAGTTGCTTCGGTGTCAGTAGAATGGTGCTGGCGATGAAGTGGTGAATTTCGTTGCAGGATTTGCATCTTAGGTTGGTGCAGTTGTAATGATGATGAGTTGTTGGTGTTGGGTCATTTTCCGGTGATTTCTTTCCTCAAGTTAGTAAGGTGACGCTCCGCGTAGTGTGCAAGTGTTGCGAGGCGAAGTGTCGATGACTGAGTGGGTGCCGGGCGTTGTGTCAAGTCCTTGTATTACTCCAGTCTTCAATGTGGACTTTGTGTCAAGTCCTTGTATTACTCCAGTCTTCACTGTGGACTTTGTGTCAGTCCTAGAATTCATACCGTCTGAATGTACTACCTAGTCCTTGAAGTAAAACACATACTGCATGATAGAGTAGAACCTATTCCTTGAAGTAAAAGCACCGCAGTGTTCACAATGTCTAGTCTTGAATTACAATGTCTAGTCTTGAATTACAATGTCTAATCTTGATTTACAATGTCTAATCTTGAATTACAATGTCTAATCTTGAATTACAATGTCTAGTCTTGAATTACAATGTCTCAGTCCCGACACAACTGCATGGTGCTATCCAAGGGACGCGAAGGAGCAAATTGAGAGATCCGCTCTGCACCCAGAGTTATTCCAGACATATCAAGATAACATAAGTGGGCGTTAACTGATAGCACCCCGACTTGGGTCTGTTTACGTCTCCAGTCACTGCGGTTTATCGGCTGTAGAGACTATCATTGCCTCTGACCACAACGACCAGACATCAATGACGCAATTCGCGTTGGTAAAGTGCCTAACGTGACGCACATTAGTCATCTTGTTCTCTTTGCTACCAGATCTTACCATGACGTCAGACAAGAATCCACACAATTTACACATTAGTCATCTTGTTCTCTTTGCTACCAGCGAAGATCTTACCATGACGTCAGACAAGAATCCACACAATTTACAAAGGCCGCAATCTAACCATTTTGACCTTCATGGTCATCCTGTCATGACGTCATACCAGAATTTACAAAGCATACAAAGTTGGCGGTATAGTCATCTTGACCTTCATGGCCAGCCTGTTATAACGTTGTGGCAGAGTAAATTTGCCTATCCCTCTTTTCCTATTTAATTGTTACATAAATTGTTAAATTATCAGTGACCCAACCTTGGACACTCCTTATGATAGTATTTTTGTAAGTGTCAGATTTGGAAGTAAAACAACCCGATTTGAGAGTATGTAGGAATTGTTGATGTAATGCAAAACTAGTTCAACTGGGTAAGTAGTTTTTATTATCCAATGGTTAAAATTTATGAGAACTATGCCAACCAATAGTTTGAGATCTAAACGTATATGTGCTGTAGATAAATCTATTGTCTGATCACTTGAATTTGAAGTGGCAAAGAAGTTAGGTCTTGAAAGGTGGCCATTAGCTTCATTGTGAGTAAACTGATGACTGTTTGAGAGAGAAAGGACTTAGAAATATTTCATTCACTTCTGCTATTGGTAAGTTATACTTGTGTTTTATGTAGTGATGCATTATGTGAGTGGAGTTTCTAGAAATGTTTGAACTAAGCTGTTCGTATGTAGTGTGCTAATACTTGACATTGTTTTAATATGCTCTATTTAATATGTGTATGCACGGGCTAATAAATACTGTTACAGGAAACTAAGTTGGGAATAGAATATCAGAAAGAATGGAGTTATAAAGTGATGGACTAGACGTCACTAGAGGCTAAGAGTTTGTTACCTGATTATATTTTACAGGGACACGCAGCCTTCTCTGTATGTATGATCTGAACCCCATGGTTTGCTTATTGTAAAATACTACGGACAGCCATGATAGAGGCAGGAAGCAGTGTGTAAGTGTGGAGGATACACTACTCTCCATTTTACTGTATGATAGCAAGATATGTTGATTACATGAGCAATATCTGATATAAGGAAGTACTAGAGTTGCTGTAATTGTTATTCTGCTTGAAGGAATAGTCACAACAAAAAGAGGGTGCCCAAATTTGGCTTACAGAGAATAACAGCCTGTTAGTGTTTTTCAACGTGTTTGGAGAGAGACATGTGGAGCTCATGTTAGACGATAAAATTGTGACACTTGAAAAAGTGTGCAAAAGACAAATGCAGCTTTGTCTAAATCCAGTTATGTAAAGACTATTATCACTTGTCTCTAATAAGTGTTCCATTTCTATTCTTTGATAAGAAACTACCCAGTGATTTGTATTGAATAGTTGAATTATATTTTAGGAAATAAGACAGTGTAGTACAGAAATTATGCGAATGTGGTTTCATGGAAATATAGATGTCAAGTAACCTATTTCATTATATATGTCATATGTATATTTGATGGTAGATTTAATAAATTTATTGTTACATTTATTGACCTTCTTACACATACTGACAACCTTATTTTGGAGAAAGAAAGTGGGAGGATGGATGCTCACTAAATATAGATTAAAGATGGATATGTCTTCTCCTTTAGTAAGTTTTCCACCTACGGAATACTGTGTGATGGTAAATGTTGTGGAAGAGAGAAAACGTTTACAGCGCTCGCATATCCGCCAAGTGAGAGAGACAAGTGGTGCCTGCCATTAAGATTCTAATCACTTGTAATTAGTTATGACTGATTAATTAATTAATAATAATCATAATCATTAAGTAAGAGGGACTGGCGTTACAGCTGTCATACCAGAATTTATACAGCTTACAAATGAGGTAATCTAACCATTTTGACCTTCATGGCCATCCTGTTGTGACGTCATACCAGAATTTACACAGGTTACAATTAAGGCAATCTACCATTTTGACCTTCATGGCCATCCTGTCATGACGTCATACCAGAATTTAAACTATCCACAATGGACGTAGACTTACCCTCTTGGTCAGCATGTAGATAATGAAAACCCTGTTATGACCTCATACCAGAATTTACATCGTTCACAATGGCTAAAACCTCACAATCCTGTCCTGTATGTAATGAGTTTTAGTAGAGCTTGTTATGACGTCATACCGGGATAAGCATCGCACACTAACCATCCTCTCATGCATGCTAGCCATTGACTATCTTGTGAGGTCACACCAATATTTAGAGCTCCCACATGTTAGCCAGTGGATGATCGTACGAGGTCATACCAACATTTATGTCTCACGTTAGCCACTTGACGAACTTGTGATGTCATACCAGTATTTATACGTCCCACATGTTAGCCAGTGGACGTTCTTGTTAGGTCATACCAATATTTATTTTTCCTGTTAACTAATGACGATTTTATGAGATACCAATATTTGCACTGCTCCCATGCTGGCCAGTGTCCAGTAAAAATGATGTCATACCAATATTTGCACTGCTCCCATGCTGGCCAGTGTCCATTAATAATGATGTCATACCAATATTTGCACTGCTCCCATGCTGGCCAGTGTCCATTAAAAATGATGTCATACTAATATTTGCACTGCTCCCATGCTGGCCAGTGTCCAGTAAAAATGATGTCATACCAATATTTACTCTGCTCTCTTGTTAGGTGTGTCGATCTTGTGATGAACATGTAAATCAGTCAGGACTGAACAGGATCTTGCCAACTCTATACATCTTTATCTAAACTCTTTGCAAGCCAAACAATCCTACAGTTAACTCTTCACACCTGTATCTTAACTCTTTGCAAGCCTAACAATCCTACAGTTAACTCTTCACATCTGTATCTTAACTCTTTGCAAGCCAAACAATCCTACAGTTAAACTGAAGCAAACCTCCGCAGTAGGAACAAAAAATGCCAATGAGAAAGGAAACGATTCAGAGATGTGCCGGACACTTTTCTGCGGGACTGAAGGCAGATTCTTGAGTTGAAATATAATGTCAGAACGAGCACCGACTGCCTTCGTTCTTGAAAGAAAACTGCTCATTCAGCAAATACACATCTTCTTCTTCTATTTATCCGTCAGGGACATTCGATCTAGATGTTGAAATCAGATGCCACATTCAATTAAAATCATTTTCTAGAAAGAAAATGTTTCACAAATGATAGAACAGTTCTAATATTTCTTAGTTCTGAAAAAAATGAATTTAACAGAAAAATACGGTAAGCCTAAAATAGCAAGTTATCTCTGGTAGACTAGGAAAGTGTGGGGTAAAAGTGTTATGGGTTGAGATGAGGGATTATAAAGAAGAATGCAAAACAAGCATGGTTTACATCTTTTTTTTTTTTTAAATCAAACTGTACTACATCGATGCGACTGAGGGCGACATTAACTGCACTGCGGTTCTGCCCTGCTAAACATTCCACATTAGGCAGCACACTTGGTCCCGTTTTGCGTCCTGGGTACAAGGTTTGGTCCTTGAGTGTTTTCTTTCAGGGTAAGTGCATTCCAATTATTGCCAAAGAGCGAAAATACACTGGAGTTTTGTTTCCCCGTGAGGCCAGATAGATAGATAATAATTATCACCACTCCTGTGTGAGAAAGAAAATGAAGACAGGTATCTCGAGAGCCATAGTATACTGATTATAACGCCTTTCAAGGGAAAAGAAAATAATGCTTGTTTTCTTTACGACAATTAGGGGCAGACAAGGGACTTGCGTGTATTTGCAATTCCCGCGCACAGGCGTGTGTGTATGTGTGTGCGGGCGCATGCATGTGTAATATAGGAATGTACTTATGTTATGAAATATGATTATAACAGGCTATCTATATTTTGTATTTCACAAGAAACGTTGTCTGTTTTCCCAAGGACAATGATATTGCACGTGCACATGAGAGAGAGAGAGAGAGAGAGAGAGAGAGAGAGAGAGAGAGAGAGAGAGAGAGAGAGGGTGAGGGGCAGACAAACAAACTAATAGATTTTTTTTTACTGAAGCAAACCTTGACAGTAACTACATTGCTACTGTGCGACAGAGAGACTGAAGGTTTCTTTCTGTGCGACATAGAGCTGATGGTTTCCTTCTGTGCGACATAGGGACTGCAGTTTCCTTCTGTGCGACATAGAGACTGATGGTTTCTTTCTGTGCGACAAGTAGATTGTGTTACCATTGTGTGGGAAAGAAACTGATGCTATTTTTCTTTGAGACTGGTAGATTATTATTATATTTATTACCGCAAGCGAAGAACTGTGGTTTCAGGTAATCAAGCGAGTTAACTAGTTCTCGCCGGATTTAAACTGTTGTCACGCGTAATCACCTCGATTAATCAAAAGAAAATCTCATTTGTTTTAGGATACTTGTTTTCCACACGATACCGAAACTGTAATTTCTCTTTGTTCTTAATTTGTTAGAGTGTACAGCACTGTGCGTTTGTGTGTTAGTTAGTGTGTTCGTGTAAAACTTTCATTCGCGATATACCACGTGGAACATTTTTTTTTCTGTGGCGTTATTGCCGGCAGTTTATTTTTTATACGGCATTGTCCGACAGTGAAGAACGCCTATGTATGTACACGCAAACACACACACACACACACACACACACACACACACACACTAGCACAAAAGTACGCACACACACACATACACACAAATATACAGACAAAAGTGCACTCACGCACACATACACACACGGAAATATATACTCACATAAAAGTGCACACACGAACGTACACACATACACACACATATACACACATACGCACAAAAATTGACATATATACGCATATGCACATACACATACATGCACACATATATACACACAAAAGTGCATGCACGCATGTATACACACGCGCGCGCGTTCACAAATATCCTTACTCAGGCAAAAACTACTACAAATCTTATTCAGGCAAAAACTACTACAA
>CM054180.1:5340000-5350000 GCA_028829895.1 Sinotaia quadrata | reverse complement strand
CAAAGAGAGCTTTAATTACCATTTCCATACTTTGTCTCCACTCTTCCCCTTACCGCAATTTACTGGCTTCTGCTGGCCTGACAGGGATTCTGATGACCCTACAGGGATACTAATGACCCGATAGGGATACTGATGACCATACAAGAATACTGATGGTCCTACAGGAATACTCATGGCCTTACAAGAATACTCATGGCCCTATAGAGATACTGATGGCACTACAAGAGTACCGATGTACTGATGGCCCTACAGGAATACTCATGGAGTCTTAGACTACAAGACAACAAAAATTATTTACTACTCAGCGTAACTGACTACCCGGTAAGCCGTGGGATGTACTCGTATCGGAGAGGGTTACAGCACATTATTACGTCACGAAAGCTACCTTCTATCAGAATTAGAAAGGTTCTAAAATATCGCGAAGGTGAAATGCCTTGACTACAGCAAATATATGTCCTCTCCTTCCCTCCTCTATGTCTGACGTCTTTAAATCGTTTCCTATCAGCAGTTAGCAACGTAAATGGTTAAAGTTGGGCATCATGGCAAATGTGGGCTTGGCAATTGGCACATTCCCCTTGACAAATAGAAGGGCATTCCCTGATTATTTAATTTCAAATGCAATAATTCCTACATTCCTGCACATAAGCACCAAAACACATCCATGGTAGGGCTATTAGCATAATGCTTTTAGTCTTTTGTCAGACTCTGTGCCAGATCATCCTCAATTGATAGGCGATTTATCATTAGGACCACACAGCAATGAAGGCTTATGTCGCATCATTTATACAAGACTTGACTTGGTGTCATCACTGAATGACATGTTGCCGTGTGAATAATGGATAACATATAGAAGAAATTAGGAAGAAAAAATTAATGACGCTTGATTTAACACAGTATTATTGTTGGAAAGCGATTTTGTCCATCGCGGTTTTGTCGGCGCGCATTTGTCGTTCGCGGTTTTGTCGGGTCACCGTTACGGATTCACTGGCAACATCGCTGATCGACAACAATATCTGGCATCGTTGTGGGATAACGTGGAGGACTGTCAATGACGGGTGAAAGGACGCTGTGTTCATGTCAACAAACTTTTCATTAAAAGGGAATTAAAAATCTAGACCTTTTAATTTAAAGGCGGAGAATGAAGAAAGCAAAGCCTTCAGTGACGAAATACAAAACGGACGTACTTAAAGGAGTATAGAAAGGTGAAGAACGAATAAAGCGAAGCCCACAGTGACGAAATGCATGACGTACTTAAAGGAGTGTAGAAAGGTGAAGAAAGAATAAAGCAAAGTCCAAGGTGACGAAGTGCATGACGTAGTACTTACAAGGAGTGTAAGCTGGTCAGGCCTTGGAAATCACTGCGCCTTACGACGGTCAAGTTGTTCCCTTGTAAATCTCTGCAACATACAACACCCAGAAACTATCAACATACAACACCCAGAAACTATCAACATACAACACTCAGAAACTATCAACATACAACACACAGAAAATATCATACAACACCCAGAAAATATCAACATTAAACACACAAAACTATCATCATACAACACCCAGAAACTATCATCATGATGAAGAAATGCGTGTTTGGATAAATCAAAGTAATCAAACTTAGAATACACACAAACGTGCACGCAAACTCTAAAATAATGCAGCTTTTTATAATTCATTACTAGAAATAGTGTCCAAAAAGGTTTCATTTAATGATACACCAAAAGAAAAAAAGACATTGAAACCAATGACAAACTTATAATCAAAAGCTTAGCGTATCGATAATGTAAGATAAATGATATCTCACAAACAAGATGGAAGACAAAGAAGGATCTCAAGGAGCGACCGAAAAACGTGCCGCCAACAGAACGTTAGTTGATAGTATTGATGCCTCGCGATGTTACAAAAAATATGAAGCGTTTGTGTGTTTGTGTGTGTGTGTGTGTGTCTGTGTCTGTCTGTGTGTGTGTGCATGTATGTGTAATAAATGTGAAGGAGAAAGGGAGGAGGCGGTAAAAGCTGATTACGTATGTGCGTGATTACGTATGGATATGTTTGCGCATGTGTAGACGTAGGCCGTTAGAAACTCTGTGCAAAGATTTGTTGGCGTGTGAATAGTAAATGTGTGTACTTAAGAGAAAAAATTTCCTGAAAGACCATTGGAATAAAAGTGCAACATTAATGTATGTGCACGTGTTTGTATGAATGTGTGTTTGCATATGAATTAATTAGAGAGAACAGATATAAATAAGATACTAAAAATTCCATGCATATATACCGGTATATGTTCTTGTGATCGAGAAGAGGAGAGAGAGAAAAAGGCGCGTGAGAGATATTAGTATAAGACTAAAGATTCTTGTATACATTTGGGTGATAAGAAATTGCTGTATATTTCTCATAATTAGAAACTATTCTTGTAAAAAAAAAAAAAAAAACAGTCATGAGAGATAGTTCACCAGAGTCGAAGAAAAACATATTTAATTCATATTACTTTCTTTCTCTTTTGCGCACACACACACACACACGTACACACAAACACGCGCGCGCGCAAAGACTCAGTCATACACAAAACACACGCGCGCGCGCAAAGACTCAGTCATACACAAAACACTCGCGCGAATACATACAATGAATGTACCGTTTGCCCCTCATACTTAATAATATTAATACAATCTCGCGCGCTCTCAACGTCAGTTTGTATCTGTCCTTGATAATAGTGACGTCGATAATGATATGGTACGTGATTTTTTTTTTTTTACATGATGGCGATAGCTGCAGAACTGATAGCATAGGGATGTAGAGATTAATATTTAGTTACCTTATCATTTTTTCGCAATAAAGAAAACTATTGAGGATGAATGTGAAAGATTTATGTGTGAACGAGTTGATCAACAAGGTGCAAGGGTTGACGTCAGAACTGGGATGGGTAGATGGAAAAGCAAGTGCAGGCCTCCTAGCAGCGTTTTCATGACGTCATTGAGGTAGAAATCAGTTTTACCCTGTAGCACATCGTTGGTTTTTCCGATGTCGAATTGTAGGCCTTCTGTTGTTTTGATCCTGCCTTTCTGGACGATAATTCTTCCACATTTCTCAAGGCCGAATTTCATGTTAATATCCTCGCTGCAGATCTTGACAGTATAGATCAGTGAGATAATGTCACGTTCATTTTTTATGTACAGCTTTAGATCGTCCATATACAGTAGATGGCTGACAACCTGTCCAGCTTTCATTTTGTATCTTAACCCTGTTTTCTCTAGCAATTGACTGAGAGGATTTAGGGCAAGGCAGAACAGCAATGGTAATAGGGAATCACCTTGAAAGATTCCACAGTATATTGGTCGTTTTTAATTGATTCTTGAATTAGGTTATGTACTGATGGTGCTATTTTGTACATTTTTATTGTTTCAAGTATACATGAATGTGGAACTGAGTAAAAAAAATAGGTCGTTTGATAGTCAATCCATGTCATTGCAAGATTTGTTCTTCGTTTCTTACTGTCAGTAACTATGGTTTTCTCCTTTGTTCCTCTGCTGCCTGGTCTATCACCCTTTTGTTCATTGGTTAGAAGTTTGTTTCAAGGAGACATGATTTTATCAGATATAATTCCTGATAGTAATTTCCAGGTAGATGAGAGGCATGCGATTTTGGACAATAGTTGTTTGGTGTTGTACCTTTCTCCGGATCTTTCATAATTAGGCATTTTTTCCCCTTTACCAACCAGGCTGGCAACGTTTCTGGTTTGTTTATCTTGCAGTTTGTTTATCTTGCAGTTGTCCAGCAATACTATCATGCAACGAGTAAGATGTTTCTTGTACTTGGTCTAGGCTTGGAGCTTTCCAGTTTGCCATCTTTCTTACCTTCTTCTTTGATTCCTTTTTACAGTGATTGTGACGTTACACTGTTGAGCTATGTCTTTATGCTCATCTTTCAGTTCCGTTATCCGTCTTGGTGATTGTGACGTTACATTGTTGAGGTGTCTTTATACTCATCTTTCAGTTCCGTGATCCGTCTGGCTGAGGTATTATACGTATTTTTGGCGTTTGTTGTTCTGTTCTTGAATTACCCTTGAATTCTTGGTATATAGTCTTCCAGGGTCAATTTTGAATGTTTTGTTCTGTTCTGGAATTACCCTTGAATTCTTGGTATATAGTCTTCCAGGGTCAATTTTGAATGTTTTGTTCTGTTGGAATTGCTGATCTCTTGCAGTGTATATCTTTAGACGATGGCTGAGTCCCAGTTATCTTCGTTTTGCATCTTCTATTGCAGTCTTAATGCTTCTGCAATTGAGATTGTATTTGTTGACTAATGTTGCTTTTAGTTTTCTTTTATTATGTATTGCTGCTGTCATTTGGTCTATTATTAATTATTATTAAAATAACGTAAGTATTATTTCTTATATCGTAGCCTATGTATCTATATTTTTTTTCCAATTCAGGACTCAAATAACTAACTATTAGGTTGATGACCCAAATCTACTTTTATTTTACTGTAAATAACATATGTTCAGAATTCAAATGAAAACTGAATGCATCTAAACTCAAATGCACTGGTCTGGGATTGGGGTAAAAGTACGCTGGTCTGGGATTGGGGTAAAAGTACGCTGGTCTGGGATTGGGGTAAAAGTGCGCTGGTCTAGGAACAGCGTAGGCGGGCATTTCAAAATAATAAAGAATTAAAACAAAATAACCATTGCTTGGCTGACACTGTAAAAATTCAATAGCAATGCTGACCTAACAATAAGCCACATCAAAGAAATTGCTTACCGAATTTTACTAAGATCATGATCGGAGGCCACAATCTCCCCCCCCCCCCCAAAAAAAAAAAAAAATAATAATAATAATAATGATCGGTTTTCTAATGAAAATAAATTGATTCATTATATTCGGAGTAAGATAGCTTCACGGCTGACAAGTAGTGAGTTGTGAGTAAAACCACAACAGTTGAACAGAAGTTCGCAACGAACAGCCGTATCTAAACAAATCCGCGACCAATGCATTATTTACTTCTCTTAAATCGTCATTTGTTGTAACAATGCTCTGTGACCTAGGCTACATCACGTAAATCAAGCGACCAATGCATTATTTACTTCTCTTAAATCGTCATTTCTTGTAACAATGCTCTCTGACCTAGGCTACATCACGTAAATCAAGCGACCAATGCATTATTTACTTCTCTTAAATCGTCATTTGTTGTAACAATGCTCTGTGACCTAGGCTACATCACGTAAATCAAGCGACATCCGGAATGAATTCGCCGACCGGAAATGGAGGTGTGTAGATCTCATCGAGCATGGGGGTTTGGGAGGGGGGAGTTTGAACTGCGAGACAAGGCCTCCAAGTAAGAATGAATCGTGCGAGAGCTGCCTCTCACCCCCCCCCCTCCCCATCCTTTTCGTCATCTCTGGTCCAAATCACGAGAGTTTATTTTTGACTCACCTTCGTCTTCACAGGTTCATTTTGGAAGGCGTCCCCTATAAATGTCAAGGACACCAGAGGAGATTTCGCGTTGTTGGATTTCTCCATCTTGATAATAAAAGCATAATAATAATGGATACTTGTTTACGTTGATTGTCCTTATCAATAAAAAGGGTTACATATTTACGTACATTCTCCATAGAGCTATAAATACTTTACGATGGCCTGCAAGTTCTATATTCATCAGTGGGGAGAGGGGTGGGGATCGACTGCGAAAATTCCAACCAATACATAAGGCTGGAACCCATAACCTTCTGCGAGCAAGGATATCACCTTACCACACAGCCACTGAGTACTCCTTAATTGTGGCATCATTATTTGCACAATTAAGATTGGCTTCACGCTCACTTTCTAATTTCGTTGATTTTGTAGGATAGTGCTAGCATGCTACTAGAGGGAAAATTATCTTCAAAGAAGTGATCGACTCAGTTCGTAGGATTGTCCCAGCATGCTACTAGAGGGAAAATTATCTTCAAAGAAGTGATCGACTCAGTTCGTAGGATTGTCCCAGCATGCTACTAGAGGGAAAATTATCTTCAAAGAAGTGATCGACTCAGTTCGTAGGTTGGAAGGGAAGAAGATGTCGGGTGCTCGTGTTTTCCCGTCCTTGAAATCAGCAAACGTTGGGAGCAGACGTGAAACCAATACTAATCTGTCACAGTCACCTCACTGGGTTGGTTTCTTTTTCCTGTCCGGACACTGACAACGGCCTCGAATGCCTGATCGTCAACAGCTCAAGAGTATCTCAAGTGTGCAGCCTGCAGCCCACGGGACCTACTTTACTTGTCTCATCCGATGGTGTGGTTATTAAGTCCAACATCTAACTCTAAGGATGGGTCATACATCGCTGGTAATAATTCATCCTGGGCTACATATTCTATTCTTTTGCTCTGGACCACACACCGTACTCATTGCCCTGAGCCAAAGCATGGGGCTGAAACCCGGGTTCCCGGAGTGAGAAGCTAGGAGCATGCCCCGTATTACTGGAGAATAATTCGCAAACAAATAGAAATAAATAACTTATGCTTAAATGTAATAGTTAAATAAAATAATACATAAACCGAACTAAGTGAACTTGAAAAAATTACATCCAAGGTATAAGACAAAATCACTGTATATCGAAACAAAATCAAACCACAACACTTGACAACAGCAGGGCTCAAATAAACAAATCTCTTCGGCCCTAATAACCACCCTGCTACACCCCTTAATAAACACCCCACTTCGCCCTTAATAACCATCTCACTTCGCCCTTAATAACCACCCCACTTCATCTCAAATAGTTACCCCACTTTGCCCCTAATAAGCACCCCACTTCATCCCCGATTTATTTCATCTTTGTTTTAACCTTTCACCTGTAATTCAATATTTCCCTAGGTGTCGTGAATCTGTCCTTGAAATCAGCTCACGTTAACGGTAGAAATTAAATTACAAATTAGTCAAAAGTGTAAGCACATTCTGTTTATGTACATTATATTTAAGGGAGGGGTGAAGAAAAAGAGAGAGGGAATGGGGGAGGGGAGAGTGACAATAGACCGAGATAGTATGAGATAAAAACGGGAGAGAAATTGAGAGACAAAACCTTTTAAAGAGACGGTATTTTATCATTAACAACCTCAAGGTCGTATGAGATTTCATGAATGTGAATGGCAATGAAATAGAGTTTTAAATTAAAAGTGAAACAGGTCAACCACGACAATGTCGATGGTAAATAAGACTCAGTTCTCTGCTCTCTTCAAAAGTGAAACCGGTCAACCACGACAATGTCTATGGTAAATAAGACTCAGTTCTCTGCTCTCTTCAAAAGTGAAACCGGTCAACCACGACAATGTCTATGGTAAATAAGACTCAGTTCTCTGCTCTCTTCAAAAGTGAAACCGGTCAACCACGACAATGTCTATAGTAAATAAGACTCAGTTCTCTGCTCTCTTCAAAAGTGAAACCGGTCAACCACGACAATGTCTATAGTAAATAAGACTCAGTTCTCTGCTCTCTTCAAAAGAAAAGAGTGGGTTGAGGAAAACAGACAGCCATGCCACAAAATACAAATGTAGAAAGAAAACATAAAAAAACAAACAAACAAAAATTGCAGTGCGATCTGCAGTGATTGTAAAGTGATTTTAAGATAGTAAAATCATCGTAAAAGTATATAGTTATGGTAAATTAGAAGTAAAATTATATAGTTATGGTAAATTAGAAGTAAAATTATATAGTTATGGTAAATTAGAACTAAAATTATATAGTTATGGTAAATTAGAAGTAAAATTATAGAGTTATGGTAAATTAGAAGTAAAATTATATAGTTATGGTAAATTAGAAGTAAAATTATATAGTTATGGTAAATTAGAAATAAAATTATATAGTTATGGTAAATTAGAAGTAAAATTATAGAGTTATGGTAAATTAGAAGTAAAACACACCACTGCCAGACAAGTGGCATTTCGGTTACACTGAGCGTCCTGAAACGGTATTCTAATATCCGAACAGGTTCTTGTAAACTGTTCGCATAACAAAAGTGTCCAAGAGTCGTTTGATGAGTACGGCAGTACGCCTAATATAATGTCATATTCATTAGCATAACCCTTCACCAGGCATTAGGTAATTTTGGTAAGTATGGCATTACAACCAGACATAATATCACTGTCATTAACGTGGCTCTACACTACAGGTAATGTAATTTTGGTATTTGTGGCACGACAGCGGACATAATGTCATTTTGGAAAGTGTGGCATTATGCTTGACATAAAACAGCCTAGCCGGATTAAAAACAATTTTATCGAGATGGTAGTGCTAAATGGTAGATTGAAATTGTGCATATTAACGGGTGTGATGTGGGGTGGGGTATTTCTTTTTTGTATATTTTCTGTTGAAAGCTACTAGTGAGGTATGTAAGTCACTCAAAAAGGTGAAGGATGTGGAGGAGTAAAGGGGAATGGCAAGATGGGGGAACTGCTAGCCAGATGTGAGACGCCCATATTTGGTCATTCGCGTTCTGCGTCGTGACATAGTGGAATCTGCTAGCTGACCTAGAGACCATTCATATATACGTATCAATGACCCATGATCTGCAGATGCACATATCCACAACAAGCAAATGTCCAAAGGCAAACTGCTTGCGTTTGTTGGTACCATGCACGAATTATGAGAGTGCCGGTTCTGGGCCTAAACTATGCCAGATTTGAGCCTCCGATGACAATGTCCAGCACATCTATTTGATGCCAAGTTGGTCATACCTGGAAGACAACTGCAATGTGATGTCACTTCTGTCAAGGACACTGTGAGCAGCTGCAGATCTTCATGAGACTCTAGTTTAAGTGTGCTCTCTCCAAATGAAATGACCAGTTGAATAAACTATATACGGATAATAGGGGCAGGGCAGGATATACAAACTCTCAGATTTTCAGCAATCAAAATTGATGTCTTTTTACTACTATTATTGTTATTAAATTTTACTTTGTTATCTTCACCCATGTTATATAATTTGTTTTAACCATCGATTAAAAGGAGTTGATATGGAGGCTGAACCGGAGAAATAATATCATAATCATAACTAATAATAAAGGGGAGATAACGTTACCAGCTTGCACACGTCAGCTGATTTATCTGTCGATATGTCATTTGAATAATAGCCCGAATCTTTGGCGTATTCTTTGAAAACAGGTCAGGCTGTTGCTAGAATTAGAAGAGATCGATTCTCTTCTAATATTGATATTTGAGAGTCTGATATAGTGACAGGGTCGTTAAACACAACCGGGCACGTGACAGAACAGTTTTGTTGAACAGTGCATGGTAATAGTAACTGATAGAACACACGCGCACGCACACACACACACAAGAAACACAATATTGCTGACTAAAACCAAAGCACACGTTGCAGGGAGTGCAGAATGGACTTTATACACACACCGCGAAAAGAATTGCTGTTTATTACTGTTTTGACAAGCCAAGACGAAATTTCAGGAGAAATTGTTCACATTCCCCAGAAGGCGTTAAATCGTTTACGTGTTTGTCTCATTGTTTTCATAGGACTGAGACTGCCGACTCATTCTACCCGACTGCTGCCTCATGGTACCCGAAAGAGGAGTACAATGTATGAGGGTCTACTACACCCATACAACACCCACCCACCGCCAGGGTGCTAATGCGGTTAGCAAGCAGCAGCCGCGTCTACGGCCTGTTTACTTACGTGATTTGTCTGTAGGCTAGCCGACTATTTAAAACACTGAAAGTCGTAATTTGATCACACAGTCACAGAGCACACGACCACATGGTGTGGAGTTAACCAATTTCTAACTTGTGAATGGGGGTCGGAAGGGGGATAAAGGGGCGATTTATTAGAAACCCACATTAAATTGTTTAGTTATTTGCACGCAAGAAAAAAAAACATAAATTTAATAAGTGCCTCTGCTCTTCTTCTGAAAATGACAATAAGTTTGTAAGAAAAAGACCTAAATATCTCATAAATTTAATAAGTGCCTCTGCTCTTCTTCTGAAAATGACAATAAGTTTGTAAGAAAAAGACCTAAATATCTCAT
>CM054180.1:5242500-5335000 GCA_028829895.1 Sinotaia quadrata | reverse complement strand
TATTTAAAGCAAATTTATTTATCTAGAAATTTCAACATCCAATTTGAGACATAGACTATAGAGTATTCGAAAAAATCATTAAATGATGTTTTTAATGCTACTTTATTAATAGGTAGTTTTGATTTTTTATTATCTATGAAAGTAAAATACGGTAACGTTAAAATGCTTTTTCACTACTCAGTCTCTGAACATAATTTATTTCAAGGCCGTAATCAATCAACCTTTACTTCATTCGGTATTTTTCAGAATTGTTAGTCACACCAGGGCGTCTCTTGTCAATCTCATTTACAAACTAAAATATAATTACCTCCCAAAATTTTCGCTCAATTAAAAAAATAATAAATATATTTAACTTTTTGAAAACTTACAAAATTAATTTATTATTTTCATAATATATTTTGCTAATAACACGAGGATGGAATCAGCCTGGAACAATGACAGAAACAGTATGTAAAGACATTATAGCTTGAACATCACTTGGATCTCAACTGTACAAGATCAAAAAATGCAGAAACGCTGATCTTCAGAGGAGGAACTTCCCAAAAATTGCAGCCCAAGAAGAGGTATTGCAATACAAGAATGTCTACAGCTTTCCAAGAAGAGGTATTGCAATACAAGAATGTCTACAGCTTTCCAAGAAGAGGTATTGCAACACAAGAATGTCTACAGCTTTCCAAGAAGAACACATACCAATTCAGAAGATATGTTGCATGAATGCAAGAATAACTGCAGCTACAGAAATAAACAACATATCGCTACGGAAGATATAGTGCAGCTATACACGAACAACTCCCCTTACAGTAACATTCCATACAAATTACAGTTACAAAAGACTGTGTGATAAATTTTATGGCCAAAATAATAACGGTAAGTACAGAATAAAGGGACAAGTGTAGTTTCAGCAACAACAGTAATAGTAATGACATAATATACACTAAAATATTTATTTAAAAAACCACTGCAATTACAGAAGACATTGTTTACAACTAAAGAAATGGCAGGCAACAGGAATAATTAAACTTCAGAAAAGAAACTGCAGGCAGTTATGAGGGGTGAGGGAAAGCTACTCCTACAGTAGAAAGATGCAACTACACTGAAAAAAACAGCAGATAAAATGCAACTTCAGAAACATAGTTACAACTGCAGAAGCCAACACTCGACACACTACAACACCAGAAGAATTAAAGCTGCGGAAGACCACACCATACACATCATAACTTCAGAAGAACTACAAATTGCAAACGATCACATCAGACATTGCGATTTCAGAAGTACAACTGCAGCTGGAGAGGCGACAGACGGAGTTCAACTTATTGGAGCGGTGTTCCTGACTTTCTCTGTTCTCAGGTTAACACTTTCACAGCTAAACCTAATATGTTCATAACACAGACTTACATGTTCATATTCCTGCCTTCACAACAAAGCGGCCATCGCCAATATTACCTCCCACCCTTCACATACATCGTTTCCCACAAACAAGAAAGGACACAAATCACGCTTTACGTGAAAGGTCCCCGGGCGTGCAAAAAAAAAAAAAAAAGCAGGAAAAGAAAGAAAAAAAAAGACGCCTTGATGACAAAGAGGCCGCCTCATGACAGAGTTTCTCGGTTTTATTTTGACAGTGGTGTTCACAGTTAACACCAGCGAGGAACGCACACAGACTTAAGTTTGAAAGGCGGACCTGATGGCGGAAGCGGCACTAAGTTCGCTCGACTTGAGCAATAACCAGCAACACGTTTATTATTTTTGTCTTTTCTTTTCAAAAAAAAGGTCTCTAGTTTCTGACAACTGACTGGCAGCTTTAGAGAATACAGGGAAACGGGAGCCCCCATCCATCACTGACCCCAAATCCTTGTGTCCTCGGTGAAATGACATTGCAGGCGCTTTCAGTACAGCGAAAAGCCTTTAATAACCCAGTCCTCGATGAAGCAGCCATCAGCTTATCTCTCCATCAAACTGTGTTACACCTTTTGAAGGTACTTTTACACCGCGCAGCAACATCACATTCGCTAGCTAACGATATGAAAATCTCTTCACATAGACACTTTCAAATGGCACTCAATATCTAAAGCAAGTCCAGACTGACTCCCTGGCTGTAACCCCAGACCTCTGCCCCATTGTCAGTCATGTCCCTTGAGGCCCGGGGAGACATTGGTGAGTCATAAACTAAGACTATTACATTTCGCAGTCGATAGATCTAGACAAGAGTGGGATCAAATCGAGACTAGGTTGGATTCTAGGTGATGCGACTTTTTTTTTTTGCAAGTGAGATGATGAAAGTTGTCAGCGCTAAACAAAGGGCGGTAATGCTCGAGTTAAGTTACGAAGTCTGGTAATGCTACTACTAATTCCGCTTTACCCTCACGTGAACTTGGAGTAAATTACTTTAAAATCCATATAGTTAATGCGTATAATTAAATAGGGCGCGCGCACACACACACACACACATACACAGAGGTGACGTATCAAAGTAATAAAAGAAATGAAAGCAGTAAATATAATTAAGCAATGAAAAAGAAAGATTGCTTTCTAAAATGTGGTAAAATTAATAAGACATCAGTTTCGAATAATTCTTTTTTTTTTTTTTTTAATGGGACTCTTTATTTAAAAATCCAAAGTAAAATAAAGTAAAATAAATGGGGTTGGGGGGGGGGGCAGATCAGAATGCAAGCTATCTGACTATAAAGAAACAGAATCACCAAGAAGTAATGAATATTCATATTGTCCTGAAACATATATTCCACTCTCAATGTTAAAAATAGCCATTATACTTAGATCTCGATTATTATATGGAAATTTACTAACTATTCTTGAGCATTCCAACATTTGTCTAAGTAATATTGTTGTTAAAAGATCAAAGCGCCCTTAGTTACCATCATCAAAGCCAAAGTTTCTTCTAAACTGAAACTAAAGTTTTATTAAACCTTTGACGTTATACATAATATTTTTAAATACAACAAGTTTCCCAACATCAAATGATTAACCGAAACATAAGTGAACTGAATCTTACAATGACATCAATTATCTCGCCAATCGGCCTAAAGTACATACACCCTCTACATTCCACTTGTAATAAGTAAGATGGTTTTTTTTTCAAAAAATTACTGATTAAAGGTATTCCGATCGCAAAAGGAAAGAATGTATTCTAATTTAAATACGTTACCCGTTTAAAATTACAAAGGATTAAAAATGAATAAGGAAAAAACATACTCTTTAATACTCGCTTTAGAAGTGTACATTTGGACAATAATAATAAAAACCGTGCCACTTAGTGTCATAACCCAGTGTATTCTGGCCCAGTTTGTCACAACCCACTGTATAATGGTCCCCAATGAAATAACCCACTGTATCTTGGCCCATAATGTTATAACCAATGCATCATAGCCCACTGTGTCATCACCCACTGTATCATGGTCCACCTTGTCATCTCATGGTATCAGGTCCGCAATGGCATAACCTACTGTATCATAGCCCACTGTGTCATCACCCACTGTATCATGGTCCACCTTGTCATCTCATGGTATCAGGTCCGCAATGGCATAACCTACTGTATCATAGCCCACTGTGTCATCACCCACTGTGTCATGGTCCACCTTGTCATCTCATGGTATCAGGTCCGCAATGGCATAACCTACTGTATCGTAGTCCACTGTGTCATAATCAAGTGTATCATAGCTCACAATGAAATAACCCATTGTATCATGGCCCGCAATGTTACCACTGTATCATGGCCCACTGCATCGTGACCCACTGCATCATGGCCCACTGCATCGTGACCCACTGCATCATGGCCCACAATGTTATAACCTATAGAGATTAACGTTAACAAAAGACTGCAAATAAAATGAGTACTTTCATATAAAGATGAAAAAATGTTTAATGATAATATGGCACAAATTAACTTGTTCAAAATTTATATACAAGAAGAAACTTAAAAAGAATGTTTATTTTGTCTTTTCAACAATTACAAAGTAAAATTTAAAAATAAATAAAGAGGAAAACTTTTTTTTTCGTTGAATACTCTTTAAACATTACAGTGTGGTTTAAATAGGTGGTAAGAAATAATTCAGCAACAAAAACAAACGTGTTTGTTTAAAATTACATATATTGTTGGGTTATTTTTAAACATACTGGCAAATATTGTGGTGACACAAACATTGACCAGAAAAGCCTACAATAATATGGGTTTCCCGCTGGCTAAGTGGAATAATGCAAGTATTGATGAAAACTTCATAAGCGCTTTGGGATCAATGCTGGTTCAAGGTGGACAAAAGTAGTTGCAACCACATTGCTGTCCCGGCGGAAAAGGGTGAGGTGGGGATGGATGTAGGAGGAGTAGAAGACAAATACTGCCCTAAAATAGCACATTCTCCTCAGCAGAGCCGAATTTAGTGTGCCTTTCCTTCTCATCGCAATGGAATATTACGACGTCGTGTTTAAAATAAACCCGTAATTCCAGGGGAGGTAAATGTATAGAGAGTAACCAGAAAAGCGCGGGAAAACCCACCACCGCTAGTTCGCAAATATTTTTTCTGTACCTAAATCTGCTTCGGGGTGGGGGGTGGGGTGAATGAGAGGAAGTGAGAATGTGAGAGGAAACGATTAATGGATGGATGGGTAGATTACCGTGATTGTAAACTTGCCTCGTTAACACTGTAAATGATGAATGTATGGTTAAGTCGTTAACTCTGTAAATGAATGTATGGTTAAGTCGTTAACTCTGTAAATGATGAATGTATGGTTAAGTCGTTAACTCTGTAAATGATGAATGTATGGTTAAGTCGTTAACTCTGTAAATGATGAATGTATGGTTAAGTCGTTAACTCTGTAAATGATGAATGTACACAGGTCGTTAACACTGAATGATAAATGTATGCTTTCGTCGTTAACATGAGTGAGCACAGTTTTATATACAGCTGACAGTGATGACCTGTTTCTAATTATAGATTCGGTCCACGGTTCACTGCGTTCGAGGTATTGAGTCTGCTGCTCATTCGTAGACTCAAGCAACAAAATAAACAGCCCAAAACATCACGCTCACATTAACTGTGTCAAGTGTTGCCTAGCTATCTCGCAAAACACTAATCGATCGATTTAATTAGTGTGGTGCTGCAGTTTATAAAACTCTTACTATCAAGGACATACCAGCCACAAGAAATTTAGAAAATTATGACCTTAGAACCAACCTGTATGTAAAGGAGATTTTGTTAATAGTTTTATGGAAAGAGTGTATCTATTGTATGTACAAAGTAAGTGTACAGTGTTTTGAATACAACGTGTGTCAAATGTATGTACAAAGTAAGTGTACAGTGGTTTGTAAACAACCTGTGTCTAATGTACATGTATGTACAAAGTAAGTGTACAATTGTTTTTATAAAACGTGTGTCTAATATATGTACAAACTGAACAGTGATTTCTAAACAAAGCATGTCTAATATCTGTACAAAGTAAGTGTACAGTGTTTTGTATGAAACGTGTTTCTAAAATGTGTACAGTGTTTAGTATAAAAAGTGTGTCTAAAATAAATAAGTGTACAGTGTTTTGTATAAAACGTGTCTAAAATAAATAAGTGTACACCGTTTTGTATAAAAGGTGTGTCTAATATAAATAAGTGTACAGTATTTTGTATAAAAGGTGTGTCTAAAATAAATAAGTGTACAGTGTTTTGTATAAAACGTGTGTCTAAAATAAATAAGTGTACAGTGTTTTGATTAAAAACTGTGTCTAAAATAAATAAGTGTACAGTGTTTTGTATAAAACGTGTGTCTAAAATAAATAAGCGTACAGTGTTTTGATTAAAAACTGTGTCTAAAATAAATAAGTGTACAGTGTTTTGTATAAAAGGTGTGCCTAAAATAAATAAGTGTACAGTGTTTTGTATAAATTGTATAAAAGGTGTGCCTAAAATAAATAAGTGTACAGTGTTTTGTATAAATTGTATAAAAGTGCCTAAAACGTGTATCTAAAATAAATAAGTGTACAGTGTTTTGTATAAAACGTGTGTCTAAAATAAATAAGTGTACAGTGTTTTGATTAAAAACTGTGTCTAAAATAAATAAATGTACAGTGTATAAAACGTGTGTCTAAAATAAATAAGTGTACAGTGTTTTGTATAAAAGGTGTGCCTAAAATAAATAAGTGTACAGTGTTTTGTATAAATTGTATAAAAGGTGTGTCTAAAATAAATAAGTGTACAGTGTTTTGTATAAAAGGTGTGCCTAAAATAAATAAGTGTACAGTGTTTTGTATAAATTGTATAAAAGGTGTGTCTAAAATAAATAAGTGTACAGTGTTTTGTATAAAAGGTGTGTCTAAAATAAATAAGTGTACAGTTGTTTTTTATGAAACATGCATGACTGATACGTAGATGGCTATGTTATTTCTTGAAATTCTCGATTTGCTTCAATTGTTTAAAATTGTACGAGTACCCCCTTATATTACATCTTGTGAGTGAGTGAGTGAGTGAGTGAAAAATCCTTAATGTAATGTATAATAAAACGGGCTTCGCAATTCTTTTAACTTTAAAGCGAAAATCAAAGCAGTTATTTAATTTTTCACTTTGAAACCAATTCTAATTTCATGCATTTGCATTCCACTTACGACAGCATGACTGATCAATACTTTATGCGTTTAAGGTATAATTTTATTTATAATAATTTTTATTGACTTTTCATGGTCTTACCATAAAGACAGCGGCATTACTTCATCTCACACGGCGCGGAAATAGAGAAGAACATCTTACTGCTTGCTTTCAAGTAACGGCCATTGAAAAGATTGCTTTCACGAGGACCGCCCTGTAGCTTGGAGGTAACTTTCCCAAGCCATTCAATGTAGCAAAGCAATACCACATATGGGGCCCACAAAAGCTTAAGCAATTAATATCCTTCTAGCCGGCCGACCTAAGCTCGACGGAATACTTCAAATTCATTCCTCTCCACTCACTTTTGTGTCAGTGTCGAGGCTCGATGCCAGAACACGAAAGTCAACCTTTGCAAGCGATATCATTTCTCGCTCTGGTTTTCGATCATGTGACCCATGTTAATCAAATAAATTCAAATCGCGTTACGTTTCGCGTCCAGTCATGAAGTTCAAGGTCACATTCCGTGATTTTCTATCACCATCATCACCATGATTAAAGCGGAATCGAAATAAATTTGATTAAAAAGTCACAAGAAATAGTCCTAGATAAAAAGTCACAGGAAAAAAGTGCTAGTTAAAAAGTCACAAGAAATATAAGTATACAGTCGTAAGTGTCAGTGTGTTATACTATTTATTAACTGTAAGTAAAGCAGGGAATGGCACGGAGGTTAACTGCTCGCTCAAGATGTGCGTGGTTCAAATCCCGTTCAGGGTGAAAACCATACTAGTGAATGCGTGCGTTTGTGTTCGGTGTGCGTGAGCGTGTATTTTCTATACCGTATAAATACATTCTAATTGATACATTTAATTCTGTTTTAATTAATTTTAAATGTAAATCCATATGCATGTTTATTGTTGACATAATAAATGGAAGTCCATATGCATGTTTATTGTTGACATAATAAATGGAAAACCATATGCATGTTTATTGTTGGCATAATAAATGGAAGTCCATATGCATGTTTATTGTTGACATAATAAATGGAAGTCCATATGCATGTTTATTGTTGACATAATAAATGGAAGTCCATATGCATGTTTATTGTTGACATAATAAATGGAAGCAAGCGACGGCTCATTAGATCGTGATTCGATTCTCGCTCGGGGTTGTGTGTGTGTGTGTGTGTGTGTGTGTGTGTGTGTGTGTGTGTGTGTGTGTGTGTGTGTGTGTGTGTCTTGTGTGTGTATGTGTGTGTGGTATTTCTTAACTTACGCACATTATATATATTTCACACATTTAATAATATAGTTTATTCATACTTCGTTATTTTGTTATGCATGCCGTCCATAAACATGTATATTATAAATTGAATAATGAAAGTAAGCGATCGCGCAGAGATTGACCTCTCGTGGTGTTATTCTTGCTCGGGGTAAAAGAAGTTTTTATTTTGTTTGTGTGTGTGTGTGTGTGTGTGTGTGTGTGTGTGTGTGTGTGTGTGTGTGATTTAAAAGAGTCTGCCTCTGATCTCTCCAACACAAATCACACAGTAAATAAGTTTTAAACTTTAACGAGTGACCCATTACCACGAGTATAATTCAAAGGAACGCCAATGAACTATGTTAAAAATAATTTGAATCTGAAAGTATAGCAAGACGCATTGCATTGTGGTACTAGTTTATTGATTACACTATTCAGACAAAGGAAAGCAAGGCGCGCTGCATTGTGGTACTAGGTTAGTGATAACATTATTCAGACAAAGCATCAATGGGATCAATGCGGTCAATTACAATTGCCGTTGCAGACCAGCAGCATTGTATCCTTGATCTATATTTTAATATTAAAACTTCATTCAGTCAGTCGTGCATTGTTCCACACCTCCCAGCCCCCAAATCATATGAACATTCAGGTGAGTAGTCATCTTTTTAGGGACAATGACAATGACAATGACAATGACAATGACTTGATAAGTAGAGGAAGAAAACGGTGCCATTCGTTTAAACTGTGGGAGCCACGACAGTACCAGTGTGAAACGTCAATTTCATATATGTGAAAGAAACAGAAACATTTTAGCCATGGATATTATTGACAGCAATAAGCGCTGTTCAAAACTGTGCTTCAGTGGATTTATGTATACCAAGCATGCAGCTCGCAAAACCAAGCTGTGGTGGAAATGTGTACAAAGATCAAGTGGTCATTGTCGAGGCAGTTTGACGAAAAAAACTTAAGAAAGAAAATCTCGAGGTAGGTCAATTTCACAATCATGCTTCAAATGAGATTCAAGTTCGTCTCGCCAAAGTGCGCAATGCAATGAAAGACCATGCTGCAAGCACTCAAGACAAACTAGTTCAGATCCATGCTCATGGTCTTAGCCAATTTGATGATGATATTAGTGCATTTATACCTTCTGCTGACACATGTAAGCATACCCTGCGTAACCAACGGCCTTCTCCACATGTACCACGTCTACTTCAATATCTAGGTGAACTCCCCAACGAGTTCACTCAGACAGTAAAACCAAATCCTGAACAGTTTCTACTGTATGACAATGGGCCAACAATAGAATTTTAGTTTTTTGGTTCCAGTCAAAGCGTAAAAATGTTTGCCGATTCATAAACAGTAGTCATGGATGACAACTTTGCTATGGCACCGAATATTTTCAAACAACTTTACGTCATCCGTGTACCTCTTGAGGGGACAAGTATTGCCCTGTATGCTTTTCTTCGAAACAAAACCCGTGCCACCTTGAAAAATTGTTTCAAGCAATAGATGACAAGTGCACGAACTTGAACTATACTGTTAATGTGCAAACCGCCGTGACTGACTTTGAAGACGGTGCATTATGAGCAGTTCTAGCTGTCTGGACGCGACATCTTCAGCAAAGGTTGTTTTTATCATCTTACGCAATACTCTTGGCGTAAAGTCCAAGAGTTGGGCTTAACACAACAGTATAGTGAGACACCAATACAATCATGTGGTTACAGCATTCAATGCAATATAAACATTTTTAGACAGTTGTTTGGTAGGTGAGTTCAAATATATAGTTTATTAGATATGCCGACCGTTTTGATCAATTAATACCATATTTAAACTTTAAAATCACCGACTAGTACGAGAACAATAGAACGCTATTAATATTACAGCTAATACAGTTCAAGTTTTTAATCACGACCAGTACGAGAACAATAGAACGCTATTAATATTACAGCAAACACAGTTCAAGTTTTTAATCCCGATCGGGAAATAATTTCCAGAAGTAAAAAGAAACAGACGTATTGACATAAAATGAAAGTAAATAAAACGTCATCAATGCAATCATGTTTCACGCAGTCTTATCAAAACTAAACATTTGTTGGTAAGGCATGTTAGGTGATTCTTTAAGAACATTTTATTTTACAGTTACCAAACGTAGGTATTAAACAAGAAAAAGTACTTTTAAAATAAGTAAATAAAATCAAGCAAACAAACTCGATATTTACTGTCTTGTTTAAAACATAAATTAGAGCAGTGAAAATAGTACAGTATTATAAAAAAACACAGAACTACATGAAAGAAGAAGAATACCTGGTTAATTTCTGAGGCATTTATATCTCTACATAATCATGTTATTGTGTGCTATATCAGAATTTTTTAGTTCTAAAACTTTTTAATTTATTTATGGTTACTATTATACATTTGATAGTATGAGTTATGAATGACTTTAGCGTTTGATATTTTGTTTATGATTTAATGTTCGTGATTAAGGCGAATATTCCAACCGACTACACGAAGAAAGTCTGGCACTGTGTTGCGATTTTCTTGTTGGGCTACACATAAATTTCGAAGTCGTTGTTGCATTTGGACATAGCGCCTACAGATCTTTTTCTGTGGTCCTCTGCCGACAGCATTTTGCAAAGTAGTGGTTCTGACTGTAGCTTCTTCACGCTGAAACCATTGAATTACACGCCAGATTGAGGGATGATAATGCCCAACGAGATTGTAGAATTAAATTATTCCATCCTTCAAATATGTTGTTTTTACGAGGATTGTTATTTAAGGTAGCAGGGTGCACATTCCAGAGCAAGGGGTGAAAGTAGGTGGAAGTTGGCGCATTCTCAAAGGCATTATCAGATGATCATTTACATCAGGCTGCTGAATGTGTCGATAGGAGCCACTTACGTTAGTGCGATCGAAGTACATTAGTAACTCCTCGGATTCAGGTATATCATTTGAAATGACAGTTTTAAGGGATCTCATACCTTCATCATCATCAAGGGGCAAAAGTGCTACATTTGTGTGGTAATTTGGTCTAGATTGAATATGGTAAATTGTAAAAGCTGCTTTTATTGTAAAATAATTTTATTTTAAGGGGGTGGGTAGTTGGTACTGATGAATCAAGTAAGTATTTTATTAGTTGTACGTTTCTTCCATATTATGTAGTCGGTATGGTTAAAAAGTCTACGAGGGCTATGGAGTGTTAAGGGAACAGGGAAACACGTGTCCATAACCTTTGCAAAAAGATGAAAGTGCGCTGGTCAAATTAAAGCCACCACAGTCGTGCTTCTCTCTCTCTCTCTCTCTCTCTCTCTCTCTCTCTCTCTCTCTCTCTCTCTCTCTCTCTCTCTCTCTCTCTGTCATTGGGTGGGTGGATAGGGTGGACAAAGCTAGTGGGGGGGGAGGAGAGACACGCGGATAGTGGGTGGATGGACAGATAAAAGTTTCATTTGTGGATTAAAAGAAATTTAGACAGACATACATACAGAACAGATGAACATATAACAGATACGTGGATATACATATAGACAGATAAATAGAGGATGAATGGATGGCTTTATAGTTAAAACCCTCGCAACATTTCCTTAATATGTCTGTTCATAACTGCTTTTCTCATTATAAAATAATACAATATATATTTGACTTTAAACTAGAGAGATGCACTAAAAATAATTATATACACTTACATTTAAAAACAAATGCATACCAAATCGAAAGTACGTAGTATTACACTAACAGGTTTGACAGGTTTCCTCACAATCATAACACTGCAACAAGCATGATAAAAAATACATTATATCAGTATTTAACATTTCCAAATCTTGCCTGCCATTGAACTGGAGTTGCTTGCATGACTATCCAATTCTTAAGCTATCCCATGACTATCCGGCTCCTAAGCTATCCCACTACTATCCAGCTATTAAAGCTATCCCACAACTGCCCACCTCTTAAGCTATCCAATAACTATCTAGTTCTTAATCTCTCTCACCACTGTCCGTTCTTAAGCTATCCCATGACTATCCAGTTCTTAAGCTATACAGAAAGACTCCCAAGTTCGTAAGCTATTCCACTACTATCCAGCTCTTAAGTTATCGCGACTATCCAGTTCTTAAGCTATCCCATCAAATTCTGCATATTACATTCGTTCCTGTTGTGACGCTTTGCCATTTCCTAGAAAAATAACAGCTTCTCCGCTGTCAGCTGGACCTGATACTATGCCAACATCTGCTTGACCCACAAGACTGTTTTCTCTGCTCACGGATTGCAGCGTTTAATAAGTTAACATCTGTGCTGTGGTCTGTAGGACACCTGGCTTGTGTAACCAGTGGGCTGGAGACACCTGCTTGTAACCTGTTGTCTCGATGACACCTGCTTGTAACTTGTTCGGTAGCATGCTTTTCGTCTCAGTGCAGTTCTCCGAACACAATACCGATCATTGGGGTGGGGGTGTGTGAAATATCTTACATGCGTACGCATCCGACTATGATCGATTTCTCAGTCAGACGCAAAGAGTGAGAGTGGGAAAGAGAGAAAGAAAGAAGAAAGATGGGGGGGGGGAGAGAGAGAGGGGGATAGAGAAAAATAGAGAGGGAGGAAGAGAGGAAGAAAAAGAGAGAGGAACAGAGGGAAAGAGAGAAAATGGAACGAAAAAGTGAGAGAGAAAGAGAAAGAAAGAATGAAAGCGAAAGAGAGAGTGAAAGGGAAAGAAAGAATGAAAGCGAAAGAGCGAGAGAGAGAGAAAGAGAGAGTGAAAGCGAGAGAGAAAGGGAAAGAAAGAATGAAAGCGAGAGAGAGAGAGAGAAGAGAGAGGGAAAGAGAGATTACGAGAAGCTAGTGATAGTCCGTCGGATGGGATTGTTGATCAGACCCTATGGACTTCACACACACATTACGCCCCTTTGGTAGATTGAAATCGGACAGAGTCGGACACATTGCACAAATAAAAGAGGGAAGTGAAACTTTCCTTCTCAACTCGGTCCGGCCGCTCTCAGTGGTGTTCGATCTATCACTTCCCGTAATATATAAATCAGGAAGGTGAGCTTAACCATTAGATAATAAAACTACTCATCCAGCTGGAACTGATTTGCATTGCATCAGTAATTTCTAGCATATTTTCAACTCGAGTTGTTCACTCCAAAACTGACACTTTGTAAAAGTACCATCATAAGGAGTGGCCAAAGTCGGGTCACTTGGACAATTTGACAATATAACAATTTATATAACAATGTGGCTTTAGAAATATGGATAGGCAAATTTACTCCACCCACATTGTCAAACTCTTACAATCGTCCAAAGCTATAATATGGCTAATTTAACAGACTACCAAACTCTTAATGCGGCTAATTTATCAAACAAGCATACAAAGGTACATAATATGTCTAATTTAACAGACTATCAAACTATTAATGCGGCTAATTTATCAAACAAGCATACAAAGGTACATAATATGTCTAATTTAACAGACTATCAAACTATTAATGCGGCTAATTTATCAAACAAGCATACAAAGGTACATAATATGTCTAATTTAACAGACTACCAAACTCTTAATGCGGCTAATTTATCAAACAAGCATACAAAGGTACATAATATGGCTAATTTAACAGACTATCAAATTCTTAATGCGGCTAAGTTAACAGACTATCAAACTATTAATACGGCTAATTTATCAAACAAGCATACAAAGGTACATAATATGGCTAATTTAACAGACTATCAAACTATTAATACGGCTAATTTATCAAACAAGCATACAAAGGTACATAATAATTAATATGGCTAATTTAACAGACTATCAAACTATTAATACGGCTAATTTATCAAACAAGCATACAAAGGTACATAATATGGCTAATTTAACAGACTATCAAACTATTAATACGGCTAATTTATCAAACAAGCATACAAAGGTACATAATATGGCTAATTTAACAGACTATCAAATTCTTAATGCGGCTAAGTTAACAGACTATCAAACTATTAATACGGCTAATTTATCAAACAAGCATACAAAGGTACATAATATGGCTAATTTAACAGACTATCAAATTCTTAATGCGGCTAAGTTAACAGACTATCAAACTATTAATACGGCTAATTTATCAAACAAGCATACAAAGGTACATAATATGGCTAATTTAACAGACTATCAAATTCTTAATGCGGCTAAGTTAACAGACTATCAAACTATTAATACGGCTAATTTATCAAACAAGCATACAAAGGTACATAATATGGCTAATTTAACAGACTATTAAGTATGGCTTCCAAAGAAACATACGGCATGTGCAAAATATGCCTAAATCACCAAATAACACAAACACATTATCTCAGGAGAGAACCAATGTGTATAAATATTCATTTTTATTATTTAGTGGGCTCGATGGCAATATGATTATGTTTTAAAATAGAAATAGATTTCTACGTTATACACGTGTTTGTGTGTGTGTATGTGTGTGTGTGTGCGTGCGTGCATCTGTGAGAAATAATGACGAGAAAAGAATACCATTGTGTCTAAGTTAACATTCTTTTCCTGCTGCCAGGTCAGACAGTGATCCGTGCAATTACAAGCAGATTACCAAAAGAAATTGGCGTGACCGCAATAGGGCACGGCACGATGATTGGTACCACAAAATCAGGGCAGGGCGTTAGTAATTAGGGGTGGCCGGCCCGACATATTGATGAGAAAAACCATAAATAACTTTGACCCTTATTCTCACGCCTGCTGTCGGGACACTCGGCTCGACAGCACTTAGCCAAGTAGGCCATGTTAGGAGGTAACTTAATTTACTTTTTTGTTTGTGTTGTTCTCTTTTTATCTCTCCAGCAAACAGCGTGTCCAGATTGCCAGTTTTCTAGCAGCACGCTAAGCCCAAACATTCGTCAATGACCACAGCAAAGGGTGATATAGCTGATGCTGAGGCCATAATCCCAACAGAGATCGTTCGAGTCAACGCCACACACAAAAGCGTAATATTTGTGACGAAAAGAACTGTCAGTCAACACCTTGCATACAATAGCGTAATATTTGTGACGAAAAGAACTGTCAGTCAACGTCATGCACAAAAGCGTAATATTTGTGACGAAAAGAACTGTCAGTCAACGTCATGCACAATAGCGTAATATTTGTGACGAAAAGAACTGTCAGTCAACGTCATGCACAAAAGCGTAATATTTGTGACGAAAAGAACTTTAGGTCAACGCCATGCACACGATAGCGTAATATTTGTGACTGCCAGTCAACGCCAAGCAAAGTAGAGTAATATTTGACTGAAAATACTGCCAGTCATCGGCATGCAAAACTGGGTGACATTTGTGACCAAACTACTTCACATTTGTAACGAATATACTGCATGTCAACGTTACAAATATATATATATATGTGACCAATATACTTCCTGTCCTCAAAACTCCTCATACGAAACAGATAAAGTTTGTGACGAGTATACTTTGAGTGTCCTGCAAAATAACATACAGTTTGCGGCGATAATATCTGAGTAAACTAAATCGTATAACTTCTGAAGGTAATATTCAAGCAAAACGTAATACACAATATAGTTGTTGAGGCTAATATTAAAGTAGATAGAAAGATGGATGGGTGGATGGACAGACAGACAGACAGACAGACAGATAGATCTTATACTTCAGACATCCGAATGTCGGTCATGGTAGTGGTGATGTCCGTTACACACATTTTATGGGCATCTTGCCATTTTAAAGTTTAGGAAGATTTATTTTTAAATGAGAGAAGTGAAAATCCAGTGTCCAATTTACACTGACTAATTTTTACCCTACTGAAATCTGGCGGCTTGTATTTTTAAACAGATTATTGACATTCAGCCGTATCGTCTACACCCCAAAGCAAACTGAAAGAAAAAGGTGGCGGAAAGGAGATAATTTTGGACTGTTCACGAAGAAATGAGTATCCATAAAGTCACTTGCAGCAATCGAAACAGTAGAGTAACTGGCACAAGGTAGGTAACTTGCTTTAGTCGTGACAAAAGAACACACATGTATATACATTTCTCTGTAATTGGATTCAGACAAAGGTTATCTGGCAATATTAAGTCGTGACAAAAGAACATACATGTATATACATTTCTCTGTAATTGGATTCTGACAAAGGTTATCTGGCAATACTAAGTCGTGACAAAAGAACACACGTATATACATTTCTCTGTAATTGGATTCTGACAAAGGTTATCTGGAATATTAAGTCGTGACAAAAGAACATACATGTATATACATTTCTCTGTAATTGGATTCTGACAAAGGTTATCTGGCAATATTAAGTCGTGACAAAAGAACACACATGTATATACATTTCTCTGTAATTGGATTCTGACAAAGGTTATCTGGCAATATTAAGTCGTGACAAAAGAACATACGTGTATATACATTTCTCTGTAATTGGATTCTGACAAAGGTTATCTGGCAATATTAAGTCGTGACAAAAGAACACACATGTATATACATTTCTCTGTAATTGGATTCTGACAAAGGTTATCTGGCAATATTAAGTCGTGACAAAAGAACACACATGTATATACATTTCTCTGTAATTGGATTATGACAAAGGTTATCTGGCAATATTAAGTCGTGACAAAAGAACATACATGTATATACATTCTGTTTAATTGGATTCTGACAAAGGTTATCTGGCAATATTAAGTCGTGCAAGGGAAATTACTCACGAACTCTAGATTACTTGAAGCAAATATCTGAAATCTTCATAAAATTATTCACATCAACATAAAGCAATGACAGGTGATAAAGGGGTGGGGTATCTCGCATTGGCACTGTAAACTTAATCTTTTCTGGAATCACATGGAAAGAATGACATTAAATGTCTACTGGTGACATTAACTTCCAGCAACTAAGATAAATAACTAATGCATATAAACGTGCTTGATATAAAGTTCCAACTTCCGTTCGTGAACTTTACACGTCGTCACATCCAAAGCAATTATTTACGGTACACAGTTTACCAACGTCATCACCAAAGCATTTATTTACGGTACACAGTTTACCAACGTCATGTGAGGTGTCATCTATATTTTTCTCGGCAAACACATTTAATGTCAGTGTGGCGGAGTAAATTTGCATGTAGTAACCTAACCTTGGGCACTCCTTATAATGGTATTTTTTAAAAAGTTTTTAAGTTGTTGAAAATATGCTAGAAACTGCTGATGTAATGCAAACCATCCCAACTGGGTGAGTAGTTTTTATTAGCCAATGGTTATGATTTATGAGAACGAGATCAGCCAATGGGCTGAGACCTAAAAGTTTACCTGCTGTAAAGAAATCTATTTTCTGATGACTCGAATTTGAAGTGGCAAAGAAATCCAGTCTTGAAAGGTGGCCATTAGTTTGATGGTGAGTAAACTGACTGGTTGAGAGAGATTGGACTTAGAAATATTTCATGCATTTTTGCTATTGATGTGTTATACTTGTGTTTTGATAAGATGTTTTATGTGAGTATACAACTATTTTTACAAATGTTTGAACTATGATGCTCGTATATAATGTGCCAACACTTGACATTGTTGTGATATGCTGTATTCATTATGCTGTGTATTGGGCTAATAAATACTGTTACAGGAAACTGTAAGTTGAGACTGAAATGTAAGAAAGAATGGAGTTATAAAGCGATAAATTGGAAACTTGGTGTTGCTCCTTTAATATATGTTTCAGGACAAGTAGCCTTTTTATTTTATTTCATCCCTTGTGCGATTTGAATCCTGATTACTGTTTGTAAGCGGTTACGACCGACCATGGTCAGGACGGGGAGCAGTGTGTAAGTGTGAGGAACATGCTACACCCTTTTACGTATGGTGGCAAGGTATATTGAGTACATGAGCAATTTCTGGCACAGAGAAGTTACCAGAACTAACTTCAATTGTTATTCTGCTTGACAGAGCTATATGGCGAGTGAGCACCAGGTTGGCTGAGAGAATAATGGCGGATCCTTGTTTTCAGCGTGAGGGGAGAGCACACGTGGAAATTAACGGAACAATGAACTTATGACATTGTCATGAAAAAGTGTGTGAAAGGGACAATTGATACTTTGTTTAAACAAGGTTATGTAGAAACTATTATCACTTATCTCTAATAACTCCATTTCTGTTTTCTGATAATAATTATCCTGTGATTTGTGTTGAATTGTATTTTCTTGAATATAGACTGTGTATTAAGGAAATTATCCAAACACAGTTTCATGGAAATATTGATGTCAAGAAATAGTTTTTCATTGTATTTGTCATATCTATATCTGATTGTTGATTTAATAAATTTATTGTTACATTTATTGACATTCTTACACATTGTATTTGTCATATCTATATCTGATTGTTGATTTAATAAATTTATTGTTACATTTATTGACATTCTTACACATTGTATTTGTCATATCTATATCTGATTGTTGATTTAATAAATTTATTGTTACATTTATTGACATTCTTACACATTGTATTTGTCATATATATATTTGATTGTTGATTTAATAAATTTATTGTTACATTTATTGACATTCTTACACATTGTATTTGTCATATCTATATCTGATTGTTGATTTAATAAATTTATTGTTACATTTATTGACATTCTTACACATATTGATAACCTTATGTTGGAGAAGAAAGTAGGTGAACGAGGGTTCGCTAAATATAGATTAAGGACGGATTTATTAAGACCTGTGGAAGCATTGTGTGACGGTAAATGTTTAACTTTAATGTTGTGGAAGAGAGAAACGTTTACAACACGTGCATTATCCGCCAAGTGGTATCTTCTGGAGAATTATTAATAACATAAATGAATATTCTCATCACTTGTAATTAGTTATGAATGATTAATTAAATAATGATAATTATCATCATCATCATCATCATCATCAATCACCATCATTAACTAAGTGGCGTTGTCGTCACAGCAGGATAATTGTAAGATTTGTGTTGCATGCCTTCAAGGTTTCGCCCATTTTGCAGAGGGTTTTAAGCGTCAAGGAGATTTATATTCTTGGACTTGAAGAAAGAGAGAGATGATACCATGAGTAGAGAAAATGGCGATCTGAATGGACGTAAATGGAAATTCTTATGCAATCTTGTCCGGACAGCAGTCAACAGTCTATTAACTGCCAAGAGATGTTTAGCGTGCGAGACCTGTGTCACATGGGACCCAATTGCAAAGCCTGTAGCATACGGGACCCATTTGCAAGACCTGTATCACACGGGACCCAATTGCAAAGCCTGAAGCATACGGGACCCATTTGCGAGACCTGTGTCACACGAGACCCAATGTGAGACCTGTAGTGCTCGGAACCCGATCGCAAGGCTTGTAGCACATGGGACCAAACCCAACGAATGGAGTGGCCACAGAGGTGGGGAATGTATACGAAGATACTAGGAAGTCTTTTATCCCGAACGATGATCAAACCCCGGTCATTTCAACAAGATGCTAGTGCACTGCCATCTGTGCTAACGCGTGTTCTAATGTTACAGATTAGCCTGCCTTCTGCTGCTGCGTGGCCAACAGCCCGGATGAAAATGTCAGCAAGCTGTGCCTATGATGCACGTTTATCTCAAATGTTCCCAGCCAACCGCTACGCTGCATTTTGTTGCAATTAAATGCACTCGATAGGTGTATGAACAACGTATTTAGTGTGCTTACCTCCCCTGCCTATGCCAACCAAAATATCCCACACGTGGCTATCATGTGATCAGTAGTTCAACAGCTTGTTGTGTGTCTAAGCTCTACGTCAGAGGGAAGAGATTTCGTGTTTGATTATACACTAATCCGAGACCGTGGAGGTTCGTTGGGGTGGGGTGGGTGAGGGAGTACTGATTAGTGCCATATATTTTTTTAATTTATATTTTACTCTTTAGTCGTTTCTATTTTAAATCCTGGGAAGGAAAGATCAGTAAAACAGAACTGATAAATATGACTGTCCAGTATGCATAGAGTGGTATTTTGTTCCAACAAGAACAAGTTGGTATTAACTCTCTTAAAAGATCAGAAAACTATTGCTGTACGAAAAAAAAAAACAGGTCCAAATTACTGTTCAGTAGAAAAAGAGAAATGTTATTGTACAAAAGAAAAACAAATCAATATTACTATCCAATAGCAAAAGAGAGCTAGTGATGTACGAAAGAAAAACTGGTCTATATTACTGTCCGATAAGAAAAGAAAACTATTACTGTACGAAAAAAAAACCCAGATCAATATTACTATCCAACAGAAAAAGAGAACCATTACTCAAATTAATGTACGAAAGGAAAATAGGCCAATTGTACTGTCCAACAGAAAAAGAAAACTATTGCTGTATGAAAGAAATCCAGGTCAATATTTCTGTCCAATAAGAAAAGAGAGCTATTAGTATTACTGTACGAAAGAAGCACATGAATATTACTGTTCAAAAGGACAAGAGAACAATTACTGTCCAAACAAAGAACAGATCAATATCATTGTCCAATAGGAAAATAGAGCTATTACTGTCCAACGAAGAACAGATCGGTATTATTATCCAAGGTCGATCAATTTGGGCGTTAAAGTCGTGACTGGAGTCAAGTTGTAGTGTCAGTTTCACCCCAGCAAACAACTATCACTTATCGAAAATTCATAATAAATGAATCGTTCAACAGAAATAAGATTCGATTATGCCACGTCGACTCATGGGTGAGACGCGTGACCAACAACTGATGTAAATTTCTTTTACGTCCAATCCGAGTAATGACACTACTTCTACTAAACCACAACCACTGCTAACTCTTAGCGTTCATCCATTTGATACTTCTACTACCACCATGAACACCACAACCACTGCCAACTCTTAGCGTTCATCCATTTCATATGAGCTCAATCACAATTACTACAGCGACTTCATAGTTAAATCCAAATATATTGGACTAATATTACTTGTATATCGTCATACAACCTTTCTTAGCAAGATAGAATGGGGAGGGGGGGCGATACACCAAAGCAAAAAAAATAATATAATCATCATAAGACACCCCGACAAATGCCTACAAGAAAGAAAGAAAACAGTTAACATTTTTGAGTGAATGTCATACGGTCATTGTCATTCTGGAATTCAGTATGTTTCGCTACTATAGCGAGTCTTTAAGACGCACTGACGTTACATCTGTTGCAGGGAGCCCCTATTACACCACCCACCCCTCCCTCATCTCTACCGTGTAAGTGTCACTTTAATTCGTTCACAAAGACTAAGAAACAGGAAATATGATATGTACGCGCACGCGAACTTGAGTCCATCCAGCGGTCATGGCGAACGGCTTTTAACGAAAAGATGCAGACACGCCCTGTTAAGATCACACCCAGGACTGCCCAGCTGTTTACTTTATTCATGTGGTCAACGTGCTGACCTTTAGACACTCAGGGTAGTAAACCGTGTGTATGTTTACTAGCCAGCTGCAGTGTACAAAGATCGTTTCCTAGGCGTCGTCATTCTCTTTCCAGCATTTGTAAAAGTTTTCTTGATGGATACCAATCCCAGACAGCTCATCTTCAGCATTTGTAAAAGTGTATTTGATGAATATAAATCCCAAATGGCATTTTATCTTCAGCATTTGTAAAAGTGTATTTGATGAATATAAATCCCAAATGGCATTTCATCTTCAGTATTTGTAAAAGTGTATTTGATTAATATAAATCCCAAATGGCATTTTATCTTCAGTATTTGTAACAGCTTACTTAGCGAATACAAATCGTAAACATCATTCAAGTCATGTGTGCTTCTCTTAGTCCGTTTATATGTATGTATATTTATATTTTTCAATTTTCAAATGTCACCCTTTGTCTGATAAAAATACATAAAACCTTACCTGCCAAATTACACATCTATCTATCTATCTATCTATCTATCTATCTATCTATCTATCTATCTATCCTGTTTGTCTCTGTCCCTCTTTCAAAATATTTCGCAACAAGCGTAGAATGAAAAACTCAACTACCAAGTCAGTACAAACTCCGCTCAGACTAAATATTACTGCAACAAAGTCTGCGGACTCAACAAACAATATGGGGTGGGTGGGTGTGGAATAAAAGCGATTGTGTATCTTATCCAAATGTCAGTCGGTGTTACCGGCAATAAAACAAATGTGTTATGCCCACCTGTCTATACAATGGCCTACCCCAGTCTATACACTGGACCCACGCCTCAACCACCTAACACACACACACACACACACACAGAGAGAGAGAGAGAGAGAGAGAGAGAGAGAGAGAGAAATTAACACAAAACCCTCTCAAACTCTCTGTGATATTGGTCAAGCATTGCCGATGTTTCCTTTTCTTTTATTTAAAGGTAAGTTTCTTAGTTTCCAGGAAAGGAAGCTAGATACTTGCTGTTCACTCGGAATTTCATTTTTTTTTTTACATGATTGTAGGTTATTAGTGCAGTCGCTCTTCTTCGGGTGTAGTTCTAGCGCACGTGATTACAAGGTGTAAAGATAAAATGGGACATTCTGAAGAGATTTTGTCTTCTTTAAAATCCCAAGACAAAAGACCTGCATTCATAATTTATTTTTAATTAAACATTAATTTTACTCTTTTTTTAATTCTCAGATTTGTAATTTAGGGTTATTAGACGCCATCTTGAATTAAACCTTATTTCAAGCTTATTATTACGATCTTTACAGAGATATTTTACGTTCCTATAATATGAAACGTACGTTCCACCGACCATAATTCTATGTTCCTTCGACCAAAATTCTACGTTCCTCCAATCATATATTCCGGTTCCATCAACCATAATTCCACATCCCTCCATTTATATACTGAGTACCTTCAGCCATAATTCTACTTTACTGCGACCATAATTCTTCATTCCTCCAATCATATATTCCGCATCCCTTCAGCCATAATTCTACATTACCTCGGCCATAATTCTCCGTTCCTTCAATTATACTTCTACGTTCCTTCAGCCACAATTCTACGTTCCTTCAGCCATAATTCTATATTGTTTCCTCAATGTTATTTCCCCATTTCGTACAATGTAATATTACGTTACTTCAAGGTTAATACTACGTTTTCAAGGCTAATACACTAACTCATCAATCTTACTTCTAAAGTACTTCAAAGTTAATTCTACATTATGATTAACCTTAATCCTTTGTGCCTACAAACATTATTATGTCGTATTTCAACCTAATTCTGTTATATCAAAGGTATTTCTTTCTTTATTACTCTAACCATTGCTCTTTATTACTTCAAACTTAAGTTTACATTTCTCTAACATTGTTACTGTTAAACCGGTTCTGCATTATCTCTACAGTGCACTTCATCTGTCACATTTTACCTGACTTTTACTATTTCTACATTACTTCTACCGAATTCCCAATTTACGACTACCGTATAACAACTACATCCCTTCTACCATATTTCCACATTACGTCTACCGCATTTCTACGTTACGCCTACCGTATTTCTACATTACGTCTACCGCATTTCTACGTTACGTCTACTGCATTTCTGCATTACTTTTACCAAATTTGTATGTTACACCTGAAGGAATTTTTACCTTGCATGTACTGTATTTCTATTTTATTGCTAAAGTCTGATCTACAGTGCTGATCGTTGTTTTTACGGTAATTCTCCCGTGATTGAGCGCTGATTGCATTTGTTAAAGCTATTTTTATCTTCTTAGTTATTTCTGCACTACATTAAGGTGCTTCACGGTGACGTGCTTAGCGTTAACCATCCAATGACGTCACTGATATAAGTAACACATATTTTACCTTAACCCACACGTGCGATCGGTGTAGGATTTCATTTAAAACCCAGTCGTGTGATCGGTGTAGGATTTCATTTAAAACCCAGTCGTTTGGTTGGTGGGGGGTTTCATTTAAAACCCAGTCGTGTGATCGGTGTAGGATTTCATTTAAAACCCAGTCGTTTGGTTGGTGGAGGATTTCATTTAAAACCCAGTTATTTGGTCGGAAATGTATTTCATTCTGTACTACTCGCACCGCTGTGCGAGGAAATTTCATTGTAGCCAACTGACTTAGTTTTATAACGAATGTATGTATTTCAGTTTTCATTGTAGCCAACTGACTTAGTTTTATAACGAATGTATGTATTTCATGTATTAATGTTTTTAAATGTGGTGTGAGGATGGTTGTAGGTAAAGTAAATACGTGGGCATTTGAAATATATTTAAATATATAGAAATATAATATATATATCTGATTAATCTTTTAGGTGTGCATATTTCAACCAGGTATGAATATTTATTTCAGTGAATGACGTCAGCCGGTGAGGGTACATAAATAATACATAAATTTCATTTTTGCGAATGCGGTCATCAAATAATGATATTTGAATAAGATATGAATATATATATTTGTGGAAGAGATATGCAGGTGAGGGCATATTAATAAGGTGTTAGAATATATTCCGCACGAGGCTTGCATGTGTGGGCAATTTAAATAGTAGTAGGTGTACTTTGCGCATGTCGGTGTATTTCTTGAATGAAATCTCGATGTAATATTCAAATGTTTTTCAAAATATACTGCTTACCTCAAATGAATCTTACTATAAATGGAGGTGTTTTTAAACACCAGAGTGTTTAGCCAAGAAGTTACAGGATTTCAGTTTGGCAGGGAAGAATCCCAGTCCCTTTTGACATGGAATCACGGAGTTCGGGACTATCAAACAGTAAGCCAAAAAGCCCCCAACCCTTAGAAAGGAAGCCAAACTCTCACATTTTTACTTTATTGGGGGGAAGGGTGCTTCCGGCCGAGGCCAATTTCGCACTGGGGATTGGGTATCGGGGTATGTTTTGTGGGGTGTTAGGGAGGCGGGTGGGTGATGGACAACATCTACTTCCTATGTTCTGTCGCAGTTATTTGTTTATTGTGTTATTTGATTCTTCTCTTATAGTTTTTAGATATTTAATATTTTTAGCTGTTGAACCACGATGCCCCATACTCCAGGCAAGTGGCAGAGATCACAGTTACCTCCAAGAGTAATTTCGCAATGCAAACATTTGTGATGTGTAGCCACAAGCACTAGCAAAGCAAACATTTGTGATGTGTGGCCACAAGCACTAGCAAAGCAAGCATTTGTGAAGTGTGGCCACAAGCACTAGCAATGCACCAATGGCCGATGGCAGGTAAATTTGGATGCTTCCGACTGCAGTGCAACTCGAGCACCCGGCAACGACTTTTGTCATTTCCATACGGAGGGTGGAGGCTGATGGGGTTGAAGGTGCATGAGGTTGAGGTGTGGTGAGTTGAAAGTGAATGGATTGTGGAGGGGGGATGGTTGCGTTTACAGATTGGAGGACTAATTATTAAGGGCAAGGCGTGAAGTGTTCATGACCTTAAAGATCCAAATAACATAAAATTCAAACTGGAAAAAACCACAAAGTAATTTTAATTAAGAAATTTCAATTTTAATGATATCTGATAAATAAATTTTGAGAAAGGAATGAGTTATCAAATCTGACATTTTTGTAATGATTTAGTTTTGGTGTGATTTATGCAAATAACTATAACAAAGCAATGAATATATCAATGCTCATAACAAGAGCGCTTGAATTTTACATAAATATATTTATTTGTCAATAGTCAAGCAAATTCTAGTATGTTCACCTTCGATATCCACAAACGAGCTTTCAAATTTTATTTTAAAATATATGTATTTTAATGATGCATCTAGTTTCACATTCATTGCATTCAAAATATAATAAAATGTTTGATATAATTATAAGTTCATTATCAGACATGATGTGGGGTGCTGCACAGAGGGAGGAAGTTTGTAAAGCCGCGAGGAATGTTTACAGATTATGTTCTTCTACAACTTTCCACATTTCTGCGTTCGCAATCACAGAGTTAAAAAGAAAAAGTACGGTAGCATTCTCCTTATTTAAGTTTATATTGTTGCTTTCTTTACCTGTCTGTGCCTACCTGATTGTTGCGTTTTTAACATTCCACATTCTCTTTCGCTCGCTCGCTCGCTCTCTCTCTCACACACACACACGTTTCTTAGAAGATTCAGCTTCTCTATTTCTATTTTTGAGTCATCTGTGTACATAAAACACTTTCACCATATTTCTACACATCTATACACCTGTCTAATAATGCGCAAATGAGGACATGAATAAATGCTCCTAAAGTCTGTCACTTGCTTATTGTCTGATCAAATAATTAATCGAGTGATAGGATGATCGGTCGGTGGAATGTCTGATTGCCTGATTGAATAATTGGTGTTAGCTTTGCATCAATTTTAAGTAGGCAGGTAAAATATATAGACGGATGGACGGATGGATGAATGATGGATAGAGAGATAGAGAGATGGAAAGATGGATAGATAGATAGATAGATAGATAGACAGACATAGACAGATAGATAGATAGGTAGAGACAGACATAGATAGATAGATATAGACAGACATAAAGAGAGATAGAGGCAGACATAGATAGATAGATAGATAGATAGATAGATAGATAGATAGATAGATAGATAGATAGATAGATAGATAGATAGATAGATAGTATGTGTTAGAAACTCATTTAAGGTGTTCTTGATTTAAAACTCTCACCTAGAGCTCTGAAACAAGATTTCATTATTACTTGCTTTTTTCTACTTGCCTGGAGGACGGGGTTGAAGATAACAGGAAATTCAGAGAGAAAAACAGAGATTCCGTGAATAGTTTGTCATTGCATACAAGTATACCTGGTTTGTAAATTGTAACCACAAGAAATTAACCAAAAGGTAGGGACGCCCACACCCACACCCACACAAACACAATCATACACATACACACAGACATACAAATAATTTCTGTAAATGTTGAAAGACTCACACCAATAGTATATTTAATGATTATACAATCAGTAATAGTGTTTGTGATAATCATCCAAATCACTCGAACAGTATATTTGATGATTATACAATGACAATGACAGTTGACATACAACAGTTATGATCAATTCACACATAACAGATATGAGGTATATAAAAGATATAACAAGTGCATAATGGATATAAAACTACATATCAGATATTTATCATAACAGATATAACAGGCAACACTGCAGTAAATGGAACAAGGTAAAACAACATTAGGCAGACCACTTAATAAACAATAGCTAAAGCACTCTAACACACTAATGAGTAGAGAAGTTAAAATATTAGTAGCCAGACCAATTATTATACCTTATAGCTAGGCCAGAATCTTAACACACCAACAAACAAAGTGTAATTCGCATCGAAAAATCGGAAAACATGGAAAGATATTTCTTGCTTGTTAACTGATAAATAAAATATCTAATGCTTGGTAGCTGATACATACAATACCTCATGCTAGGTAACCGATATGCCCTGTAGCATTTCCAGATGATCCAGTCACCTACGTTAGATAAACCAGATATTGTAGGTATAAGCCAGTCATTTAAGCTAGATATGCCAGTCATTATAGATATGAGCCAGTCACCTATGCTAGATAGGCTACTTATTATAAGTATGAGCTAGTTACTTATACTAGTCACTATAGATATGAGCTAGTCACTTAAACTACATAGGCCAGTCATTATAGATTAATGTGCCAGTCACGTAAGGGAGATAAACCAGTCACATAAACCAGATAAACCAGTCACTTAAACTAGATAAGCCAGTCACTTAAACTCTTAAGCTAGATAAACCAGTCACTTAAACACTTAAGCTAAATACACCAATCACTTAAACAAAATAAAACAGTCACTTACACTAGATAAATCATTTACTTAAACCAGATAAGCCAGTCACTTAAACTAGATAAACCAGACACACTTATTGAGAAGCCCATAAACCAAACTTGAAATGGCAGTGCTATCAATAGATGATCCAATACTAACTACTATGATTACATGTTCAATATCGATCTGTAACCCAAAGGGGAGTAATATGTAAATCCATCGTTACTGGTTGGCAATGTCCATATATTGTCCATATATATATACGAAAACGAAGAATCGGTAGATATCCAGACTTGAGGCATCAATTTCGAGGTCGGTAGTAATGATATATACAAATTTACCTCCACGCCAATTATCCAGTTATCACATTTCTTAAAAAGTAATGGATACAAATTGTAATGGGCAAGTAATGGACACAAATTATCCAGTTAACACCTTTCTTAAAAAGTAATGGATACAAATTGTAATGGACAAGTAATGGACACAAATTATCCAGTTAACACCTTTCTTAATAAGTAATGGACACATGTTGCACCGCCGATTTCAGCGGTCGGTCGTTATATCAGGAAATCTAGTCGTACAACTTATAGCCACGAAACAATGAGAAACAAATAACTGGTTGGTGGAGAGACCAATATCAATAAATATTATATCAATAATAAACATTTTGGTAGAGATCTTCCGTTCTAGCTCAGTGACCTTCACCTACAAAAAGAAAATCATCGAGCATACACAAATGGCATAAGTCCGGTATCTGGATATTTCAAGAAAATATCGGAATACAGGTATTGTAAACAGGCCACTAAGTTGTTCACAGACACTGGGCCACGTATATACCTAACAAACTTTGACGGTTAATAAACACTTACGACATGTTCATTAAGTAAAAATCTTTTTTCCTCAAACGGACCTGATGTTCACTAAATTCAGGTTCAAAGATCATTTGGTAACGACAATTAAATGAAGTCCATTTCGAAATCTACAGCGTCAGGATACATGACTTTTGAACTTTTTTTTTTTTGACGATAGACATGAGAGTAACATCAGCAATAGCTGACAACATTATCGTACCAAACTGAAACACCATAATGATATATAGAAGTTACAAACTTTAAGACATTCATTACTTGAAGTAAAGACTAAAAACTAAGATATATTAAGATTATTATTTTTTTGTTTTAAATTTTAATGCACAGGGAATGTGGGTCATTAATTAGTTAATAATGTCGATATACTGTTTCATCAGTGCAGGCATATAGTGAAAGAGAATGTTGTAAAACAACACATTGACAACGAAAATGCAGAAATTACACCAGGAACATTGAAACGCTGTAACTATGCATTGTGCTTCTTTCACCAAGAAGACTGAAAAACTGTAACTATGCATTATTATTCTCACACCAAGAACACTGAAAACTGTAACTATGCATTATTGTTCTCACACCAAGAACGCTGAAAAACTGTAACTATGCATTATGGTTCTTACACCAAAAATATTGACATGCTGCAATTATGCATTACGACTCTTACAACAAGAATACTGAAAAGCTGTAACAATGCATTAAGACAGGTAAAAAATTTAATTGTAAAGAATTAAAATAAATAAATAAAAGTGTATAGAATCTATACAGACAGGTATTTGATAGATTAAAAATAAATAAAAGTGTATAGAATCCATACAAACAGGTATTTGACAGAATTAAAATCTAAATAAAAATGTATTGACAGGTATTTGAAGAATTACAAATAATAATGAAAAGTGTATATATTTAAGTGTTAATGATGGAAGAATCTGTGCATTTGAGTGCGTGCGTGCGTGAAACTCAAACAGTACAATTTAAGTTTTCAAAAATTAATTTATTAATTTATAAATTAATTAACCGAAAAGAAGATTTTTCCCTGATAAAAACTTTCGCCTGTGCAGAAATAACACGAAAACTGTTTTTATCATTTTATTTGAAGAGCACTGTCTCCTAACACTTCTCACTAGAGACCTGGAAGAGAACTTGGTCAGCTGCGGTCCAAAAGTGAAAGAAAGAAATGGAAGGGGAGATTAAAACAAAGGTCTAAGTTCTAGGTCAGAGGTCAGAAGATAAGAAAGAAAGAAAACAAATGCAGTGTGACTGGGAAAGCAAGGAGACGGGGACTTTACTGTATTTGTTTATCGTCATTCAGTTTTATTTGAAAGGCTTCTGCATAAACATGACAAGAAGAACGGGTATGCACGCAAACGAAACGAGCATACATGAATAATCTCTCTGCCCCCTCTCTCACACACTCACACGCACAAGCAAGACATGCTGAAACAATTTCTATTGATCTCTCTCACACACGCACTCATATGAACACACACACACACACACGCAAGACATGTTAAAACAATTATTTCTAGTGATCTCACACATGCACACACACGCACGCACACACGCGAGACTGATGCTGAAACTATTATTTCTTTTGATCTCACACACGCGCGCGCACGCACACACACGCAAGACTGAGGCTGAAAACTATTATTTCTATTGATTTCACACGCACTCAAATAAACACACACGCATGGAGAGAAAAATTCAGGCTAAAATGTATAACGAGAGGTGGAACAAAAGGCCGCCCATTCATTTTTTAATTAAAACTAAGAACAAAACAAAGACGCCACACAAAGCATTATGCGCTAGACACTATCAAAGCTCTAATATTTATAGATGAATAATTAATAATCTATTGGAAAATGTGTGTTGATAGATAAACTTAGAACCAACAAGCTTACCCAAGAACACTGGGAGGATACAAGAATGCCATACTGATAATTAAATTACCCTCTCTGGGTTCATTTGTTCACTTCTATGGTTTCAGGATAAGACAAATAATTCTATTCTTGTATCAGCGGTGTCCTTAGGTGCGAGAATTCTAAACGAACGTACACAGTGCACTTACAATCGCTTGACGCCTTTGTTAATCCCCCTTGGAATGTAGTTCAGTCCCTTGTAAGTACAGTCCACCTTCAGGCCTTTGTCCCGACACTCGCACTCCTTGGGACAGGCCACTTGTCTTCCCCATCGCGAGCGCCGCAACGAAGTAGTGGACGCCACCCCACCCGGAATTAACGCACAACACAACAGTGGCAAAATCAGGGTACTCCACAGAAACATCTTGGATTGTGTACTCCTCCGGGGTAGGGCATGCACCCTGCCGCTGGGAGATCCCTCTTCTAACCTGGCCATACGAAGTGAACAATCAACAGAAACTATGCAGACCAACTACCTACCTGCGTCGGTACGTACATACTTCACGGACCACCACGTTCCTTCCTGCGTGTGTTAACGGTACGCATAAATCTTCCCAAGCTTGATTGTATCGGCCTTAATGATACACACACCTTAACACACGACCCTGAAAAAAACGCGAGCTGTTCGCTAAATGACACGCTAAGATTTCCATCGCCACTGCAGAAGTTGTCGAATTACGCGAATTTTATTTTTATTTTCATTTTCTTCCCTCTGCAAATTTTTCCCGCCCCTCATCGGCGGCTATAATTTTCTTTAGAAGCTTAGAGGAGAAAAAAACAATAGGACAGACGCGCGGCCCTTGTATGAAGGGGTTCAAGACCGACTGGAGCCCCAACTCGCGTCCGGCTTCCGACAGTAGCAAAAATCAAAGATCTCTATTCGTCCTCAAGCTAAGACCGACAGCCTTTGATATCCTGTTGTAGTTCAGACGCAACCGGCGGAAACCTTTCTGTGCTTGGTTCTAACTGCCGAAACTCCAAGTTGCACACAATGTGTAATATCCATCCAGAGAGACGGAAAGGCAGGTAAATTTGTCCTTTCCGGCAGCGGACTGCAGAAGTAACTGACGCTGCGAGGCGCGTCGAAGGCGTAACGTCCAACTGGAAACAGCTCTCGGGCAAACGACTAAAGCTCGTTGGCTCTTTCCTCTCTCTCATTCTCTTTTTTCCTCGCGCTCCCTTCGCGCGCGCTCGCTTAGTTTCATGTGACAAACCTGTACCCAGCCGAGCGCTTGCCCTATCAGTTTTGTTGTTGTTCGCCTCTCTTGCTCTTCCTTCACAGGCCGGGCCCCTTTAATTCGGATTAAAGGGTCGCGATCGCAAAACCTCATGGGTTTTTAAGGCACGCTCCTTGCACGTCTAAGGTGGCGCTCACCTTTCGCGTTGGGTTTGTTTGTGGTATGTAGACGTGTACTTGGCCATACATCGCACGTCACTGGTGCTTGAGTATGTGCGGACCGGAAATGTGTGTGGTGAGAAGAAATTGTCGACATCAGTGTCCAGAGAGATTTGTGCTGCCGCATTTGTCGCCACCATTCGTACCGACCGGTCATCATCTATCCTTTCATGAAGTCGAACGGGTCGGGTCGTTCTGGAAGTATAGCAAAAGCATGCCTACTTATATGTCGACTCATTTTCATATATAGATCGGTCCAACTTGTCAAACAATAGAAGGTGGATACAATTTTACAAATCTTGTTGAAATCTGGCTAAAACACTGTAACTTATTTTCCATGTATATTTTTTTAATTGTTTTTCTTTATTTATTGTTTTCAAGTGAACAGTTTTTGTCGACAAGGGCAATAACTTTCCTGGCAAGTAAGAACGTTATTTCAACGTTGTTGTTTTTTTTTAATTTGTCCACTCTTAATAGAGAGAAATTAAAGGCAAGTCCAACAACTCATCCAAAATCATATTTTCTTAAAATTATTGGTTACAAGCGGAAATATTTTCTAAATCACTGCACATAATTATTTGCAGTTTCAGTGTCAATGAATTTCCTAGCATCATTACAATTTATCTTTTCCTTCTTTATTCATTCTAAGCAGAAAAAAATTATATTTGTCCGACGACCGGTACAGTTTTGTTGGAGAAAATACAAAATTGTCTGACAAAACTTGGAAAGTGTACCGGGTAATTGTGTGTTAACTTTAAAATAAAATTTAGAAAACTTCTTCACTTTGGCTTTGTGTTTGTCAGTATCATTACAATGAGGATCTTTCCATTGGAAACAAATAGTAGACATGCGAAAAGTGTTTTGGAATTCCAGCAATGACGAAAATCATTCAGCCTAATTTTCATTGAAATATTCATTCATATTCTCGCTTAGTGATTTCATTCCTAGTCGAGTGTAACAAGTACTTATAGTGTTTAACACGCCCTTTATCTCTCTGAAATTTTAGCAGTGTTACATCTAATTTTGCCTGTCATTGTAGACCTATGTTTATTTAACATGCGCTCTGTGTGTGTGTGTGTGTGTGTGTGTGTGTGTGTGTGTGTGTGACCACTCGTTAATATTTGAAGAAACAATTAAGTCTATCTAGAGCAAATTGTTAAGCGAAGAGACATGACAACTGTGTCTCACACTGTACTGGTACTCCCTACTTCTCAGGGAATCATACCCCTATATCTCACCACCCTACTTCACAGGGAAACATACCCCTATCTCTCACCACCCTACTTCACCACATTGCACCACTCCTCTCTTTACTCCCCCCCCCCCTCCATCTAACTATCAAACATATCCTCCCTACACCACAACTTCTGTTATAGAACTTTTATTATAAAAAAAAATAATTGATTCAAGAAATTATAATTAATCTTGGAAGATAAATCTTATTAACTATGTTCCTTCTAATTATTGCTTTACTGAGTTATAGTCATTATTTACTGAGTTATAGTCATTGCTTTACTGAGTTATAGTCATTGATTTACTGAGTTCTAGTTATTGCTTAATTAAATAAATCTGTGCGTTTCATGAATTAAACGATTTCTAATTATTTAATTAGTGGAAAAGTTCTATATATTAATTAATTAACTGATCTCTAACTGATTAATTAATTTATAATTGTTGATTAAATACTTGCACTATTGTAATTAATTAATTGAGTTCTAGTTTGTTATTGATTTATCTATTCTACTTAATATTCAAGTAATTTACTTCTAGGCATTGATTAATTAATTAGTTCTAGTTTATTCCTCATTGCTGAATTAATCAGTATACTTATTGATTAATTAATTAGTTCTAGTTTATTCCTCATTGCTGAATTAATCAGTATACTTATTGATTAATTAATTAGTTCTAGTTTATTTCTCATTGCTGAATTAATCAGTATACTTATTGATTAATTAATTAGTTCTAGTTTATTCCTCATTGCTGAATTAATCAGTATACTTATTGATTAATTAATTAGTTCTAGTTTATTCCTCATTGCTGAATTAATCAGTATACTTATTGATTAATTAATTAGTTCTAGTTTATTCTCATTGCTGAATTAATCAGTATACTTATTGATTAATTAATTAGTTCTAGTTTATTCCTCATTGCTGAATTAATCAGTATACTTATTGATTAATTAATTAGTTCTAGTTTATTCCTCATTGCTGAATTAATCAGTATACTTATTGATTAATTAATTAGTTCTAGTTTATTCCTCATTGCTGAATTAATCAGTATAGTTATTGATTAATTAATTAGTTCTAGTTTATTCCTCATTGCTGAATTAATCAGTATACTTATTGATTAATTAATTGAGCTGACGTTATTTACTAATGAATTAATTTCATGTATTAATTATTGAATTAAGAATTGAGTTCTTGTAACGCTCACTTTGCCAGCAGCAGAACTAATAATTTTGGTATCACATTTATTTAATATTGTAATTTTAATTTTGATATCAAATTTATTTAATATTTTTAATTTAATTTTTATATCACTTTTATTTAATATTTTTATTTTCATTTTGAATTGAGTATGTATGTGTGTATACGTGTTTGTATATATATGTGTTTATGTATGTGCTTATGAAAATGTTTGTTTGTATGTGTATGTGTATGTGTGTGTGTGTTTGTGTGTGTGTGTTTGTGTATGCGTGTGTATGTGTGTGTGTGTGTGTGTATGTGTGTGTGTGTGCGTGTGTGTGTGTAGCTATACAAAAGAGAACAAAATAGAATAGTGCGTGGAAATTTTAAGACTATCCCAAATCACCTCTAGTCTTTCAATACCTTTCAATTTTTTTCTGCCCATACCAGGGTGGACATCACTGCCAAATGGACTGGGTGAAAATCTGACTCACTTCACTTGGATAATTCTTCAGAGAACAGGGCAAGAGAGCGCACAGACACTGTGGAGCCACCTGTCTTGCTCCAAAATGTCATGTACAGTATTAATTAGTACAAGTGCTAATCTGCTGGGATACGAGAACTAACCAACCCAGATTACAAGTAGAGGCTAAGATAAATAATTTGGGCTCGCCACTATGTGTGCCTGTGAAGGGGATTTCTTCAATCGGCATGGATGATAATGTCGGACGTAAATGGATGATGCTGACTGCGTCACTAGATCATGACGCATCCAATAGACGAAAAAAAATGACGTTAAAGAGGGTGGTAGAGGATGAAAATGGGAGACTCATTGATGTCAAATAATGACTATGTGGAGATATATGGGTGATGTATGTGGAAGACATTGATGTCAAATACTGACTATGTGGAGATACATGGGTGATGTATGTGGCTTCAATTTATGACTGTGACGCAGTCAATGGCAATGAATGACACTCAATGACATCAACAGCCGTTAAAGTCAATGACGCTAGTAGACGTTATAGTACTTGGCTCCAACAGACGTTACGGTCTATGACATCGATGATGTTCATTTGACGTTATAGTCAATGACTCTAATAGACTAAAGTCAAATACGCCAATGCACGTTAAGGTCAATGACATAAATAGATATAAGTCGATGACAAAAAGTGATGTTAAAGTCGAAGACTCTAAAAGAAGTAAGGTCAATTATAGCAATAAACGTTTAGAACAATGACACCACCTAAGGTTTAGGTCAATGACACCAAAGGATGTTTAGGTCAATGACACCAATAGTCGTTTAGGTCAATGACATCAATAGACGTTTAGGTCAATGACATCAATAGACGTTTAGGTCAATGACATCAAGAGACTTAGTTTGAGGAACATTGTCGGAAGATGTCCATACCGACAATTTTAATCATTCTCTCTTCCTCTCTCTCTTTTCTCTCTCTCTCTCTCTCTCTCTCTCACACACACACACACATACACACACACACACACACACACACACACACACACACACACATACACGCGCGGCGCACATTGTTTCTGTGCATTTAAACAGTCACAGAACATAAGAAGGAAGGGGAAGGAGGAGGAGAAGGGAAGGAGGAGAAGAGAAGGGGGGAGGAGAAGGGAAGGAGAGAGGAGAAGGAAGGAAGAAAGGAAGGGAAGGAGGAGAAGAGAAGGGGGAGGAGAAGGGAAGGAGGGAGGAGAAGGAAGGAAGAAAGGAAGGGAAAGGGAAGCTAGAACGCGGCAGACAGACTGAGGCAGTCGTCACACATAGACAAGAAAATGAACAGACCAAATACAATAGAAAAAATGCGGATGCCGCGAAACGTAAATCAAGAAATTTCTCGCATATACCTTTAAACTGGATGTACTCTTCTTTGTATTTTCCATGCACACTTAGGACATAAGTGTGCACATGTGTAGCATGATTGACGGGAAGAATGGGGGAAGGGTTGTTGCAGTGATTCAGGCCTTCTTTTTTTTTTTTTGAGCCTGTATGGTTAAGAATAAATGTTGAAACAGTAGTTTAGCAACGCGATACGTATTATTTAAAAATGCGTGCAATCGACATTATTGTTCATAGCTGGCCTGATATGATGACTCAAACTTTAGTAGACTTTTGCTATTTTCTGATGATTTGATGACCCAAGACTGATTTGGTATTTTACTTAACTTTTTTCAGTTGATATTAATGATATGGTGAACTAAGACTGAGTAGACATTCCTCAGTGGTGGCCAAAATGATGATGAAAGAAGCCTATGCATTTATCAACTAGAGCCAAAGATGCGATGACACAAGACTGGCTAGGCATTTATCATTTGGACCATCGATATTGTCACAGTCTGATAAAAATGTCATGACTTGCTGACCCACTTGATTGTTTACTTCAAATATTGAGATTTGAAAACCCTTTGTTCAAAGCTCTCCCCTATCGAGAAGCTTCCAGAACAGGTCAAGACGTTATGTAACTTTAGGCCCATTGTCTAGGTTCTAGAACCAACTACATGCCACGCGATCCGTCACGTGATATGCTTTATGCTTTCCTATAAATATCGGTAACCGCTTCCGTCCCTTCACTGCGAGAAACAATTAGCTACATCCACTGGCTACTCGGGTCATACGGCAGCCGGCGAGATAGATGAGAATCATACACTTCGACTTCTCATAAGGTACCATTTTATCTGATTGTATTATGTATATCTTGACTATGTATGTATTTGTGCTATGTATTATATTATCCACTATATATTTGAGCACGGTTCAGAGAAATGACTGAAAACCTATAAGTTATGGAATATAAATTTATTGTAACTCTTTTCCATTGTAACTTTAATTTATATTGCTTTTAATTCACTAGAGCCAGAATGCCTGTGCTCGACATGAATTTCTCATGTAATTCAATTATTGCGTGTAATTTTAATTGTAAATTGTGGAGCGCTTTGCTGTTTGAATTACCCCTTTGTATGAACATTAATTTAACGTTGTAACTATTTTTATGATTCATACGTCATGCTGTTAAATGAAACATGCGTGAGAAGATTACATTTTTTTCTAAATCTAAATTGTAAACGACGCGAGGTCGAATTTCTAATTCAGAGCATTAAACTGGAACGTGCTTGAGTAAGGACATATTAAGCAGAGACTATATTAGGACGCATTTTGCTTTCCTCAGGTCGGTTCTGTCTTTTGGGCTTGGCTTTGCTTTGCCTTGCTTTATTGTCCGCAACCTTGAATTGGACAAGTTGTCTTTGTCTTCCCCGAAGACCGGTATGAACTGGTTTGAATTCTGGTGAGAGTTCACTTATTCTGAGAGTCCACGCCACTATAAGCGACGTTGAGGTAGACGTACGTTGGTCTAAAGGCTCAAGTTCACTAGCGACATAAAGGACACCTTTCCTGTATGCCACGTGCATCTCCGCTAGAGTGACTGTTGTGAGATAGACCGGGACGGACTGAAGAAACCAGGTGAATACAGACTTTACAGCTGAGTATTCCTCAGTTGAATTCAATTATCACAAGGAAACAATTGGCTATCTTTTCCCTTGAAAACTTTAAGCACATACGTGCATGAATTAAGAAATAGACTTTTCGCGCTCGTATTTGATTATTGTTAACTTGTTAAACTTTATTAAATCTTATTTTAATTGTTAAACCTCTTCGTAGTCGATTTTTATGCATAATAGACCTATAGATTTATCTTAGATTGAATGGGGGCGGATGAGCTGAATGACAATAACGAATGCATATTAATTTAGAGGAACTTAACGACTTCAATCTAGCTAACGTTCGCAATTTATCAGTTTGTAAATTTGTCGTCTGCACTACAAGACACACTTTTAAAATTAGTCAAATGATAAGTTGAGCAACCAGTCTGCATAGGATATGAGAGAAGGAATTAATTATATTTAAAGTCCTTAATTATTCTAGGCAGGGTCTATAAATAAATACTGGAAACGTAACAGATATGATGACACAAAACTGGCTAGACATGTATCTTTTGGACCATCGTTATGATGACACAAGACTGGCTAGATATTTGTAATTTTTTTGCCAACGATATGATGACACAAGACTGGCTAGACATTTATCATTTGGACCATCGATATGATGACAAGATTGGCTAGACGTGTTTAATTTGTGGCCAACGATATAATGACAAGATCGGCTAGACGTGTTTAATTTGTGGCCAACGATATAATGACAAGATTGGCTAGACGTGTTTAATTTGTGGCCAACGATATAATGACAAGATTGGCTAGACGTGTTTAATTTGTGGCCAACGATATAATGACCAGATTGGCTAGACGTGCTTAATTTGTGGCCAACGATATAATGACAAGATTGGCTAGACGTGCTTAATTTGTGGCCAACGATATAATGACAAGATTGGCTAGACGTGCTTAATTTGTGGCCAACGATATAATGACAAGATTGGCTAGACGTGCTTAATTTGTGGCCAATACAATATTGCCCACACGATTGACAAGCGAAATACATTCTTGTGTTTCAGAGTTTGTTCTTTTACCTGCTGCTGAAGGTGGGTGGGTGGATGCTGGTGTGGTGAATGTAAGAGAGTGCAGGTGTAAAATTATAATGCTCTGTGTGTTGTCCTTTTTTCAATGCGTGTTCTCTACATCTGACCATTGTCAACATTTCAATGATGAGTGTAAATCTTCTAACAAACCATTTTGTTTTTATAGAGACCAGTCCACATCATTCATTATAATTTTAAAAGCCATAGTATGCATTCCTCACTTCCCTTTAAGTCGGAAGTTGTCATGCACAAAAGAAGTAGGTTAAGTGATAATTGTTTGTGTACGCGTAAATTATGAGTTGACGATGAGTCAGAAAAATATTGATGTACCTTCACAAGTTTTGACAATCAAGGTTAGGGTACTCATTGTCATTAGGTATGATATGGTTAGATTTTAACCTGACTGTTATACATGTATTTAAGTGCGACATAGGTACTTTAAAGTTTGAGTAATGTGTCTTTCAGATTTAATGTTGCTAGAGATTTAATTTCAAATGTCTGCTGCTTACATGTAGTGGTGGCTATTGACATGATAGAAGGGTTGTTATCAACAGTAGATGCATGATATTTCATCAGCTATGGTGGATTTTGTTGGTCAGAGGTAGACGCATGTTTATTCATCAACAATGGTCGAATTTATCGATAAGTGGCACATATCTGTTTGTCGATCAGCAACGGTAGAGTTTGTTTCATTAGTGGTCGGTGCATGTTTATTGATCAGCAATGGCAGACAGAATGCTGATTAATGGAAGAAGCATATGTGTTATCAGCAACAGAAGATTTTGCTGATTAGAGGTAGATATATGTGTGTTAGCATCAATTGTTAAATTTGCTGTTAGTATTAGATGCATGTTTATTGATCAGCAATGGTACGAACAATGATCACTGGTAGGCATATTCATGCTGACCAGCATTGGTACAGATCAGTGGTAGAAGTATGTTTGTTATCAGCAATGGTACGAATATTGCCGATCACTGAGAGGTGTATTTAAGTTCATCAGCTTTGGTAGAGATTGTTTGATCAGTGGTAGAAGTATGTTTGTTATCAGCAATGGTACGAATAATGCTGATCACTGAGAGATGTATTTGTGTTGCTTAGCAATAATAGATTTAATACGTATCACTGAGAGATGTATTTGTGTTGCTTAGCAATAATAGATTTAATACGTATCAGTGAGAGATGTATTTGTGTTGCTCAGCAATAATAGATTTAATACGTATCACTAAGAGATTGTGTTGCTCAGCAATAATAGATTTAATACGTATCACTGAGAGATGTATGTGTGTTGCTCAGCAATAATAGATTTAATACGTATCACTGAGAGGTGTATTTGTGTTGCTCAGCAATAATAGATTTAATACGTATCAGTGAGAGATGTATTTGTGTTGCTCAGCAATAATAGATTTAATACGTATCAGTGAGAGACTGTGTTGCTCAGCAATAATAGATTTAATACGTATCACTGAGAGATGTATTTGTGTTGCTTAGCAATAATAGATTTAATACGTATCAGTGAGAGATGTATTTGTGTTGCTCAGCAATAATAGATTTAATACGTATCAGTGAGAGATTGTGTTGCTCAGCAATAATAGATTTAATACGTATCACTAAGAGATTGTGTTGCTCAGCAATAATAGATTTAATACGTATCACTGAGAGATGTATGTGTGTTGCTCAGCAATAATAGATTTAATACGTATCACTGAGAGGTGTATTTGTGTTGCTCAGCAATAATAGATTTAACACGTATCAGTGAAATACGTGCTCGTATTGAAAATCAATGATTGAAATGTCGTTGATCATCGATAGATACTTATGCACTGGAAGGGCAGTTGGAGATGTTTCATTTTTCTTGCCTCCATCATCTTCGTCATCATCTTCTTTTTTTCTTCTACTTCTTCTTCTTCAAATTCTTGCATACAATTTATATTCCATAAATCACCAGCCCAGTGCCTTTAGTATAAAATTAATATCTGATTCCAGTCCCGTTTCTACTAACGCTCTTATTGAGGCAGCCAGTGGATGCGGCCTTAGCATTTAACCTTATCTGATATGATATTTATAAATCTAACATTTGCAGAGCACAGTAAGACAGTCGGTGCTAAATCTTCCATTTTCTCCAGATAAGAAAATGTTGATACTCGAAATGAGGGAAGATCGGAGGGCAGAACTGATTATATTCAAACCTCGAGACACCGAAATCATATAAAAAGTATTAATATATAAATCACTGTTGCGTGCGTGTGTGTGTGTGTGCCGCGAGTGCGTGTGTATGTGTGTGTATATTAATCAGTTCTTGTATATACCAGAGAGTGAAACCAATCTTTAATATACAGCACCCATTAGATAATACATGCACACACACACACACACACACACACACACACACACACACACACACACACACACACACACACACACACACACAAAATCTCTGCATACATACAGTTCCTTTTAATACATTTATATTTACTGCAAAGGAGAGATACACATTGATTGCCTATCCTCGTAAACACGCTCTTTATAATGAAGATACTTCCTAATTATTATATTATAATTACTTTTGAACATCTCTAAATTGGTTGAAATAGCATATATATTATAATACGTAAGTACACACACATACATAAACAGAGAAAAACACGCACAAACGCACACAAAATATTTAATAAGATTGAAACATTGAGAGCCTTTTACGAAGTAGATATGAACGAAACGCGTAAACACAATTATAGCCATTTTACAATGAAATATTTACATTAGCTTGAATTTTGTTTACTATGCTATAAATGTAAATAAATTAATGAGGTTAAGATACTTTTAGGCAAAATATGTCTAGACTTCACTGTATGGAAAGCTAAGACTGTTTTACAATGAAACACTTATATTAACTGGCAAATTGTATTTTGAATCAATTCTAAATGGCTGAAAATTACATATATATATACATTCCCTCACTTGCCTGACAACAAAAGGGCTGAAAAATTACATATATATACATATTCCCTCACTTGCCTGACAACAAAATGGCTGAAAATTACATATATATATACATATTCCCTCACTTGCCTGACAACAAAATGGCTGAAAATTACATATATATATACATATTCCCTCACTTGCCTGACAACAAAATGGCTGAAAATTACATATATATATATATACATATTCCCTCACTTGCCTGACAACAAAATGGCTGAAAATTACATATATATATACATATTCCCTCACTTGCCTGACAACAAAATGGCTGAAAATTACATATATATATACATATTCCCTCACGCCTGATAACAAATGAAGTATAAAATCGTTTAACAGTTACAAAGTAAATTGACTTCTATAAGAGAGGCGCCTTCTAAATATGTTTAACAAAAATAAATATTAAGGGATTTGTAGCTTGATCAGTCCTCCTCTTTTCTTCCAGATAGACATCAACCCACTCCAATACGCCTTTACCCCACAAGTGGATGCTTATTCAACAAAATAGTATCCACTAAGTATTAAATAAAACAGTTATTTCTTTATATTTGTAATTTTTAATTGTAGGACAATAATGGCATTTAAACAATGAAAATAAATTAAATGTTATGAACGCTTCGAACATTTCCACAAAGAAAAGATTATAAATCTTTTATTGCCTCATTGAAAGACTGTTATTGCCTCATTGAAAGACTTTTATTGCCTCATTGAAAGACTGTTGTTGTCTCATTGAAATACTGTTGTTGTCTCATTGAAAGACTGTTGTTGTCTCATTGAAAGACTGTTGTTGTCTCATTGAAAGACTGTTGTTGTCTCATTGAAAGACTTGTTGTCTCATTGAAAAAGTCTTTATGCTACATAATCATCGCTTAATACCTCAGTAAAATTTCGTTTTCTACCTCAGTTTAATTGTGACTTTTATAAAATGTATCTTTATTAGTTAATGATACATATTTACATCAATGAAATAAATCAAAACTATAGTTTCTTCGTCATTCACATTACCAATATGTAATCTTCTAAGTGAAATATTTACAAATTATATTATGTTTATCTTTACATCAGTGAATTGTGTCTAGTTATCTAATTTTTAATACCCGATATCTGAATTAGTTATCTGTGTACTATTTTTTTAAAATATCTAATATCTGAATTAGTTATGTGTATACTATTTTTAATACCTGATATCTCAAGTAGGGAAATGTATTTAGGCCTACTAAATTGGAATGAAATATTTTTAATGAAGCTTTTCTTTTATTGAAAAATGTGTCTTTTAATCGTTTTTTAAAAAAATATTTGTATTATGAAATAATTATTTGTCAGTGAAAATTTGCTATAAACCTATTTAAAGATTTCTAAATATAAAAAAGTACATTAAAAAAGCAAGCAAATAAACGAAACCCTCAAATACGCCCCCTTACACACATATGCGCACACGCACTCAAACACGCACACACACTCATACACGCACACACAAACACTCACGCACGCACACTAACACGCACATACATGCACACAAATTCATACACGCACGCACGCACACATGCACACACACTCCTCCCTAAACTGTGATGGCAATTAGAGACATTCAGTACAACTATGCGACGTGCATTAGCCCCACCCCACACACACACACACACCAAGAGAGCTTGTTTCCAGTAGACCTCCGACCATTTTGAAAATAAGATCATTATCATCACGAAATGAATGTGGAAATGCAACAGTCGATGTGAGAGGAGAATTCGCTTATTCTAATTATTATGTACATATCTTTATCTTTTTCATTAATATTATCCATACGTTAAATAGATTTTGTTGCTGAAAATTTTAAAGAGTGTCTGTCCTCCACGCTGTCATACGCAGTGAGTTAGTAGACTTAACGACACCGATTTTTCGCTTCTATCCTTCATGCTGCTGCGTAATCGATTCGGATTAGGGGCCGCAACTCTCGATGCATGTGAACAAAGCAAGGTTTAGCACTCGAGTTTAATATAATTACTGTGATGAACTGCACACGAATTTATCGTTTAGTAAGGACTTTATGGGATAATATATCAAATGAAAGACCCCTGTTAGTGACTGCTGCGCTTTTAGGAACAGGTATTGAGTGCCACGATAGTGATTTCTACCTACGACCTTCTTATGTTCACGCATGTACTACTGCCATTCTGAGACAAGGCAGAAATGGGCGTTTTCTTGCAAAGAATGCTTGAAATAGGTAGTGATCAACAAAACTCATTGATACTCTTCGTTATCAGCTTACCTAGAAAAGTGTGAGTGTGTTGAATTTGTTAGAGTGTGTTTTGTTTTGTTTTGTTTATGTTCCGTTTGTATGAGTGCCTTTAGTTTGCTAGAGTGCGTTGAGTTTTTCAAGTGTGGCTAAAAGATTTTAGAGCGTGGCTAAAGGGTTTGAGTGTGGCTAAAGGGTTGGAGTGTGGTGAGTGTATACGTGAGGCTAAATTGTACGAACATGTTTAGTGTACCTAAGTATATCTGCCTAAAACGAGTGAGGCTAGTTTGATAGTGTCAATGACATGTACGACTAAGACTAGTTTGAAATCAGCTAACCTCTACGTGTAAGGCTAGTGTATTTGTTAGCAAACCTTTACAAATAAGGCTAGTTTGAGAGTAGCTAACCTCTGCGTGTAAGGCTAGTGTATTTGTTAGCAAACCTGTACAATTAAGGCTAGTTTGAGGGTAGCTAACCATTACAAATAAGGCTAGTTTGAGTCTAGCTAACCTGTACAATTAAGGCTAGTGTTAATGTAGTTAACATGTACGAGTAAGTCTAGTTGGACGGGAGCTAATCTGTACGAGGAAAGGTTCGCTTGTTTGAATGTATATAATCTGTTTGTGTGGAGTTCGTTTATTTGTGTATAGATGTCTGTACGAGTAAGGTTAGTTTATTGACTAAAGTTGTTTGTACGAGTAAGGTTAGTTTATTGACTAAAGTTGTTTGTACGAGTAAGGTTAGTTTATTGACTAAAGTTGTTTGTACGAGTAAGGTTAGTTTATTGACTAAAGTTGTTTGTACGAGTAAGGTTAGTTTATTGACTAAAGTTGTTTGTACGAGTGAGGTTAGTTTATTGACTAAAGTTGTTTGTACGAGTAAGGTTAGTTTATTGACTAAAGTTGTTTGTACGAGTGAGGTTAGTTTATTGAATACAGTTGTTTGTACGAGTAAGGTTATTTTTTCAGTATAAATGGCTGCACGAGTGGGAGTACTTTTCTTCAGTATAGATAGCTGTATGAGTGAGGTTTGTTTATTTGAGTATAGGTGGCCTCTATGTCTAAGGTTCAGTTGTTTAAGTGAAACTGAGTGAGGCTAATTGGTTTGTGTGCTTACGGGCAAGACTAATTTGTATGAGTTTAGCTACGAGTAATGCTAGTTTGTTAGAGTGTGGCTAGCGAGTAATGCTAGTTTGTTAGAGTGTGGCTAGCGAGTAATGCTAGTTTCTTAGAGTGTGGCTACGAGTAATGCTAGTTTGTTAGAGTGTGGCTAGCGAGTAATGCTAGTTTGTTAGAGTGTGGCTAGCGAGTAGTGCTAGTTTGTTAGAGTGTGGCTAGCGAGTAGTGCTAGTTTGTTAGAGTGTGGCTAGCGAGTAATGCTAGTTTCTTAGAGTGTGGCTACGAGTAATGCTAGTTTGTTAGAGTGTGGCTAGCGAGTAATGCTAGTTTGTTAGAGTGTGGCTAGCGAGTAATGCTAGTTTCTTAGAGTGTGGCTACGAGTAATGCTAGTTTGTTAGAGTGTGGCTAGCGAGTAATGCTAGTTTGTTAGAGTGTGGCTAGCGAGTAGTGCTAGTTTGTTAGAGTGTGGCTAGCGAGTAATGCTAGTTTGTTAGAGTGTGGCTAGCGAGTAATGCTAGTTTGTTAGAGTGTGGCTACGAGTAATGCTAGTTTGTTAGAGTGTGGCTAGCGAGTAATGCTAGTTTGTTAGAGTGTGGCTAGCGAGTAATGCTAGTTTGTTAGAGTGTGGTTAGCGAGTGAAAGAAATTCAACTTCGTTTGACTGGTTCTACTAAACAAGCATATGGGTTGCGTGCTTGTTGGTGTGGCTTATCTGTGCGAGTTGTGATAATTGAAGTTACACAAAAGTGTTTAAGAAAGTTTATTACGAGTGTAGCAAAATTCAAGGAGCTCTGTTAGTTTATCTGTATGTACTTAAAGTGTACCAGCATTGTTAGTTGTAAAGCGTGGTATATATGTGGTTGGCTTTGGTATAAATATGATTAGGTTTTGAGAATGGCTACAAAGTATTTGTGCACTTACTTCCTTAGTGTATGGGCATAGTTAATTGTTTGAGTGTACGTAAGGTTATTATGTGTGTGGATAAGCTTTATATAGCAAAACAATCTCATCACATAGTACATAGAATCACGTGTTTCAAGTACTACACAAGAGAAAAGGAACTAGTTACTAAATTTGCACAGATGTTGAAATTCCTCACGAGTTTTTCCGTGTTGTAAGTTTCAGTCACGTACGAAGGGATTACAGCTCTGGGGGAACATGAAACTGCTTTTACTAACTCGCCACTGTTGCCGTTGTTGCTGCTCACAACAAGGCCCCTTACTCTCCTGTCACACTCTCCTCGGTCCCTCCCTGTGCAAGCTCGGCGCTCCGCTTCCGTTACGTAACAAAAGTAAATTCTATCGTTTGTATTGCAATTAATCAGGCTTAAGAACGCGATAGCCGCCACCGCAGCAAGGCTGCTGTGTGTGTGTGTGTGGGGGGGGGGGGGGAAGTGACTTGGTACGACAATACTAGCAAACGAACCGGGCATGGTATTGAGCGTGTCAACAGGCCCCTTGAGACTTTATATATTTTTCTTTCTTATTATAAATTTTTTTAAAGTGATCTTGCCAAGCTGTTCTTTTTGGTCAGTAAGAAATTTGTGTGCGAATTAATATCCAACTTGCAACAGTTGTGCTTTGTCGTGTATATGGGACTTATGGCCTGGTACCCAGCAACACAGCAAACTGAGAGCGGTGGGTGCGAGTTATCTTTTCCTGTATTCTGCCGCACAGAGTTATGTTCATGTTGTAGGTACACTGTTCTTTATGTTTAAACGGTCGTCTTGTACAAAATGTTATCTCAGACTCCGTGATGAACAGAGTTTTAAACTGTTTTATAAAATCCTGTAGTCTGGATTATTATGATTTTAATATTATCTCTTCCCATCTTTTATGAGTTTGCTGGAATGGGTCGGAAAGGATAAATGGCAATCCTATGAAACAGGTATATACTTTCAAAATTTAATCTCACATTACATAAATATAGCTATGTAAATATTATCTAAAAGTATGTAAATACACAGGTATTTCATGTTTTAATGCAAAATGTAATCTCACATTACATAAATATAGCAATGTAAATATTATCTAAAATTATGTAAATACTCATGTTTTAATGCTAAGTATGTAAGCGTAATTCAGTGCTAAGTTACATTTCTTGAACATATAAGTCATTTAATTTTTCTATGATGTAATTTATCTACATATTATTTACATTACAACAATATAGAACTTTCTTGACGTTCATAGTTTCAAACTTTATTACATTTTCCAGTGACAATAAAATTCACTGCCCAAGAAAATCACACACACACACGCGCGCGCGCGCGCATCCCTCCGAGGCAATGCTAATGGTAATAACTCATGTTATAACTTAAACCGAGAAACATTCTAATTAGAAACACGACCTTCTTGGATGGATGATAAGTCTCTGGCTAGTCTCAGTGATAAAATACTGTCAAAAAGTATGTATAGAACACAAAAATACATACAATGAAACTTTTCCAAAATAAAATATAAAATAATTTATGGTGTTTTAAACCCACACGTAGTTTATAAATATTTAAATGTGTGATAATGTTATACTTGAAGGGTACAGAAGATCACAATATCTACAATTGGAAAACACTTTTAAATTTACTTAAAGCATATAGCAATGCAATAAATGAGTTAAACTAGCTTGTAAATTTCATTCGTAATACACTAAAAAGATAAATTAATTTACTCTATAGGTAAACGTCATTAAACAAACACTGTTCAAAAAGTCATTATTAAGAACTTAATTTACAATAATATGCCGCTGTGTATTTCACTTGAAACTTTGTCCCAGCGTATCAGCTAAAAAAGTGAAAAGAGAAGGGGGAGGACGGAGATGGAGTATGGGGAGGGAATCAGATTTATTTATTTTGACGTCTACCCCGAAACACCTGACCAATAAAGCACATCTGGGCGTGACTAGTGAAAAAGTCTAATTCGCGCTGGACTGTCGCTCTCTCTGGATGCTTCAATTTCAATTTATTCTTTTAATAAATATTTTATTTGGCCGTGCGCGAAGCGCGTGAGGCTCCTGGGCGTAATGGGTTTCACTTGTACTCCCGTAGCAAGGGCAGCGCGCAGTTAGACCCTGCAGTCTATGTGTCAACAAGGGAAACAAACAGCGCTCGTTTTCAAAATCAATAGACCGGTGAATCATTACGTCTTCTCGTCAGACCTACTGTGGGCATGGACACAGAATAAAAGGACAACAGAGTTAAGGCCATAACGAACGTCAGACCTACTGTGGGCATGGACACAGAATAAAAGGACAACAGAGTTAAGGCCATAACAGAACGTCTAATTAAATGGGATTTAAAAAAATAATCTGTCGATGACTATTGTGGTTTAGTGAAACGCTTCTGTATTCGCATATATCTGTGAATATATATGTGCGTTATGTGTGTGTATGTGTGTATGTGTGTGTGTGTGTGTGTGTGTGTGTGTTTGTGTGTGTGTGTGTTTGTGTGTGCATATGTATGTGCGTGTTTTCTGGGTGGCAAACGATTTGAAAGTTATCTAAGTTAGGTTTCTTCAAAGGGAAATAACTGTCACAAACATATGTGTAAGCCTCCTAGTACACTGTAATTGTTACTAAAATATTCCCAGAACAACTGGCACAGATAGCTCCAAGTGAGGAGAAACACTATTGTCACTTGACCTCAGTGTGTCACCAGTTACTCCATAGATCGTCAAAGTATTACCAGTTAATCCATAGATCATCAAAGTATTACCATTAATCCATAGATCATCAAAGTATTACCAGTTAATCCATAGATCATGAAAGTATTACTGTCAAGGGAAAGGCGTGGAGCCAAAATTAAGATTTTTATTTCACGCATCACTTTAGCAAAACACGGACTAACTCATAGATAACTGTAACAGGTAAACACTAATTTGTTTACCTAGTCTCACTTAGATAAGATAGACCTATATAGACACAGTATGTGCATATCATCTCATGCATATATATATTTAAGGAGGGTTTTATATGTACATATTGAGTTAATTCAGTTATATTCATAGATGAGTGTGTATGCATGTACTTGTTTACCAGCTAGATAGTTAACGTGCAGTAATTTTGCCAATAGCAAACTGATGCATATAGATAAAAAAAAAAACCGTGCATCAGTGAATTATTAGTCACAAGATTAAAACCTTCTAGTACCTTCTGCAGTTCCATAAAAATAAAAAGTATAAATAGAGAAGTGAAGGCTAGACATGAGAGAGAATCAAACGTCGGCCAGCTCAAACAACAAACTATGGGAACATTTTGAAATACCCGCCTGCTGTATGACATAGGTCATGCCTCATGGCATTCAACTGGTGACAAAGAAGCATTTCTCTCCACGTAACATCAAGCTTTTGTAACATCAGACTTTGTCCAAGAAAGTAGTGCTCATCAGAGGAGATAAGAAGACTAGAATTTTGCATGAAGGCAGTAACTTCACAAGGGGTGATATTTCTTTGATGAAACTATGTGGCAGCATGATTGGGGTCTTGGCCATCTTCATGGATGAGTGATGCGACAGATTACGTCACCTTTCTTCAAAGCATCTTTTCTCTTCTCTTCAACGCATCCTTATGAGTGACGTGCGAGATTACATCACCTCTCTTCAAACATTGACATTATTAAGTGAGTAATTAAATAAAAGGCACACCCCCATCTAGAACTGTTAAGAACAAGATCATTTAATCTATTCTTGTTGGACTCATAATTATTATTATTGTTTTGTGTAATATGAACTTTAATATGATGTTTAAATACATGTCTATGTTATATGTAAATTATTGTTGTTGATAATGGTGCCATTTACTAAAAAAAAAATTGAATATATATTTTTATTTTTATTTTGAATTTCATAATTTTCATTCCCCCATCCCCCTAAGGAGTGTACACATTGGAAAGTTCTATGTTGACTAATCACTGTGTGAAAGAGTAATACCCCAAATTATGTAATAAACAACCTAATTTTGCACTTTCTAAGAACTTGTTATTCACAGTTTTTGAGAGGGCCGAAAGAATTCGTATTTGTATTGTTTTGTTTCGTTCGTCTGTTCGTCCGTTTACTCACTATTATGATACTCGCACACTCGCACACAGCCAACACAGGCTACTATTTTATAAACTTTGTTGTGACAGGCTACTATTTTATAAACTTTGTTGTGACAGGCTACTATTTTATAAACTTTGTTGTGACATTTGATGATGCATGTAGCTATCACCTCACAAATATGTCTTCATGTCACGCCCACAACTATCGTGTTAATGTCACATCACAATACGGAAGCATGCTACGTCACAAGAAAACGTCTTCATGGCCACGATTCTGTATTATTCTAGGTGATAGTGTATGACAACATTTCTCCTTACATTAGAGAAGAAAGGATAATTTTTTTTTTAAACAGAGCCTACAAACCGGTTATAGAGCGGCTCCAGCTCTCACGTGATTTTCAATTAACACACGCTTTGACGACTGAACATCGATTAAACGCTCAAAAAGAAAGAAGAAAGAAGAAGTAAAAGAAGGAATGACGTAACATCCCCCCTCCCCAAGACCCCCCTCATTCAGAAAATGTCATCACAAATCGAATTAGAGTATAAAAGATTTAATGCTGACTGGCTTTGATTGCGACCATCTGCTTGCTGCTAAATTGCATTTCCAAAAGAGTCCACACTTTATCGAGTTAATTTGAAGTCATGTCGGTTTCAAGGCGGAGCTGCATAAAAAAAAAAAATAGCTATGGAAACCGATGTTTATCCAGCGATTCAGTCAATTTGACAACTGTGTCAAATTGACTTGTGCTGGATTTAACTTAACATGGCTCATTGGAGCAAGCGTGATGGGCGTTGACAACTGTGTCAAGTTAACTTGTGCTGGATTTAACTTAACATGGCTCATTGGAGCAAGCGTGATGGGCGTTGACAACTGTGTCAAGTTAACTTGTGCTGGATTTAACTTAACATGGCTCATCGGAGCAAGCGTGATGGGCGTTGACAACTGTGTCAAGTTAACTTGTGCTGGATTTAACTTAACATGGCTCATTGGAGCAAGCGTGATGGGCGTTGACAACTGTGTCAAGTTAACTTGTGCTGGATTTAACTTAACATGGCTCATTGGAGCAAGCGTGATGGGCGTTGACAACTGTGTCAAATTTACTTGTGCTGGATTTAACTTAACATGGCTCATTGGAGCAAGCGTGATGGGCGTTGACAACTGTGTCAAATTTACTTGTGCTGGATTTAACTTAACATGGCTCATCGGAGCAAGCGTGATGGGCGTTGACAATTTTGTGGGCGCTGTTGGTGTTTTTTTCCCCTGTCAGATTGGAAGTTAATTTATAACATGCATTCTATAAATGCATGTCTTTTCTATTATACCGCATGGCGCCTTATTCACGCTTGGTTAATCAATGTGAGTACTACCGCATGGCGCCTTGTTCACGCTTGGTTTAATCAATGTGAGTAATATACGCATGGCGCCTTGTTCACACTTGGCTAATCAATGTGAGTAATATACGCAATTCAGTTCACGGCTAAATAAATACAATGTAAGCGTTACAAACGCAGTCAGGTTAGCTAAATAATCAATGTGAGTGTTACACGCAGTCAGGTTGACGGCTAAATAATCAGTGGTGTGATATTACAACCAGCTCAGCTCAAGGTTAAATAATCAATGTGATTGTAAAAGCAGCTCAGTTCAATGCTAGTTGATCAATGTGATATTACAACCAGCTCAACTCAAGGCTAAATAATCAATGTTAGTGGTATATACAGCTCACATGAAGGCTCAAAAATCAATACAGCTCACATGAAGGCTCAAAAATCAATGTGAGCACTGCAATCAGCAGTCATCTATAACCAAAGGCTAACTGAGTAAAAGGACCAGTTTCTCTAGATATAAATAATTTTACATCAGTTGTCTATGTAATTTATAACTGAGTACACGGAAAATCACTCTTACGCTTTTACTAAAGACGTTAATTTATTTAATGATTCTGATTGTTATTGATTGATCGTAAACGACTCCGATTTACTGACTGATAGTTTCCAATTACTCGGAAGCGATTGATCATTATTCACTGGCCAGTAGAATAACTGATCTTTGCTTCTCTGATTCGACTTGTCCCTCAGCTGGTCATCTCTCGTCTTTTCAAACTTGCTGACCTCTGAATTAACAATTGCAACTCCTTTGAACACTTTTGAATCAGTTCAGCTCCTTTGAACGCAACACGACCATGCAGCTCAGTTGAACGCATTGGAGCAGTGCAACTACCTGAAAAGCACAAATCTTCTGAACAATACTTAATCACTGTAACTCTTCTGAACACCATTTTTCCTTTGAATGCCATTTGACTACCACAAATCCAACCCCTTCTTCCCCCCACCCTTCCCCGTTTCAGAAATACTTGGTTGAGGTTTCTCATCAATGACGAATTTAATTCCCGCCCTTCAGCGAATTGTCACGATGTTGGTAATGCGAATAGGCACACAGTTAAATTTGTGACATCCGAAGAGCGTGACAGAAGTCATGCCACTCACACGATGTTGCCATTCCTTCCTCTCACTCTTCCGTCTCTATTCTATGTGTACCTGGGGTTAATAATATTTTTTTGACAACACGTCTGGGGTTAATCGTTACTTAAAAACGTGTGTGACTTGAGCTAACCATCACTTAACAATGTGCGTGACCGGGGCTAAGCATTTCTTAACAAAGGGTGACTGGGGCTAAGCATTTCTTAACAAAGGGTGACTGGGGCTAAGCATTTCTTAACAAGGGTGCCTGGGGCTAAGCATTTCTTAACAAGCGTGACTGGGGTTAAGCATTTCTTAACAAGGGTGACTGGGGCTAAGCATTTCTTAACAAGGGTGACTGGGGCTAAGCATTTCTTAACAAGGGTGACTGGGGCTAAGCATTTCTTAACAAGCGTGACTGTGGCTAAGCATTTCTTAACAAGGATGACTGGGGCTAAGCATTTCTTAACAAGGGTGACTGGGGCTAAGCATTTCTTAACAAGGGTGACTGGGGCTAAGCATTTCTTAACATGTTTGTCTGGGACTACATGTAATCATTTCTTTATATGACTGCTGAGCTAAGCATAACTTAACATGCGTGACGGGGGTTAAGCATTCTTTAACAAGTGTCTGGTGCTAATCATTTCTCAACAAGAGTATTTTGAACTAATTATTTCTTAACAAGTGTGTCTTGGGCCAATTTTTTTTTTTATTGACAAGTGTATTTGGGCTAATGTTTACTTAACATATTTTAACCTGTTCACTTCTAGGCAAATTAGTTATAGCTTAGCATATGTAGCTGTTTCAACACTCCACATGTGGTTGTTTTTAATTAAGCTAACACTCAGAGTATGATGTCAGGGACTGTTTATTGAGACGGTTGAAGAATAAATAAAGATCTGTGTCTTTTTTTTTTTGGTTAACGGTACAAACAAAATTACTTTTTCAAGGTACAAACATTTTCTTGTTTTAAGATACGTATAATTTAAGGTTACCAAATATTTTGCTGTATTGCATTTTGATGGGTTTTATCTACTTATTTTTTTTATTTAGCTTATAATTTTATATTATAAAGTTATAAACCATCTTGAGCGAGAACAAATCCTCTCTCACACACATACACACATACACATGCACACAGAATTATTACAAAAACATTGTAAAGGTATTAATAAATATTAATCAAACTAGGAAACATTTCAGTTTAGTGATTATGAATCCCATTTTTATTACAAAGTTTATTGAAATCGCTCTCCATCCTCAGCACTTCAGGACATGTTTGTCATTGACTGATTGCAATATTATGCCATCAAATTCACCTCATGCAATTTCAATTTTTTTTTTTAATGACGTCGCTGTGATGGTCAATAAAAGAACGTAGCAGCGAACGATGTACAAAATGGAAACTATTATTGTTATTGTAATTTATTATTATTCTAATTGTTATTATAATAACTGAAGAAGGAGGGGTGGGTTTTTTCTTTTTTTCTTCACAATACACAGTTGCAAATGCTAATTTATGAAATCCTTTTCAATCACCAATTTCAGTGAGTCTGTCATTATTCTTTTCACATAAATTTACCACTGTACAGTGCTGTAAAGAGAACGGGACTAAGGTATGCATATATTGGTAAAGCAATGTAAAGAGAAGGGGATTGAGGTTTGCAGATATTGGGAAAGTAATATAAAGAGAATTGGACTGAGGTTTGCAGATATTGGTAAGTAATACAAAGAGAAGGGGAATGATGTTTGCAGATATTGGTAAAATTATGCAAACATACTGTTCATAGTGGTTTGCAGATGTTGGTACAATAATGCAAACATACTGTTCATAGTGGTTTGCAGATGTTGGTACAATAATGCAAACATACTGTTCATAGTGGTTTGCAGATGTTGGTACAATAATATCAGGAGAATGATCATTATGGCGAGTGTAAAACTTTCAGAATTTAATTTATCATTCTTTTTCAAACTACTAGGCATTATATCTCTCCCTGTTCTAATCAGAGACATAATGCTTAACACAGCCACCATTGACTGTGACAGTTTTCTTTGAAAATAGTCTCTCTGTCAAACTTTGTTTATTGCTACGCCTTTCGCCCACGGTTAAAGATTTGTCTTCTAAGGCCGTTGTATAAGACATATCTTACCGTGAGCAGACAGATATCTTACGAAGACATCCCTATGGCATGTCTTAGGTGACTGTCTTTTGGTTTAAAATCTGTTCTGTTTTCCTGTCATAATGACGTCAAAATGTCTTAGCCAATAGTAATCGTCTTCAAATCATGTGACGCTAAAAGTACAAAAATAAAAATAGTGTTGACCAGCGCGCACCGTGACGTGTATGTGACCTCCCAGCAAGGACGACGATAAACAAATGAAGTGGAGGTCGCTGAAGGCGAGAATAGAGAACAGTAATATACGAAGGCAGGTTTGGACATAGAAGCGATAAAGAATGAGAGAAAGAGGTAGTGCGCAGTCACCGTACTGGTCCCTGCGAGAGATCTATCCTCTGACTCAACGAGATCCTTTCCTCTGTTTTTTTTTTCTCTCTCTTGGTCGTCTACGGTTTCAGCCAATGTAGTTCAAACAACATCTTCTATTTCTGCAGTTCAAACAACATCTTCTGTTTCTCTATCGCTTTCACTGAATTCTGTAACTTCCATGTATGCGGCCATTTTGCATTCTCGTATCACAGGATATTGCTACAAATAGTACGAAAGCGGAGCTAAGTTTCTGTGACTTGGAAGTGTTATTTGACCTAGTTTTACTGTGTGCAGAAAGGGCAGAATAAGTATTATATAACACAGTTTGTTCAGATATTTATCTTACCATGTGCAGAGGCCTTTAAGTATGTACGCAAATTGTCAATTGTTATTTTCATTCTCACTGTCAGTTATCTGTTATGCGATTTGTTAATCATCAGTTTTGCCTGCACATTATCAATTGACGTATTGTGCGCGTTGTCAAACGCTAAATGTGTAGGTACTATATCTATTGTTATGTCAAACGCTAAATGTGTAGGTACTATATCTATTGTTATGTCAAACGCTAAATGTGTAGGTACTATATCCATTGTTATATTAGACTTTTTTGTCAGTCGCGAATTATTAATTTTCATTATCAATTATTGATTTGGTATCCTAGCGTGTCTTTGATTAAATGAGTGTTATTATTTAAGCTGCTAAATTTACTCAAAGTTTGTTAACTGCTAAATTGACACCAAATCTAACAATTATAAGAAAACATTCATACAACCCCAAACAATGAAAGTAATCAATTTGCAATTTTTTTATTTTTCTCACACGTGTTTGATGTAAGTTGGGTATTTATTTAGATGTTATGTATATATATGTTTACGTCATAATCATAAACCGTAACTTCATTCTGTAAAACTGTCCGTGTCGTTGATTAAGTTCTTTATTAATCTTTCGTTTCATCATCGTCGTTATCATCATCGTCATTATTATTATTGTGTTTATTTCTGACTCTATACCCGTTCTTTCGGAATCGTACCAGGATCCTGGGAGGTCCTAGGTTTCAGTTACAGGGAATGTAGGCACTTTTGACAAGAGTGGATTTCTGCTGTAGGGCAGTACTATGGTTCCCTAGCAACTTATTCAGATAATCTTCCACTTCAGATGTTTTCCAGTGCTTCTGTTGCTTCTGGTACCGTTCCATTTTCAGTTCCCCAAAATACTTTGGATTTCTAATCCGGGACCTGATGACTTTCAAACTTTACTATTGTTTTTTCAGTCGTGATGTAAAGAATAGTAATGCACGTAAATATTGTTATCATGTTAGTCTTGTTAGTGTATATTGTTATCATGTTAGTCTTGTTAGTGTATATTGTTATCATGTTAGTCTTGTTAGTGTATATTGTTATCATGTTAGTCTTGTTAGTGTATATTGTTATCATGTTAGTCTTGTTAGTGCATATTGTTATCATGTTAGTCTTGTTAGTGTATATTGTTATCATGTTAGTCTTGTTAGTGTATATTGTTATCACTTTCGTATTTTTGCCAAGGTAGTCTTGTTCGTGAAAATTACGTTGGCTTTGTATGTGAGTATCATGTTAGTCTTGTTTGTGAATATTGTTATCATATTAATCTTGTTCGTAAATATTGTTATGTTGTCGTCGATATCATGTTGATCTTTTTTCATGAATATTGTTATCATGTTGGCTTTGTTCGTGAATATCATATTGATCTTGTACATGATAATTATCATGGGGTTTTTTTTGTGGGTCTCGTTTGTGAATATAATATTATTTTGGTCTTATTCATGAATACAGTTACGCTGGTCTGAATATTTTTATCATGTTGGTCTTGTTCGTGAATATTGTTATTATGTTGGTGAATATTGTTATCATTTTGGACTTGTTGGTGAATATTATTATCATGTTGGTGAATATCATTACCATGTTGGACTTGTTGGTGAGTATTATTACCATGTTGGTATGGTTGGTGAATATTATTGTCATTTTGGTCTTATTGGTGAATATTATTGTCATTTTGGTCTTATTGGTGAATATTGTTATACTAGTCTTGCTCCCAGCTAACGTGTATGACTTTCTGGAGGAATTATTTAATCTGCTCCATTCTTAATTACCCAAAGCATAATAGCTTTAATCTTGTTTATTGTCTTCTTTTTGTCTTGTGATTGTCAGCCCTCCTGGTGATTACATAATAGCTTTAATCTTGTTTATTGTCTTCTTTTTGTCTAGTGATTGTCAGCCCTCCTGGTGCATTGTCATTAAGGAGACCGTAACGTAATGTATAATTAAAAATAAATAAAATGTTTGCAAGCTTTATTTTTGTTGATTCTACTGTCCGAAAGAAGAGATAAGAGTCTTTGGCCTTCTAGTGCATTCCAGAAGGAGAGAGAAAAAAAGAGGAAGTAAGATCTAAAGGTGAAATATCAACAGATCTCCACCAAAGAACCCCAAGGGTTTTAACCGAGTCAATGTATTCATTTAATTTAAGTAAACAAAGTTGGTGTGTATAGTACATAGATGTTAAGTAATAGCACTGAATTATTTTAATTTGTTTTATAGAACAAGCTGAATGTACGATTTAGATCTAATCATTTAGGAAACAAGTGTAATCACTACAGAATTTCAGAGAGATCTAATCATTTAGGAAACAAGTGTAATCACTACAGAATTTCAGAGAGATCTAATCATTTAGGAAACAAGTGTAATCACTACAGAATTTCAGAGAGAACTCTTCATTAGCGTTCCAGATAGTTTTCATATTCATTTATTATTTTGAGAGAGACAAAAAGAGTGAAAAAATAAATCTAGTTTCGTTTAAAACTTTGTTCTAACTACTGTATTTTATTTATAAGATAAAGAGCAGAAACACGTTATAGTTTTCGTAAGTCTAAGGTGACGAGGTAATTCTAGCGGCAAAACACATTAACAGCCATGCATATGTAATATGATATTTCCTGAATCAATTCTGCGTTGATAAAATAAAGTTACCTCCAGTAATATTCATCAGTATATTTATCAGTGTTCGCCAACTGGAAATACATTTCAAGCCTAGTGTATTGTGAAAACCTTTGGAAATAAAAGATTGGATAGTCTATAGACTGAACGTATTATTTTCAGTATCAGTCAAAAGGAAAAGAAATTTAAAGTACAGCAAAATTCGAAGCAGATCTGGGTTGTTGTTGGGTTGTTTTTTTAGTTATTATGCTTATGAGATCTATTGCAAACGTCATATAAAGTGATATCTATCAGTCTGTCTGAGCACAATAAAGGTAAGACCTTCAGCGTCATATGAGGACTTACGTTACGTGTTACAGTCCTCAGACACCAATAAAATAATCGGCCCTTACATTTTCGGTGCCTTTCATAACTTCCACAGTAGATCTATATTGTTGTTGTAGTAATGACCACCTGTTCAAATGCCCTTTTTTCTGGACTGCCCAGACAATTCCAAGACATTCTTTTTCTGAAGTCGAATAATTCTGATTAGCCACATTCAACATATGACTGGAGTGAACTACTGGACACAGAATATCACCGTGTTTCTGCATCAGTACAGCACTGGCCTTGAATTGATCTGTTCTGAGTCTGAATTCTTCATTGAAATCATGCAAATGGAGAACACGCACACATTTTCCAATGAGATCGATGGCTACACACCTAAAATGGATACCAATTGTTTGGGTTTCACGTAGTGGAAGTAGGTGTACCATCTTTCTATTCACTCGCTGACAGATATCACATGACTGATAGTACCGAGTGACACCCCTCATCATACCTGGACAATAGCACTCATCCTCCACATGAGATAAGTTGCCTGGTCCTAGATGACAGACAGTTGGTGGGTCATGAGCCGAACTTTCACTCTATAGCTAAGAGGTATCACCAAGTGACTGCTACCAGTCCCTTCCTGTTTGCAAATCAAGCAATCACCCTTCCACCCTTCAATAGCTTTGCCAGAAAATGTGGACACGTGCAATCCTGAGAGTTTGGTCTTCTCTCAAATTTCTCTAGAGAATCATCTGTCAATTGTGCTGCTCTGAACAGGTCCTTTTCACCTTCAGATTCAGCCCCAGTTTGACAGTCAGAAACCATTATCTGTTCTGCCATGACTGAGTCCGGTGTGACTTCCTGGTGACACACCCCATCAATGACAGTTTCAGCAATTTCATCAGCACATCATACATCATACTAGCCACTGGCCATTCATGGTTCACCTTGCATAATTCACACATGCCACTGGCCATTCATGGTTCACCTTGCATACTTCACACATTCCACTGGCCATTCATAGTTCACCTTGCATACTTCACACATGCCACTGGCCATTCATGGTTCACCTTGCATACTTCACACATTTCACTGGCCATTAATGGTTCACTTGCATACTTCACACATGCCACTGGCCATTCATAGTTCACCTTGCATACTTCACACATTCCACTGGCCATTCATAGTTCACCTTGCATACTTCACACATGCCACTGGCCATTCATGGTTCACCTTGCATACTTCACACATTCCACTGGCCATTCATAGTTCACCTTGCATACTTCACACATGCCCTTAGTTTAAGCTTCCTGCACTGCAGCTTGCTTATGAGTACGTACACATTGTCAAATGAATCTCAGGTGTCCTCATCATTTATATCCCATGATAGCACTCTCAATGCAATTTTCTAGGCATGTTGCCTGAGTGAGTCCACATGCATACTTGCTGTATGTCTACCATAATATTGGGCACTTTATTTTTTACACCATTGGCTAATTATTTGAAATTCCCCATGTAATCACTTTCTTCACTAGGCTAGGGTGTACTGCTAACCCTACTCTGCAGCCCATGTCACAGAGGAGTGGAACACAATGTTCATTTATGTATGCATTAAAACGAGGAGTGCCACACAATTCTATGACATTTATGTTACCTGGGCAATAATGTTTAATATGGCCTGGTTTGCCACAGCTAAAGCACACTACCGGTTCATTCTTAACACCTTTGTCTTTACTGTTGGGGTGAGGTGTGGGTACTCTATCTTTCATCTTGCTTAGGGGTCACCAAACTACGGCTCGCGACGTCATTTCATCAGGCCCGCCGACGGTATTTGAATTTGCTTGATTAAATGTATGGAACGCCAGACGTGACGCAATTTAAATTTAAATATTATGTTTAGAATACCAGATCTTCACACGTGTGGAGACCTCCTGGCTGTTTTGCACCTTAAATTTACTATTTTCAATTTTAAATAATTGTATCTCGATTTTCTTGTTTATTGTAATGTTTGCTTATTTTGCGCCATCCCAAGTCCTTCCCCGGCTCGTGGTAGAAAAGTTTTCTCATTTTCACCTTTTGAAAGAGTTTTATGCTACAATCGCCGAAAATGTCAACCTCGATTTTCCGAAAATTATTCGTGACTTGAAGAAGCATGTTTTGGAGAGATTTTCAGAATTGAGAGTGACATTCGTCTGTTCCAGAATCTGATTGTAACCTTGATGTGCCAGTTGAACTACAGTTGGAGCTCTATTATCTATCATCGAGAGATAAAATGGGGAAGAACAATGAGGGAGACAGAGGCAGACAGATAGACAAATAGAGATAGATAGATAGATAGATAGATAGATAGATAGATAGATAGGTAGATAGGTAGATAGATAGATAGATAGATAGATAGATAGATAGATAGATAGATAGATAGATAGATAGATAGATAACTATGCACAGTCACTGGGAAGCTGGAAGGAGTTATTGGACTTGCTTCCCTGTTTACAATTCAACCCTTGTCTTGCTCAATAATGTATACTTTTATTTATTCTATCATTTAATTCCTACACTACAAAATGATAGAAACATTTTAAAAAATTTATAACAAAGCATATAACTCCTCCCCATAGGTGTTCGCTGTCAAATGATTACCGATGACGCCGGAAGTAATAATTTTTATTTGCATCGACCCAGCTGACTGGATTGCCCCCCCACCCCTCTGGAAACAGTACACAAATTGCCAATCCGCCTAATTATAGATGTCTGAAGGAGATGAATTTCGAAAGATTATTTTAATAAACAATACATAAAGTGATTTTAGATGCAAATTAAAAAAGAAGAAAACTAAAAATACACAGCTGATGAATATAAGTACCCAAGTACATGTGTTACGACCCAAACATCGCATAAACTGGTAGCCTTAAAGAAACCCAAACAGTCATTAATTATGCCGCCTCTTTCATATGATTAACATACAAAATCTTAACCTACTGAGCAAACACAGAAAGAGAGTCTAGAAGAGAAAGAAAAACTTTAAGAAATGATTACGCTTCAGTGGAAGAAGTCAACAGCGTCTTACTATCCATACGTTCGATTATATTTTTTTTCTTCAGCCAACATTCAATTTCATCGCACATTGATTTTAGAGGTCTCCACCTGATCGTCTAATTATCGTTACTGACGATGTCGTAGTAAAAAGAAATCTTGTCCGATCGTTTCCAGCCGTACAGTTTTAAAAATGTAGTAATCCCTCCTTTGTAGAATTCCTCCATTCCAGCTGCAACTCCGCCACTACCACCACCAACAACTGAAACGCGATCAAAAAACTATCAATAGAAAAGAAAGAAAAATTCAATCAACAAAAAAAAGGAAAGATAAAGACAACCAAGAGAATAGAAAGAAAAAGAAAATCAGTAGAAAAGAAAGAAAAAGACAATCAGTAGAAAACATGACGGAAGTAAGAGAGAAATGATGAGTTCATGAACGCTCTGGATTGATTTGAAAGCAAAGTCGTGAAGCTGACTTCGAGGCAAAGTGTCGACATGATAATAATGGACGAATTATTAGCCGTACAGACACGACTTAGAAGGAAGAGGCCAGACGCTAAACTTTTCCCGCTGTAAGCTTAAGTGTAGTTTACAACCTATCCTTTTCCTTTCAAGCCAATGTCTAAATACATGCACTACACCGCAGCCTTGTCCCCAAGCACGTTATCCTTGCAGCAGGCGGTAGCTTCGTCATCAGACCCGAGATTGAAATTGCGTGTGAAGAGGGCCGTCTGCAGGGCTCCCGATGGAGCAGTCGTAAAAATGACGGCACTTGGGCCTGCCCGGTGAGCAGAAAGTCGGCGGCGATGTGTGGGGTAAGCACGCAAATATGACACCGGTTTATGGGTGTTGTTAATACTTTAAGATCCACGACACCGATGGGAGAGCTCTACGTGCTGTTTTAGTTCTTTCCAGGCGATACTTTGTTTTATGTCTGCAGACGTCGCTGGTCTGCAGTAAGACGTGCAATTAAACTTTCACGGCGAAGTCCTGTTTGAACTTTTTCGCAAATTCACGCTCAGAACGGATGACCAAAATCAGTACTTGTAGACTTATGGTAAGCTGTCCAAGGACACCTGCCTCAGATTTCGTTAGTAACTATAAGTATTGATTGTGTTACACATGCATACAGACAAAATGGTGGCAAACATATCGCCGACTAAGGTGAAGATGCGGACTAGTTACAGGTACAAATTCTCTTGTAACCTTTATTATCGCTTCGACACTACTTCAATTACATGTTGTCGTTCGATTGTTGATGTTTGTCTTTAAGCACATGCCCGGCATTTTGGCTGTTGTGTATATTTACAAATGCGTAAAGTAACGACATGGACAGGTTTGTGGTGAAGGGTGTTGGTGACTTCCTGATAGGTTGTTCAGTTGATCTCGATTCCCGCCAACTTTTGATTAACAGCCGAAATTTAAAAAGATTTCGCCATAATAATAATTAGACGTAGGATTTAGTCGAATGATTATTAATTTAATTATTTTGAAATATAATGATTGTAATAGCAGTCGTAGTACAAGTGCCCAAATGCTTACTGACGCTACTTACTAATGAGAATTAAAATGCATTAAGCACTGAATAAAACGACTTTGAACAAAGCCACAGCTATCTTTATCTACACTCTCGGTCATCAGTGGTTGTAAGCAAAACAAATAAAAGGCTTTGGAGGCAAATATTGGCTCTGCAAGGAGTGCAGTTTGCCTAAATTATTTGGTGTCGCCACAGTCAGCCATCTCTTGTATGTGTCAGAAGCCCGCAGTCCTACCAAAGGAATGTGCGAATGAACAATATCACAAAACAGTTTTCCTCTCACGAAATAAACCAGCCAGCTAATTTAGCCGGTCTTAACAGACATTAACTGAAATCTTTGCTAATATCTCTTAAGATCAAGAAATTTAGCCGCTCTTTATAGATATTGGCCGAAATTTTCCTGAACAATTTTTTAAGATCCAGTGGATTTAACAAAGTCATGTACACCACTGGTCAGTGTTGACAAGCGGTGTTCTGTGTGTCCGTCAATAGACAATGACACAACAATTCTCTTCCGCGTATCCGTCAATAGACCGTGATACAACCATTGTCTTCTGTGTGTCGGTCAATACACAGTGACACAACCATTGTCTTCTGTGTGTCGGTCAATACACAGTGACACAACCATTGTCTTCTGTGTGTCGGTCAATACACAGTGACACAACCATTGTCTTCTGTCTTACCTAGATCTAGGTCTGTCAAGTTAAAACGCGCAACAACTCATGAAAATCTCTGAATGATTACCTAGATCTAGATCTGTCAAGTTAAAACGCACAACAAAGTTTCTCATGAAAATCTCTGAATGATTACCTAGATCTAGGTCTGTCAAGTTAAAACGCGCAACAAAGTTTCTAAGTAGTGGTTGCATACATTTATTTGCACAAATACATAAGTAGCAAATCGTGCTCTCTACTGATCAAAATAAAACTTAGGAAATCTCTCAGAGTTATATGCATCACTACTAGCTGAAAGAAACATGAAAGTTTACAAACTAAAATTTATAACTCTGAATGTTTACTCACAATAAGGGCCTTTACCACGCGTATTTAACGGAGCCTGTCTAAAAGACATCTTGATACATCGGAGAATTCTCGAACAGTAATTAAAACATGAAATATTTTCTACAAGTCTGGCTTCCTCTCTATATGTCCCTAACTCCTATTGCTTAACAGTAATCGGCCAATAGTCGGCCATTGGTGAGTCATGCTGTGCCTCTCGACATGTCTGCTAACTATGCTCACTGTCATAATTATTAATTAATGCTCACTATCATAATTATTAATTGATGCTCGTTGTCATAATTATTAATAATGCTCACTGTCATAGTTATTATTTAATGCTCACTGTCATAATTATTAATTGATGTTCACTGTCATAATTATTAATTGATGCTCACTGTCATAATTATTAATTAATGCTTACTCTCTTAATTATTAATTAATGTTCACTGTCATAATTATTAATTAATGCAGTTAACGATAACAATACAATAACAATAATGGTGTAGCTATTTCGGGAGGCTTTGGCCAAAGATTTTGTAAAGGTGGCGTAAATCCCTTAGTGTGCAATGTCGCCCAGCTAATCTTTTAATTACAATCTAAAAAAATACTTACATCATTTTGCTACATGCTGCATTTAACGAGCAGAGCACGACGTGTACTGTAAACTTCGTGACATTCGCGTTAATAACAGAAATATAATGCACTACATTTTATAATGTAAACTTCGTGACATTCGCATTAATAACAGAAATATAATGCACTACATTTTATAATGTAAAGTTCGTGACATTCGCATTAATAACAGAAATATAATGCACTACATTTTATAATGTAAAGTTCGTAAATAAAATAAACATAGAATAAATATATCGTGTGACATATAGAAGAAAGAGTGGAAGTATTTGTCACACTATCTTTCAAACATGTCATAATACTTAAAATCGAATTTCATTCATAATCTGCATACGTACAGTATACTTTAATGTCCTAATCTACATACAGTGTACTATAGTGTCACAATCTGCATACGTACAGTATACTATAGTATCATAATCTACATACGTACAGTATACTATAGTGTCATAATCTGCATACATACAGTATACTATAGTGTCATAATCTACATACGTACAGTATACTAAGGTGTCATAATCTACATACAGTCTACTATAGTGTCATAATCTACATACGTACAGTATACTATAGTGTCATAATCTGCATACGTACAGTATACTATAGTGTCATAATCTGCATACGTATAGTATACTATAGTGTCATAATCTACATACATATAGTGTCATAATCTACGTACATGCAATTCAAACATGCATTAACCACACACACATTTAGGGTTAGGGTTAGGGTGAGAAAAAGAGATTGAGAGAGAACCATGTTTTCAAAATTCATGAACACATTTAGAATAGTTACGATTTCAACATACATTGACACCCACGTTCTAAACACTATTTGCATGAACACCCACGTTCTAGTATTTGCATTAACATCCACGTTCTAGTATTTGCATTAACACCCACGTTTTATACACTATTTGCATCAACACTCGTAATAGCCTGTCTTACATAAGCACGTAAAAATAATGGACGTTTATCTGCGAGAAGTTTGCTTTTACAGTCATGTTCATAACGCTTACAGTCAGGTTCCTAACACTTAAAATCATTTTCTATCCCTTTACAATCATATTCCTATCACTTACAGTCATGTTCCTAACACTTACAATCATATTCCTATCACTTGCAATCATGTTCCTAACACAATCATGTTCCTATCACTTTCAATCATGTTCTTAATGCTAACAATCATTGTCGTTACGCTCAACCTTCAAGAGCAAAGAAGTGGATGATGGTCGGTCGAGAATAAAGTCCTACATGTTATTGCTGGGTTCGAACCCATGACCTTCTCCATGCGAGGTTTTCCTTTGACCTCTTTGCCACTTTCTCATATGTACAGTTCGGTTATGCATTGAAAGAAATCTGCTGTTTAATATCTTATTGCATAATATTATATTCAGTAGGCAAAGCAAAATATTACATACAGTTCTCTACAGGTATTAACATTTTTTTCACAAGTCATGCACCAGTACATATGTACTATATTCAACGTGTATTAATAGATGTACACTTTTTATAACTGCCACGCATTGATACACCATATACTCTATTCAACGTGTATTAATAGATGTACACTTTTATAACTGTCATGCATGAACACACCATATACTCTTCAAGCATTAACATCTTTGAACAGTAGAGAATATGATATACGTTATATATCTAATATGATATACGTTATATATCCAATATGATATACGTTATATATCTAATATGATATGCGTTATATATCTAATATGATATACGTTATATATCTAATATGATATACGTTATATATCCAATATGCTTTAATATATAGTAATATACATACGAACGGACGAATATTCAATCAGCAAATAGCATATACATAAGCGTACAACATATTTTTTATTTCACTCATGCGTAAATATTTCTTATTTCACTCAGGCATAACATATACATATTTCTTATTTCACTCAGGCATAACATATACATATTTCTTATTTCACTCAGGCATAACATATACATATTTCTTATTTCACTCAGGCACAACAAACATATTTCTTATTTCACTCAGGCATTTTTCTTATTTCAGTCTTGCATAACATATACATATTTCTTAGTTTAGTCAAGTATGCATATTTTTTTTTTTTCAATCATGCATAAATCCCGTCAATACAACGCACCTCAAGTCACATATCTAGCCTACTTCTGCGAGCGACTGCTTTCCCCTGAACATAGGCCAACAACGCTCTTGTAATGAACTGCCAGTGCGGAGAGACAACTCAAATAAATATTTCGTTTTCAAAATCAAATCCAAAAGCAATATCACTTAGGGCTGCAAATTTATTCTTCTGATTTGATTTCAGTGTGTTTGTTCTGGCTCCTTGCGGACTAATTAAGACATTTCCGCAAAAGTTTACTATGTTCACGATCACAAATACAAACTTTTGCGGTGTCTGCGTGTGACGTCAGTGTGCTGTTGACACGTTTGTAACACTTACAGTCTGTATCCCAAGACCTCGTCATTGCTCAAATTAGATGCCCGCGTCAGCTTTGTGAATAAAAATGTAATACAACAAAAACAAAAATAAACAAAGCAAAACAACAGACTGGTGGCTATGCTATAATTAGGTGCACGTGTCAGCTTTGTGAAAAAAAAATGTAATACAACAAAAACAAAAGTAAATAAAGCAAAACAACAGACTGATGGCTATGCTATAATGAATTGTGCTGTTTTCCAGTTTGACAAATAAATTCGACCCCAGGTCTATTATATACTGCACAATTGCAATGATCTGTATTTTAAACATTTTTTCCTCAAATCCACTCTTATTACACATATTGTAAAGTTAAAAGGACTTAATTTTCTATATTTAAAATGAGCAATTTGATTATATTCATTCCAATGTGAAATATATATTACTGATATTCTGATTATGTTGTTTTCCTGAAGTGTACATTGGTCTATTAATGACATATTCTGACAATATTATGTTGTTTTCATTAAGTGTGTGTATATCTATAATGACATACACTGCATTACTATCAGGCTATTTCCATTAAGAGTGTACATAAAAGTATAAACGACACTGACATTCCTTTCATTATGCATACGTGTCATGAAATGAGTTTTCATTTGGAGTTACAATTTCCAAATTGAAGTTAACGATAAACATTTAATTATATACACTTACATTTAACACCTACATTAATAAAGATATAAAAATTGTAAACGATTAACAATAAATATTTAATTATATACTCTTATATTTACACCTACATTAATAAAGGCATAAGAATTGTAAGTGATTAACAATAAACATTTAATTATTAAAAAATATTAATAGAATAATAAATATGATAGTAACGGATTTATACTTAATCAATAATGAGGAACACATTATCGTGTTCCTTCTATTTTCTCTATATTTCACTCAGTACATAAACAAACTTTTAGGAAGACAGAATCTTCAATTCTCTTTCCATACAAACTCAACTTCTGTCATTGTCAGCTTATTGTAGTTCAGGCCTTATCACAGCACGTGTCAACTGACTTCTGCACTGCATAGTGGCCGATCATACAGCACTATAGCAAAGGATCCCTATCTAAATCTGTATAGTGGCCGATCATACAGCACTATAGCAAAGGACCCCTATCTAAATCTGTATAGTGGCCGATCATACAGCACTATAGCAAAGGATCCCTATCTAAATCTGTATAGTGGCCGATCATACAGCACTATAGCAAAGGACCCCTGTCTAAATCTGTATAGTGGCCGATCATACAGCACTATAGCAAAGGATCCCTATCTAAATCTGTATAGTGGCCGATCATACAGCACTATAGCAAAGGATCCCTATCTAAATCTGTATAGTGGCCGATCATACAGCACTATAGCAAAGGATCCCTATCTAAATCTGTATAGTGGCCGATCTTTAGCATGTATAGTGTCAAAGAGCATATCACCAACACCATTAAGTGACAGATCAGAAGTCTGCATTGCAAGAACCAAACTGTTAACATATAAGCTGAAAGATCATGTCCATTTATTAGAGAAAAAATTAAGCATTTCAAGGCAAAATAACGCACTTGATAATGCTATGGGTTCACAGACAATATCCGACCTAAAGATGAATATCATTGTACATTGAAATCTGTATTTCTTGAGAGGAAAGACAAAAATTGTAATTTGAAGTCGAGAGCAGAATATTAATGTGTTTCAAGAGACATAATCATCACTAAAGTGATGACTACTAATTGTGATGATGTTAAATAATTAATATAGCAAACTTAATAATGATAATTACGACAACGATTTGATCACCTGGAGACAATGGCTGTATTAGTGATGGTGATGATTAATGATAAATATGATAATGATAGTCGTGTTATTAATGAATAAAATGTCAACAATGATGAGGGTGAGGATGAATATCGTGGTGGAGTCTTTGAAGGTGTAACTGTAGATGATGATTATGAGAAGGATGTGGAGCACGAGCAGGATTATGTTAATGTTGCCGCAGAAATTGTTATGATGCAAACGGCAATTACCCTGAAGAGGAGTGAGTGAGTGTGTGTGTGTGTGTGTGTGTGTGTGTGTGTGTGTGTGTGTGTGTGTGTCGCTATTGGTCACAATGAAAACGATGATGACGATGACAACGACATGACTATGGAGGTGTTGATGACGTTGAAATCGATGACGAAGATGTTGTTGAGGATGAAGAAGGGGAGTTTGATGATGATGAAACGACGAGTGATAACATCAATAATAAGTGCGCTTGTGAGCTTTACATCTAAACTGGAAAGATGGCTGATTAATGTGAAGGAATTACAGAGCTTAAAGCAATACGTCTGGGTGGTATCCACATTCTGCCTATAATGGAACCACTCGGGTTGAACAGCGACTGACGATTAACAACAGAGGAGGCAAAAAGAATACTCCTACCACAACGACAACAAATGATGTAGCGCCCTCTACGTGCAAGAAGACATTTTATCATAATCATAATTTATAAAGAGAACAAACTATCGGCCTCAGTCGCGTATTGTGAAGAAACAACACTCTACCACGATCTCCTAACATTAAAATCATTGCACATGTACCACGATCTCCTAACATTAAAATCAGTGCACATGTACTCAGGTAATTAACTTCGATCGTCCAGCTACCGAACACAGCGCAGTACTTGAAGGAATTCTTTTCAAAGAACACAGCAGCTCAGGTGAACAGCTCTCGTGAAAGAACCGAGCAGCCCAGGTGAACTTTGACGCCGAACAGTTGGGGGAGGGGGACCCACTGAGTCGCCATTTTCATTCGTTACCGGGAAACGCATTCCGGGCATGTCCGTCCCGTGTGGCTTGGGCATTAAATGTCAAGGATGGTGAATGGGAAAATCATGGACCAATGTCCCACACTGCGTACACGTCTAGACTGATGCAGATGCCTGAATGCAAGGCCACGAAAGTCTATTCAGTCGCCCCGCGTAGGTGTCGATAGCTTTGACCTGCGTTTTCAGCGTCCCTATTGTAACCGCCCGGCCTGTTTAATGACAAGTTAATATCGTTGCATGTAAGTTACAAAAAAAATATTACATTAATTTTTGTTTAACGGATGCCATATTAAAGTGTCCAAAGCAGAGCTTACAAGAGATTATTCAAATCGAATGCTTATGGAGAGAACAGCGCAAACGACGGGGATAGGGCTGTAATACTTTCTCTTTCGTCAACAATTCCTCTTTTCCTTAGCTCCTCTTTCCCCAAATAATTCCTCGGATATATCTACCTATTTAGAGAGAGGAAATGAATGAACATATTTTGCTAAAGTAAAGTCACCAGAACATATTTTGCTAAAGGTAAAGTCACCAGAACATATTTTGCTAAAGGTAAAGTCACCAGAACATATTTTACTAAAGATAAAGTCACCAGAACATATTTTGCTAAAGGTAAAGTCACCAGAACATATTTTGCTAACGGTAAAATCGCCAGAACATATTTTGCTAAAGGTAAAGTCACCAGAACATATTTTGCTAAAGGTAAAGTCACCAGAACATATTTTGCTAAAGGTAAAAGTCACCAGAAAACGAACATATTCGCGTATCACTCTACTGAAATGGTGTGATAATTACCAAACGATTATATTGTATTTTTATTATCCGCAAAATCTGCCACTAGTCTCTATTGAATTCTTTACCTCATGCTAATGTAATGGTTTGAGAAAGAATGACACTTGAATAATGACAGGTGACCACATAGACCTCTGTTACTCGTGAGATGACACCTAACGCCACCATTGCAATAAATTATTTGTTTACCAAAGTAAATTACAGTAGAACGTATAGAACACATAAACTATTAGTTTACCAAAGCAAATTACAGTAGAACGTATAGAACACATACATTATTAGTTTACCAAAGCAAATTACAGTAGAACGTATAGAACACATAAACTATTAGTTTACCAAAGCAAATTACAGTAGAACATATAGAACACTTAAGGTTTACTCAATGATCATCACCATAGTGATACCTGAAATTTAAGCACATCAACCTGATATTTTCATAAATAAAGCTTTTTTCTCTAGATATCAGACACCATAGAGGTGTTGGAGATTTACCGAGACACTGCAATGATAATATTAGTACAAAAAGAATTTTTCAATGGATTACAGACGAAACTGGGGAAAAAACAGGAAGTATTTCATTTATTTACAATTTATTTATAAGATGGGAAACAATTTATTTATAAGAGGAAAATATTTATTTATTGACACTATTTATTCCCGGTGGGGAAAATTACTCTTACAAAAGACACACTGACAACTCCGAATTCAAATTTCAATCTTTAATTTTTATTAGTATTATTATTTATTGATCGCCACTTTGGCGGTCACCTTAAAGGTACCGGCAAAGTTACCCCGGAAGCACACACCTTAGATTTCTACGCCTGAGGTGCTTTCACACATTTAGAGAGAAATTGTTTTCTACAAAGCTTGAAGTAAAACTAAATAAGGGATCGAGTGATGATTATGATAATTTTACTAACACAATTCCGTTTTTCGAATTTTACAGATTTTCTGATTTTATCCACTACCTTTATTACTGATTGATATTCTGTCTCCTTTTATCATATAGTGTTTGTCTGGTATCTATCTGTCTATCTATGCATCCATCCATCCATCTTATCTATCTATCTATCTATCTATCTATCTATCTATCTATCTATCTACCTACCTATCTATCTATCTATCTATCTATCTATCTATCTATCTATCTGCCTATCTGTCAGTCTCTACTTCCATCCAACCATCCTTTCTTTCGTCCGTCCATCCATCCATCCATCCATCCATCTAAATTTATGGGATTAAGAGATATACTGAGGCTTTTAAAACTAACCAAAGTGATTTCTCAAGACCTTGAAAACAAAGGGACATTTAATGTGTTATCAACACATGCCAGATCTCTGCACAGAATAAACACTATACTAAGATGGCAACAAGGGTGTCCTTAGAAACCCTAAATAAGTTATCAAGTAATACATTGGGATTCATCACTGTGGCTTTATAAATAACACGGTGTCATCTTCCGACATTAGTAAAATAGTGAAATTTTTACTAAATAGATTACTTTAACCTTTACTCTCCCCTAGAACCAGCGCCATTTACCCTTTTGGGGGTACCCGATTTTCCGAGTCCACGTCGAGTTTTTCAGCTGTTGTTATCGGTCTCTTAAAAGTAAATTGTTAGAATATTTTAATAAAATATTTCATTTCTCTTGTTCCTTTCACAGCCAGCTAAAGCTGCCTCAGACTTTGTACGATATTGGCTACTGTATGAGCAGTCTTTTCGACCAGCTGTATTAACCCACAGCTTCTTTGTCAGTTCTGCAAGTCTTACTCTTCGAACCAGCCAACCATTGCGGTATCCCATTAAAATAGGCCAAAAGGGGGATAACTAAGCTTAGCGGAGACACGGTGTGTCACGTGAAAGCTTGTTTGTTCTTAAATCCATATCTTGTCTGCCATGTCACGTTCGTTCAATAACACTTCGTTTGTCGGTCGCGATCGCAACACAGTACTCGCTGGAGGAGCTACCATTAAGAAAAGAAAATCTCAACAGAACTCAAAATAAGTAAATAGATCACTTAAAGTGTCAGAGTGATTTTAGTACAACTTCTAGACTCACCTCGACATTGAAGAGTTCATTTAGAAACATGCATGCAGGGCGAACAGCAAACTTACCAATTATCTCCCCTTTCCCTTTCATTTCCTTTCTATTTTCTTTTTCTCTTTAAGCCTGATACAGCTTTGAAACTTTTATTCACGAATATATGAATACTAGTAATGCAAGAATATTGCTTTCCGACTGCTGTTAAAAAAAACAAAAAAAAAAACTTATTGATGGAAATAAAGAACAAAAAAAAGAAGTTATCGTATACTGTGTGGCAGAACATCGTTTAGTCGAAAGTGCAAAACGTTACGTAAACAGTGTGGCAGAACATCGTTTAGTCGAAAGTGCAAAACGTTACGTAAACAGTGTGGCAGAACATCGTTTAGTCGAAAGTGCAAAACGTTACGTAAACAGTGTGGCAGAACATCGTTTAGTCGAAAGTGCAAAACGTTACGTAAACAGTGTGGCAGAACATCGTTTAGTCGAAAGTGCAAAACGTTACGTAAACAGTGTGGCAGAACATCGTTTAGTCGAAAGTGCAAAACGTTACGTAAACAGTGTGGCAGAACATCGTTTAGTCGAAAGTGCAAAACGTTACGTAAACAGTGCGGCAGAACATCGTTTAGTCGAAAGTGCAAAACGTTACGTAAACAGTGTGGCAGAACATCATTTAGTCGAAAGTGCAAAACGTTACGTAAACAGTGTGGCAGAACATCGTTTAGTCGAAAGTGCAAAACGTTACGCAAAAAAAAAACGTCTGGCAGGAAAACCTATATTCGAAAATGTAAAGCATTGCGTTAAAAACAAAAGTCTGGCAGAAGGGCATATTCACAATTAGTTCCAAGAAAGCGAGTTTTGAGACGAATAGCCTTGAACATTTGTAAAATGAAAAAAATGTATCTGATTATCATATTCATATTATCACACACACACACACACACACACACACACACACACACACACACACACACACACACACACACACACACCTCTTATATAATTATATACTACAAATTAGTTCGACGTAGAGTTTAACTCTTTGACTCTGGCCTACGTCGTCCCGATTGAGATGCATATTGCTATGGTAACGAAGTCTAGTTTACTTCTTATTCAATTTAGCGTCCTAATTGTTGAGAAGCTAGCACTATCAGTTTATCGCCCTGGCTGTTAAGTTTAACATCATGATTATTAAATTTAGCGCCCTGATTATTAAATTTAGCGCCCTGATTGTTAAATTTAGCGCCCTGATTGTTAAATTTAGCGCCCTTATGGTTAAATTTAGCGCCCTGATTGTTAAATTTAGCGCACTGATTGTTAAATTTAGCGCACTGATTGTTAAATTTAGCGCCCTGATTGTTAAATTTAGCGCCCTGATTGTTAAATTTAGCGCACTGATTGTAGAGTTCACCGTCAGGTTCTAATCGAAATCAGGTAATACGAAGCGGTGGGAAAATATAAATAATGATGGATATTACTTATTCTCATATAAAACTTTCAAGACATTCTGCGACGCCGACGTCACTTAGTTAATGGATATTATATTATTAATTAATTAATCATCCAAAACTAATTACAAGTTATGATATTCTTAATTTATGTAATTAATAATTCCCCAGAAGACACCACTCGCCTCTCTCACTTGGCGGATATGCAGGTGCTGTAAACGTTTTCTCTCTTCCACAACATTAAAGACAAACATTTACCGTCACATAATATTTCCGTAGGTTGAAAACTTCTTACTAAAGGAGAAGACAAATCCGTCTTTTAAACTACATTTAGCGAACTCCCATCCACTTTCTTCTCCAACATAATGTATTCAATATGTGTAAGAAGGTCAATAAATTTAAGAATAAATTTATTAAATCAATAATCAAATATACATATGACAAATACAATGGAAGAGATTACTTGACATCATTATACATATGACAAATACAATGGAAGAGATTACTTGACATCATTATACATATGACAAATACAATGGAAGAGATTACTTGAAATCATTATATCCATGGAACCACATTCAAATAAGTTACATGTTTCACAATCTTATAGATAGAAAATATAATTCAACAATTCAATACAAATCACATGGTGATTCTTATCAGAGAAATAAGTGATATCTGTTTTTACATAACCTGAGTTAAGTGTGGTCTCAACACTCCTTCATGCACTTTGCCAGAGTGTCACAAGTTATTGTCCGCAGTCATTATGACAGTTCCATGTGTTTCACTTGCACATTGAAATCACTGTTCTACTAATTATTCTCTAGAGTTAAACTGGGCACTTCTTCACCCACCCACCCCACCCCAGGTCGACTACTTAGTCAGAACAATAATTGTAGCAATTTCCAGCAACCTCTCTTCCTCAGAAATTGCTGAAGCTGTCAGCATATCTTGCTGCCATACGTCAATGGAGTGTATGGTATCTCCACACTTACACACCACTCCCACCTTTACCATGGTCAGCCAGCTGTAGCAGTTTACAAACAGTAACCAGGATTCAAATAATACATGGGAAGAAGAACAAACAAAGGCTGCTTGCCCTGAAAAATATAATTAAGGAGTATCACTGAGTTTCCATTTATCATTTTATAACTCCATTCTTTCTTACATTCCAGTCTCAACTTAGTTTCTTGCAGCAGTATTTATTAGCCTGACACATGCACACAGCATAATAAATGTCAAGCGTTAGCGCACTATATATAAGCATCATAGTTCAAACATTTGTAGAATACTAGTCTACTCACATAATACATTTCTACATAAAACACAAGTATACAATATCAATAGTGAAAATGCATGAAATATTTCTTAGTCCCTTCTCTCTCAATCAGTCAGTTTAACTCACTATCAAGCTAACTCACCATCAAGCTAACTCACCTTTCAAGACATTACTTCTTCTTGCCAATCCAAATTCAAAGTGATTAGACAGTAAATTTCTCTACAGCAGATAAACTTTTAGATCTCAACCCACTGGCTGGTCTCGTTCTTGTAATTCATAACCATTGGATAATAAAAACTACTCACTGGTTTGCATTACGTCAGCAAATTCTAGAACATTCTCACCTTGAGCTGTTTACTTCCAACTGACATTTTCAAAAATACCATTGTAAGGAGTGCCCAAGGTCGGATTACCTAGAGAATTTAACAATTTATATAACAATTAATTTTGAAAATGGGGATAGTCAAATTTACTCTGCCACAAATTTATTAGCAAACTTTTTCTTTCAAATATATACAGTAATGTTAGAAAGTGAAATCAGGGTCACAAGAAAATACAGTTATTCAGTCAGTCAATTGTCAGCATGTGCTTCCTGCGTACACTATTTTGGGGACAAGTGTGACAGATGCGTGCATAATGAAGGACGGCGTGAGGCAAGCCTCCCTCTCAAAATGTAAATTCTGATTTATTAATTGTACTAACTAACCTTAATTTTATAAGAAAGTAAAGGCTTCTTAAGGAAATAATTAGTTAATTAAATCAGGGCAAATGACGGTTTCGTTAAAGGGATTCTGATTATGTAATATAATAAATTTACCCTGTTCACGCTCTCACTGTCACCCTTCTCTCATCTTCTTTCCGTTTCTTTGCTCCCTTCTCTCTCTCATCCATATTCTCTCCCTATTTCTGTCCCGCCTCTACTCTTTCCACCTTCCCACATCTCTCTTCCCGAGCTAGACCTTTCTTCGTTTCCCGTCTCCCCCTCTTTTTCTCTCTCTCATCAAAGTGCATCATTGCCTAGGGTTGGTCAGTACATCCACAACGGGTGTAAACACAGCAAGTTCAGGCTTGCAAGGAAATCCTTAGACCAGACGTCCACACGAGCAGATCTTTCTGCCTTCCTCTTGGCTTATCTTGGGCTCTGATCAGTCGCTGATTTCTACTTCAACGAAATTTTAATGGTCCCCTGGTGCGACAGACATCATCCGACAAGTGCGATGTTGTGTGTGTGTGTGTGTGTGTGTGTGTGTGTGTGTGTCTGTGTGTGTGTGTGTGTGTGTGTGTGTGTGTGTGTGTATGTGTGTATGTGTGGGTGTGTGGGCTCTGAGTGAGTTGTAATTGGTACATCCGTCTGCAGGAATTACGCCATAGCGCCTTTCAGCGGAAAGCCAGACTCAGAACTGACTCCATCTGTTAATGACGTTAGCGTCATTAACCCCCCATCAACACTCACAAAACCCTACAACGAGCCCCAATAATCCCGCACTCCGACGCACGCCATTCGTACAAACAACGCTGTCGAATCAGTCCAACGGACCCTGTCGAAGTAGGTGCGCGTTCGGTCAGGAAGAAAGTGGGGTGCCCTCTGGTGGCGTATATAAGTGAAGCGTTTTACCCAACGTTTTAACAGCAAAATGCACACTTTGTGACTTTAGTTAAGTCTTTAATATACATCTATAACAAATTTAGCAATTTTATTTTAAAATAAATCTTACGAACGGCCTGCTTCAACACTTATCTACACATTTATAATAAATAAATGCATAAAGGTACAAACTGGGCTGTCGAGGAACAGTCTATTTTAATACAGAAATAAACATGCATACTAAGAAAATATGATAAATTGAAGCTGTTGTCTTTTTGACTGGCTACAACTGACACTGAATATTAAGATTGTTTTTAATTTTATAAACTTAAGAAAGGACAACTCTAATGTAATGTTCAAAATGTACTAGTCGGAGGAAACGAAATTCAGGTTTTCTCTATGTCCCAAAAAGTCAATTGCTGGTTTAATTCTCCGATGTAGTCCACGAAGGCAGGACAGTATTCCGAATATAGAAAGGAAGCTGGATAGCTGCTTTAAATGGAACTTAATCTGACAGAATCTGTCACGTTAAATGAATTTAAGGAGTTTTATTTTCAATGGAACTTATACTAATTATCCCTTTAAAATAACTTAAAAATAAAGAAAAGATGTCGATTTAAATGGAACTTAATCTAACAGAAACTGGAGATGATACTCTAACGTGAAAGTTAGATTAGTAAAAGAAAACTGTCACTTCAAGCAGACATTAGACTGTAGGGTCAAGGGTCAAGACTGATACTGTCAGTGAAACATAGATTAGCAGAACTCACTGTCGCTTTAAATGAAAATAAAAACTAAAGGGGAAGATTGCCATTTTAAATGCAATTTAGGCTAAGAGTAAGAGAAGACAACTGCTGCTTTCCCTGGACTTAGACTAATACGAGCCAATTGTTACTTTAAGTGGAAATGACAAATAAAGAAAACTGACCTAAATATTGTTACTTTAAGTGGAAATGACAAATAAAGAAACTGACCTAAATATTGTTATGGAATGTATCTATTGACATAAACTGTATTTCTCTTTATAATAAACAGGATATTGTTTGTATATTTAATTGATTCTTGTATAACTATTTATTAAATACATGTGTGCAGTAGAGAAGGTGATAAGTTAGTACTAGTCCAGGGTTAAGGGGGTTGGACAGATAATGCGGCCATAAGTTTGAAGATGACCAAGTACATGAAGCAAAGCTAGTCAGGGGTAAAGGTCAATCAAATGACGAAATGAAACTTGTAAGATTTAGTGATCTAGTAAGCAAGGCATACCAAAGAACCCAGGAACAAGGAAAGGCACTCTTCCATAACGCTATAAATATATAAACAGCTAAATGACGCTGATACTGTGCATGTAATTTACAATAAATAACCGAATTTCGAAAATCAGTTAGATAACTGTTCATAAAGAAATAATTTCATTATGTTAATGTTAAAATGCAAAGGAAAATATTAAGTGAAATCGAAAATAGAACTATCATTTATACTGTTTTGATGACCTCAATTCCTATTCTGCAGCGAGAATTTTTGCATGTGACTAGTCTGATGTTTCCCCCAATATATATCAACACTGTTGTGAAACATTTTATATCTGTGCGATAATGATTCTTTTTCCAAAGGGAAATCACCCTCGCCCTTTAGCTTTCCATGACCCTGCATCCAGCCAGCTTCAACTGAAAAACTGCAACTTAATGTCTTTTCTAATGGTAAAGAATTTGCGTCCTGATAAGGTGACGGCCATTTTGATTTCCCAAATCGCTTCCGCTTCCTCTTTAGTTGAGAATCATCGCCCTTGCGTCCATTCATATTCATCATTGCACTATGAGGACGTCGCTGGAGCAGATAAATAGCCGTGTGTGCCCTTGGCATTAACGTTTATGCGTTTGAAAGCCCCATTCGGGACTATCTTTTCGTAAGTTTGTGTGCTCTCCGCGAGATAGCTGATGTCATCACGTGACTTTATTGCGAACAAAAGCCGCAGCAATCACCAGGCGCTAATCACTTCAGAAGGATGGAAGGCTGCAGTTTGCATTTCAGGGATATAGTATGTTGTTGTCAGACTCAGGTGAAGCACGATTTGTGCGTGCGTGCGTGCGTGCGTGGAGGGGGGCAAAATGTTCTGAGAGAAACTCAAATAGCGCAGTAGGTAGTGCGATAGACTGATAGTACTTGCACTTAAGCGACAATGTAGTAGGTGTTGCATTGCCGGCACTCGTGCTTCACATGGGACTAGTAGAAGCAAATGCATTTTAAATTCTGAATGGCTTTTAAAATTGGAGCTGCTGGGAGAAGATCGTTTGATATTGCTGACGGTCTGTGGTATGTGGCGGTAGTTACTGTTCTGGTTGTAAGTGCTTTTATAAAACGATTCTTTTATCTCCAGAGGTTAAACGATCAATTTTCTTTCCCTTTGTGATTTGCACGCACGCACACATACACTCACAAACGCGCGCACACATCACAAGCACACATATATAGATTTACATATGCATTGATAATTAAATATACCTGCGTGTCGTCTGCGTGTCGTCTGCCAAGAAACGCTTTGTAATGGAACAGCTCACGGTAACGTAGAATACGAACTACACTTTACGGGAATTGCGATACGGGATCGAATTTAACTTGCAGCGCTACATGTATAAAATCTTGACTTAGCGTTTTCAACATTTGCTTGTGGCGGAGGTTTTATCCTCTGCAGGATCGCGGCAGTACGCGAATGGACTCCACTTGACCGGCAACGTGTCTCTAATTATACCTTTAGGAGTTACAGGACTTGGCGTCACGCTGCTGTAGTTTATTTGCCCTAAGTCTTGGCGACTCTCGCCCTTCTAGTCTACTGCCCTCTTTGTCTCTATGCAACAAGTACCCACCCCTGCCTGAGGTTGCGTCAAAACAAACAACAAAACTTTAAGACGCTGACACTTAAGGCAGCCAAGAAACTGGCGAGCTGTGTTCCCTGACGCCTGGACGATAGGCGTTTTAATGTTGTTTGATATATCCTTCCACTTGACTGAATTTAATAATAGACTCGGAAATCGGACGGGGAAAACAGGAGTAACATTTCTTGCTCGCGACAAGTTAAAATTTAATGGACTTGAGTATAAACATTTTAAGCAATGTTTCTCTTTTGAAAAATGATATTTACGAAACCGTTGCAGTACGTGGTATGGTATTTTGGTTTGTGCTCACTTTGGATATTGCGTTAGTCGGTGTGAACATTTTCGGTGATTTGAATGAGAGACGATAGAAAGAGGACGACTAAAACAATAAATACAACATTTAAACAAATACACGTACTACATGCACTTACACTGATGAATTAGTCACAGACTTGACTTAGTTGACTTAGTTGAAGAAATGCATTTAATCGTATTTATATAAGAAGTATTTACACAATTTTATAATTGTACTGTATATAAGGAAAAACTTAGTTCCGCAATTATTACAGTTTTATGCAATAAAATGAGCTAAATTTAAATTATCTACGTGGAAGATAAAGTCTTCTTTGATGTGACATATTTGGAATTTGAATTCATATTTTTCTGATGTGATCACCCGTGGCACAAATAATGATTTCATTCGAGAGAAATCAAGGGAGATAAATGCTAGGTTAGCGTACACACTGTGCATAAATCACTATTCGGTCAATAAAGGATAGTTTCTGATGGTGACCTAAGAGAGTAAAATTTAATTTAGTTAGTATATATTATTTTTAATTGAGTGACGACTAATTAAACTATGCATAATGAGTAGCTGCAGCTGCATAATTAACGAATCAGAGAGAGTTAATAGAGAATGTGTGATTTATTTTCGACAATGATAACTAAATTTAAAGGTTATCAGTTACTTGAGTGTGTTTGGAGATTATATTGTTTACATTGATTGTGCATTTGTAGTAACTAAATTTAAAGGTTATCAGTTACTTGAGTGTGTTTGGAGATTATGTATTGTTTACATTGATTGTGCATTTGTAGTAACTAAATTTAAAGGTTATCAGTTACTTGAGTGTGTTTGGAGATTATATTGTTTACATTGATTGTACATTTGTAGTAACTAAATTTAAAGGTTATCAGTTACTTGAGTGTGTTTGGAGATTCTTTTGTAAAATCAGTCAGATAACTCACCAGTAAACTAGTTGTCACGTGGCCATGTTAGAGTTATTTTGTGATTGAAAATGGAAATTACATTAGAAGAAACATTAGAAGAAAGACTGAGATGGATAGAAGAAAGACTGAGATGGATGGAAGAAAGACGCCACACAGAGTGTAGTAAAGGCGAGAAACAGAACGAAAGTCGAGAAGCAGAGTAAAATATATGGTGGTTTACAATGAAAGATGTGAAGTATGGTCAGATGGATTTTTTTTTAAATTTAAAATTTAAAGGCATGAAGTATGGTCAAAGACATGAAACAGAGTGAAACATAAGAAATATGGTAAAAGACATTATAGAGAGAGAAACACAAGAGATATAGTCAAAGACATGAAACAGAATAAAACAGAGGAGATATAGTCAAAGACATGAGACAGAGTAAAACAGAGGAGATATAGTCAAAGACATGAAACAGAATAAAACAGAGGAGATATAGTCAAAGACATGAGACAGAGTAAAACGCATGAGATAGAGTCAAAGACATGAGGTGGCGTATACATGAGATATAGTGAAACAGAGTGAAAAACACGAAGAATAGTAAAAGACATGAATTGAGTGAAAAACTGAAGTATGGTTGTTACGTTTCCAGTATTTATTTATAGACCCTGCCTAGGATTTTAAGGACTTTAAAATATGATAGATTAAATTAATTCCTTCCCTCTATCCTAAACAGACTGGCTGCCCAAATTATCATTTGACTAAATTTAAAATGTGTCTTGTAGTGCAGACAACAGATTTACAAACTGACAATTTGCGTACAAAGCTGGCTTTGGAGTCGTTAAATTCCTCTAAATTAATATGCATACGTTACGTCATTCAGCTCATTCGCCCCCATCCAAAACCAAGAAATCTATAGGTCTATTATGCATAAAAATGTACTACAAAGAGGATTAACAATTAAAAATAAGATTTAATAAGTTTAACAATTTTAACAAACAGTTAATATACGAACGCGAAGTCTAATTCTAAGCCGTAGCAATCAACGTGCTTTAAATTGTCAACTAGAGAATTGCCATGCGAATACAGCTCCTTTTGATTTCGGTACACCGAGTTATGACTTAACTGGTGAATGTTGGTCCACGTGTTCGAATCCAGTCCAGACCAGTCTATCTCACTTGTCTTCCCTCAGCAAAGATGCATACAGCATAACAATGGAATTGTCTTTCAATATCGCTGAATGGAATGGTGAATATAGACAGACGTGCAGACCTCCGCGCCGGCACTGTCCGTTAATGGCACTAGGACAACAGTGGATTCCGCTCACTTGTAGAGCATGAACAACTTCAATGGAACAAGGATAAGGAGTAGGAAACAGAAACCGACCTGAAAGCAAAAGTGTTTTCGTAATCGTCTTGCTTCAAAGTCGCCTACCTAAGCACGATCAGTTTATAAATGCTCAGGCTAGAAATTCGACATAACACGTCGTTTACAGTTTTAGATCAAAATTATAATCTCACGCATGTTGCATTTAACAAGCATGACTTATGAATTACCAAATATTTACAACGTTAAAATTTAGTGTTCATACAAAGGGACAATTCAAACCAAGCAAAGTGCTTTACAATTTACATTAAAATTTACATGTAATAATTTGAATTACAATAGAAAATTCATGTCGGGCTCAGGCATCCCTGGCTCTAGTGAATTTAAAGTTATATAAATTAAAGTTACAATGGGAAAAGAGTTACAATGATTTATATACAATACTCATAGGTTTTTGTCATTTATCAACGAACCGTGCTTAAGCTCAATAGCAATGCATAGCACAAATTACATACATGTTCAACAATGCAAAATACAATTAAATAAATTCAATACCTTAGTGAGAAATCGAGGTGTTATCTCAGCAAAACGCGTCGGTTTTTTGTTTTTTTGTTCCTATACGACTCACGAATAAGCGGCATCTGGCTTCTTGTATCTCGGAGTGACTCTACAGAATCGCGTTCCCGTATTTATAAAAATCATAAGGTGCATCACGTGACTGGTCACGTAGTATGTGGTTGGTTCGAGAACTTAGACAATGGTCCAAAATTACATAGTGTCTCTGACCTCTTTGTTGGAAGCTTCTCGATACTGAAGTATCATGGGAAAGCTCCAAACAAAGGAATTTCAAATTTTTATGTTTGAAAAACAAACAAGTGGGTCAAGGAGTCATGACATTTTTATCAGACTGTGACAATGGTAATAAGACATGAGAGAGAGAGTATAGTAAAAGACGTGAATTGAGTGAAAAACTGAAGTATGGTAATAAGACATGAGAGAGAGAGTATAGTAAAAGACGTGAAATATAGTGAATAACGTGAAGCAGTGAAAAACATGAGGTAGAGTGGAAGACGTGAAATATAGTGAATTACGTGAAGTAGTGAAAAACGTATTTCATACGTGAAGCAGTGAAAAACAGATAGAAGAATAGGGGTGGGGAGAGAAAAAGGCCAAAATGTTCAATGTGTAAGTTAGACAGATGACATAGAAAGGAACTTGAGTGCCGAGGAGAAAGATGAAAGGCAAGAGAGACGATGAAATGAATTAATATAATGCAGGAGCTTTGCACTTCTGCACGATGAAATGAATTAATATAATGCAGGAGCACTACACACACAGACTTTGCTTTGCACTTCTGCACGATGAAATGAATTAATATAATGCAGGAGCACTACACACACAGACTTTGCTTTGCACTTCTGCACGATGAAATGAATTAATATAATGCAGGAGCACTACACACACAGACTTTGCTTTGCACTTCTGCACGATGAAATGAATTAATATAATGCAGGAGCACTACACACACAGACTTTGCTTTGCACTTCTGCACGATGAAATGAGTTAATATAATGCAGGAGCACTACACACACAGACTTTGCTTTGCACTTCTGCACGATGAAATGAATTAATATAATGCAGGAGCACTACACACACAGACTTTGCTTTGCACTTCTACACGATGAAATGAATTAATATAATGCAGGAGCACTACACACACAGACTTTGCTTTGCACTTCTGCACGATGAAATGAATTAATATAATGCAGGAGCACTACACACACAGACTTTGCTTTGCACTTCTACACAGGAAATGTTGATGAATGAAGAAGTGTGACAAGCAGACATGTTAAAAGTTCGGAGAGAGAAGGGGGGGGGGAGAGAATGCGAGAGAAGGGGGTGGGTGCACACTGACTAGAAAATCCGCAAACTTTCCAGGTAGTGTTCGGTGTTTCTGCAATTATCACACCAAGCCAGGCTATAATATGAGTAGGCATTGTTGTCACAAGTGTAGGCTTTCTGCAATTATCACACCAAGCCAGGCTATAATATGAGTAGGCATTGTTGTCACAAGTGTAGGCTTTCTGCACTGTGTAAATGAATAAATATTTCCTTTTCTTCCTCGTGCCTGCCTGGGCGCCATAAGTGCTCAGTTGGTTGAAAGTACAATTTCCATGGCAGTATTTATCTCCCTTCGAATGAACAGGCCTCGCAAACTACCGATAATATGTGCTAAGTCAATGTTTTCCAGTTTGCCGCCGTGTGTTGAGAGAGGTTTACTCATCAGTTCTCTCCCTTGTGAGTTCTTTGCTTTAAACTAGCGAGAGAAGTTTCATTGCCACCCGCGTTACAACAGCCGGTCAATGAAACAGGGCAATCACAGACTTCAAAGGCACATGGTCGTGCCGTGTTCTTTATATCTGACCTGAAACGTTTCGTGAGAAGGAATAACGTTTATGGCAATAAGAAAAATGATCAAAACAATACTCGTATTTTCCTTTCATGTTAGTCAGGAGTTTCCTGCACAAGAAGGTGAAATTATAAACGTGAATATAAATGCTCTTCCAGATCTGTCATTGGTTTACTATAAAGTTTGAACTGTCATTAGATTTCTGTTGCTGAAAGATTATTGGATAAAATGGAGATCTCTCATGTTTACGACAGACCTAATGTAAATGTGTACAATTTAGTACTAAAGACAAAAACTGATAGAAATAGACGGCACTGTGTCTATACACTAAGAAGGAATGTCTTGTCTCTTTGTTTATACGCCGTAATTAAATATTCATGAACTCGATATTTACATGGACAATCCAAGAACTAGTGAACAATTTAGTATTCATTACGAGAGCTCTCACAATAGATCTTTAGGAATCTAATTTAGATTGAAAAAACTTTTTCTTTTATTGCTGCCTTGTGCTTACTAAAATTTTTTGTTTGCACTTATTATTTTTCTTATTCATTGCAGTGAATACATATGATTGCAATAGAAAATTTGGCAATTTAAAAAGGAAACTATGCAAAAAGAGACTGAGCTTGATTCAAGAGGGGACGGTGGTAGCAGAAGGAATGGGACCCTCCACAGATGAAAGTAAAGCGAGTGGGTTTTTTTTTTTGTATAAAAAGAAATATCAAATGCTTAAGAGCCAGTGTTTTGTCTACAAAGATCTGGTCAAATGCATAAACTCCAGTGTTTTGTCTACAAAGAAATGCCAAATGCATAAAATCCAGTGTTTTGTCTACAAAGACATGTAAAGTGTATAAAATCCAGTGTTTTGAATACAAAGAAATGTCAAATGCGTAAAATCGAGTGTTTTGTATAAAAAGAAATGTCAAATGCATAAAATCGAGTGTTTTGTAGAAAAAGAAATGTCAAATGCATAAAATCGAGTGTTTTGTAGAAAAAGAAATGTCAAATGCATAAAATCGAGTGTTTTGTAGAAAAAGAAATGTCAAATGCGTAAAATCGAGTGTTTTGTAGAAAAAGAAATGTCAAATGCATAAAATCGAGTGTTTTGTATAAAAGGAAATGTCAAATGAATAAAATCTAGTGTTTTGTATAAAAAGAAATGTCAAATGAATAGGAGCAACTGTTTAATCTACAAAGAAATGTCAACTGAGTAAAAGCGAACCTTTTGTCTATTAAGAAATATGTCAAATGCTTAAGAGCGAGTGTTTTACATTAAAAGAAATGTCAAAATTTTAAGAGAGAGTGTTTTGCATAAAAAGAAATGTCACATGTGTAAGAGCAACGTCGTTGTGCGTCTCTGAGAGAAGACGCAGAAAAACAAATATATGGTGCGACATACTTTATTTTTGTTTATTTTTTAGACTCCAGTGCCATTGGGCATGGACATTCTCAGATTAAAATCTAAAAACCTGCAGGAACAGATTCTGCAGATGCATAGTCCTCACAGCAAATGATTTAAATGCTTCTGACCTGCCATTATATGAAAGGTTATGTATATTGATTATAATTATCTATTCTAATATCTAGATCCATCTGACTTTTATATTATTGATTACATATTGTATTGACACATGCATTACCATAGTCTTTAGAGTCTTTGCACTTTAAGAGGTACTAAGATATATGTAAAATTTGGTTGAAAACTAAAAATTTCTGATTGTGGAAACAGAATAAGAAATCATAGAATCAATCCACAAATTTCAGGGCAGGTAAGTTTCTGGCAAGTGTCTGTCCACACATTTGCACGAGTTTACACATATGCATATGAAAAAACAAATTAATCGGATTGATTGGTCGACCTAAGAACCTCGGGCTATGTTTCTATTTTTCTCAAACTGTAATTCGGGAGATCTCTCTTCGAGTAAAAGAATAAATCTTTTCATGTTAGCCTTCTTAGAAATTCTCCACAGTTGGCACTGGCCTGTGCTCTAAAAGTAGTTAGTGTGAGAGTATTATTTTTAGTTATGAAGCTGTGCGAGAAGAAAACATTAATGCAGCTCTCTTACCAATGTACTGCACTGAAACTCGATACCAATGTACTGCACTGAAACTCGATACCAATGTACTGCACTGAAATTCCTATCATTGCTAATACATTTATGTTCCTTAAACAAGTTCAGCACATAATCGCTACCTCCACCTCCGGTCAACTAATGGAACTGGAAGAACCACGCCGTTAATTAATCACTTCTTAACTTGACAACTGTATTTGGATACGCGCATCTTGCTGTCGGGAAATCTATTGCTTGGACCACGTGACGTATCTCGCCTAGCAGAGAAATCTATTGCTTGGACCACGTGACGTATCTCGCCTAGCCGAGAAATCTGGTAACGAGATCGAAACAGAAACCAGAGCAAGGCCCACAAAAAGTTAACATCGCCATAAGCAACAAAACTATTTTTAGAATATGAAACTACCCATGTCCCTTCTCTCATCCCGATCCGTTTTAAGCCTCTACCCACTCACCAACTCCTTGTGAGTCGAACAGGTGTTCTGAAATGAAACGAGACCATAAAGGTGAAAAGACCAAAGTGCTCTTAAATCACATCAAGCATGCGCAGAAGTGGGAGCCGGGAAAAGTAAGTTGATAATTAGCACTAACAGTTCCGAGACCTGCCACCGACTGGCACAATCTGCGGTACGAGCGATGATCATGTATGGTCAGATTGTCCGGCCTCATGCTGGGTCGGCTGAAGTTTAGAAGCTGCTTTTAACGCGTTTCTTACGTTCGTATGGTGTGTTTCAAGTCAGGATGGATTCTGACAATACATTTCACCGCCTGGCAATAAACAGGCATTCAGCGCGAAATAACTTAGAACGCTCCGGGTAGGCCGGTACACGCAGAACAAGAAGAGCTTCAAATAGAATAAAATCTTTTAAAAATATATCGTCTCGTCTTAAAGTGTTTACCTTCACACACACACACACACACACACACACACACACACACACACACACACACACACGCACGCACACACACACACACATACACACACACACACACATACGTGCGCGCGTGCACTGGCAAAATATTCACACATAAACAGACACACGCACGCATGCACAGGCAAAAATATTACACACATAAACACACACACGCATGCAGGCACAGGCAAAAATATTACAAACATAAACACACACATACTTATGTGTGTACACACTCTGACATAAGCATGCTTATATACAGACACATACTTTGAGAGCCGGTTGTGAGGAGAACATTGGGGAATATTGAGACACAGAAATCCAGAGGAAGATTTACTTATCAAATTTACGTTTCTTTCAAGAAAAGAATGACCTTGAGCAAACTGTCGAAAATGTGTTGAATTAGAGAAGGCCCTAACCTGTGTATAATTCAATCTCAGAGTTGATTATTCTTATTGCTCTAGTCTCCGTTGGTCGTAAAATTGACTGTTGTTCACATCGCAGCCAGTGTAAATAGTTATGTGTTTTAATTTAATCATATATTGACCTATTCGAGAATCAGGATTAACAGGTCAACATTTTCAAATAGGCGTCATGATTGGATGTGTATGAACGTGTGTGTGTGTGTGTGTGTGTGTGTGTGTGTGTGTGTGTTTGTGTGTGTGTGTGACATTTGACGGTCCTCACGATTCACTGACCGCTCTTGATAGTTTCAGAGTCCACTAATACTTAGTGTTGTAGTGTCCAATAATATTTTGTGATGTACTATCCACTGTGTTCGCTAAATTTGTCAAAGATGATCATCCCAAGAGTTACGTCACAGTGTATGTTGTAGTTTGGTATGTGTCGTCTTTACTAACTTCATTATTATGATTATAATGACGACGACGATGGTGGTGATCATGGTGGTGATGCTGCTGCTTGACTCTTCTCGCGACAACTTCTCTGTCTTGGATGGTTGCTTGTGAACACTCGGCTCGGAATCCTTCCAAGGTTGTGTGGAGGATGCGTATACTGGAAGTGTTGTTGCTTTGTGCAATGGAGTCTGTCTGTAGTTTCCTAGCTGTTGTGTTACTCAGAGCTAACTTTCCAGTTTAAATGTTGTATTACTCAGAGCTCCTATTGCCTTTAGTGAAGTTGCTGCTCTTCCATTCTAGAAACGATTTTCAATTTCTAAATGTAAGACCCTGGTCATTTCTAAACGTAAGACCCTGGTCATTTCTAAACGTAAGACCCTGGTCATTTCAAAACCCATCCCGTTCTTTAATTTGTATATTTCTGTCGTTTGGTACAGAAACATCGATAATTAGTGGATTAGTTGACAACCATAGTGTCCTGTCTTCATGCACACAATATCTTTTTAATATTTTACATGCTGTCTCCATGACTGATTTCGGATCGTACATCCTTGCTATTTCTGGTGTTTAGATTCTAAAAGTTCGTACACAGATTTTACGTCGGATTTGTGTTTTCTGTTGTATTTTTGTTCCAATTTATTGTGTTTTCCGATGTAGTTTTGATCCAGTTTACCTTGTTGTTTGATTTACTTTTATTTAGTTCCCTGAGCTTTCTGATGTATTCCCCGCCCCCCCCCCCCCCCCCTTCAATTCATTGTGCTTTCCGAAGTATTTTGTTGCAGACCGAGGCTGATATATAGAGAGTACACGTTTCAACTTTGCTCTTGCATTAAGCACATTTAGAGGCCTGCGTGATATTTAACTTTTGGGATTTTGTGTTTGGCTCGTGATCTTGTGCGGTAGTGATGAGTGCTTTTGTTTCGACATTTTTACCCAGTCTCTTTCATCCATCTGTATTTGGTTGGTCATGATGCTTTACCTACTTGTCATGCATGTTGGCCATGGAAAGGTAGATTTTGCATTTTATATTGGCCACTGAGAGGTAGGTTTTGCCATGGAGAAGTCCGTTTCTTTGGTGCATATTTGGCCATGATGAGGTGGATTGTGTGGTAAATATTGGCCATGGAGAGATGGGTTGCTGTATTGCGTATTGGCCATGAAGAGGTGGATTGTGTGGTGCATATTGGTCATGAAGAGGTGGATTGTGTGGTGCATATTGGCCAAGAAGAGGTGGGGTTTTGTCATGCATATTGGTCATGAAGAGGTGGGGTTTTGTCATGCATATTGGCCAAGAAGAGGTGGGGTTTTGTTATGCATATTGGTCATGAAGAGGTGGGGTTTTGTCATGCATATTGGCCATGGAGAATTGAGTTTTGTGGTGCATATTGCCGTCAAGAGTTTTGTTGATGCTTTCCTTGTATTGTTCATTGTTTCTTTGTTTTCTTATGGTAGATGGTCAAATTTACTGAGGTTTATTACTTATATCAGAGGCTCACATATGGTAGATGGTCACATTTACTGAGGTTTATTAATTATATCAGAGGCTCACATATGGTAGAGGGTCACATTTACTGAGGTTTATTACTTATATCAGAGGCTCACATAGCGCACTCAGCAAGGCCTGTGATCTCCAATTAATAACATCCCTGATTTGGGTGAGACTCTACCTGGGGCTCTGTGGATGCAATCTTTCCTGTCTGGATGACACATCTTCCACACTTTCGAAGTTCGAATTTTATTTGAGTATCCTCATTAAAAATCGTGACAATATTCATGAAAGAATTGATGTTTTCATTTATATTGTACAGTTTTGAGATCAACACTGTTAGGTAGGTAGGCAATTAACTGACCTGATTTCATTTTGTATCCTAATCTGTTTTCTTGATGATTTGACTGAGAATATCTAGGGCTTGATGTATTTGGGGATTGATGACTTGACTGAGAGCAGTGCTAGGCATACTGACTTTGACTAAGAGCAGTGAGGATTTAATGATTTGACTGAGAGGAATGAGGATGACTTGAGAGGATTGACGGCTTGATGACTTCATTGAGATGACATGGGCACACTGAATAGTAGTGTTGATAAGGCGTCTCCTAGGAAGATTCCTCATTGTACTGGTATTATGTCCATTGCATGTGAGTCTGGTTTTCTAGCTACACATTGATACTCACATGAGATATAGCACCTTCTGGTGAGGCCTAGAACAGTTTTATTATCTGAGTGGCAGTCATTTCATGATAATATTGCATTACTTCTCTAGTTCTTGTTTTCAGTAGTAACGTCTCATCAGTCGCAAGTTGGTTGTTCGTTCCTCTGCTACAAGGCCATGTCCATTGTGTTCATTGGTCAGCAGCCTGTTTGTTTCAAGGTAACCTGGCACCCTGTCTGCTAAAATTCCTGACAGTAATTTTCAAGTGTTTAACAGATATGTGATTGGGTGGCATTTCTTGGGTGCTGTAGCATTTTTGTTGTTGGTATTTTGCAATTGTTGTTCCTGGTATCATCCAGAATGGCAAGATTTGTTGATGTGTCAAATATGTATTGCAATGTTTAGCAAATCTCCAATGTACGGACGTCAGAAGTCAGTCAATTGTTTGTGCTTGGTCAGGATCTGGGACCTTACAGTTCACCATCTCTCTTCACACAAGAGGATGTAATCAGTAATTTTGATATTGTTCTGCTTAGATGTTTCTTTAAATCTTTCATGTAGGTCTTGAAATTCCCTGGCTGATACTTTTCGTACATGTTGTGTACCTATTGTTCTACTGGATTGTTCCCCTTGAGTGCTTTTCTAAATGTATAAATTCACGATTTAAACTAGTGACTGTTCATCACTTATTTATAAATATAATTATGTAGGTGCATATGTACGTGTGTTTGTGTGTAAGTATGGCTTTATTTTTGGATCAGATGAAACAATGTACATTATTGTTGAATTTTCTTGATTAATGGTCCAGTTTATTTTGTTGTCATCGCTTGACATTTTAGTTGATTTCTTAATGTGGATATTTTCGTGTAGATATTTAGTTTATTTCTATTGTAAGGTTAGTACCATTAATGTCAGGTTTACCAGTATATGTAAGTGTAGTATTTAGATTTTTTGTCTTATATTTATCTTTTTATGCTTTCTGTTTTGACTACTTACAAAATGTCATTTTTAAATTTGTGTTTTTCTTAATAAATGTTGAGATCAGTTAATTAGACCGTCCTGCAATAGATTTTCCAAGGATGTGCTTTACTATTAATTACGTGTATTTATGTTGTCGAAGTTGGTTATTCCTAAGTATAATGTATATTTATGTTGTCGAAGTTGTCGAAGTTGGTTATTCCTAAGTATTAGTGTATATTGCTGTTAAATAGTTTGGGGTTTCTCCGTTTTCTTTCAAAGTCTGAGATGAGTAATCCAGTATTAAATTTGGCAGCACTGATTAACGACACTCATTTGAGATTGTTACTACCAAGACAGCTGAGGTCAGTGCTTCGACCCTAATGTAAATATCGCAAAGAAATTGTTGGCTGTCCTCCCGACCGACCGCGCACACAGTTCGCGCACCTAATTACCGTAGTTAGCGGTCTTATTGACTGCGCCAGGCGTGAAACTTGAATATCACCACGCAAATATTAATGCTCTTCAACAGTCACTTTCACCTTAATGTGACACGGAAAGCAGCGAGTGTCAAGACGGAGATCACGTGCACGTTCTAAATATAAACATGAGAAAAGGGACATAATAAATAAAAGGAATTTTACAAATGTACAGATAGTGATTTAGCACAGACGGCACACAGATAAAGAGTTCTCTTCTCGATGATGAAAAACGTGTGTATTGAGAACATGGTCATGGTTTCTGCGTATTTCACTTCATAAGGTCGCAAGTTCGAGGCAGATGGTCTCATACGATAACCTACACTTTGCTTTCGGAATGATGGATATGCGACTCTCTGATGACGAGCG
>CM054180.1:5080000-5237500 GCA_028829895.1 Sinotaia quadrata | reverse complement strand
AGGTAAGGTAAAGACACCGGTATAAAAAAAAGAAATATCCAATTGCAATAACTAGCGGCAGTGAAGGAAAAGACACCGGTATACATATGTACAAAAAAGTAACAACACAAGAACAAACGCTTGACTACTGACGACAGATGAAAAAATTAAATTAAATAATTTTAAAAAACGCACAAATTTTGAATAGGGACGACAGGAGCTGGTACATGTAAATTGTTCAGGCTATGGCGCCAAGAGGCAAGGTCAAAGGTCGACTGCATAATATATCAGTCCAAGCGAATCGAATAATAATTAATGGCCGCATGCTGCATAATTTGCTCAGTACAGTGCTTCTCGAAACAGTGGACGATATTTTTTACAGTTCTGTGCTCAAGCGGGAAAATAAGCAAACCCAAGGGAGCCATCATATAACTCCGCCATCACGGTCTTGCACAGCGTAACTTTCTACTGGTTTCCAAATTTCTCTCCCGGTAACAGGTGTTTCATTGTACACTGAGGGAAAGAGGTGAACACTGCTCATTTGTTTTCTGTTATGACGCTGAACGGGAAGAAAGCCATGAGCTTATATTTTCTTTATTTAAAAATATTTTTTTTCATTAAGGAAAACACAACTCTTGATGTGAAATGATGCGGCCATGTCATTCATAGCTGGATATTAAACTTATATTCTTTCCTGGATATTAAACTCACTCACCTTCATAACTGGATATTAAACTTATATTCTTATCTGGATATTAAAGTAACTCACCTTTATAACTAGATATTAAAGTAACTCACCTTCATAACTGGATATTAAACTTATATTCTTATCTGGATATTAAACTCACTCACCTTCATAACTGGATATTAAACTTATATTCTTACCTGGATATTAAAGTCATTCACCTTTATAACTGGATATTAAAGTCACTCACCTTTATAACTAGATATTAAAGTCATTCACCTTTATAACTAGATATTAAAGTCATTCACCTTTATAACTAGATATTAAAGTCATTCACCTTTATAACTAGATATTAAAGTCATTCACCTTTATAACTGGATATTAAAGTCATTCACCTTTATAACTAGATATTAAAGTCATTCACCTTTATAACTGGATATTAAAGTCACTTACCTTTATAACTGGATATTAAACTCACTCACCTTCATAACTGGATATTAAACTCACTCACATTCGTATCTGGATATGAAATTCACTCATCTTCAAACATGGATATTAAAGTCACCTACCTTCATACCCGATATTAAACTTAGTTCATGCGTAATTTAATCTTGAATTTAAATTTCGCGTATTTTAAGTTTTTCAGTAAAATATATATAAATAAATTGAATATGTTCACACTGCATTAAAACTCATAACTCTACCTAAGTTGAATATGTTCACACTGCATTACCCTGAAATATTATAGCTTGTGTTTTGGGTGCTGATAATTTAAAACCGTTACCTATAAACCATTTGGTGATTTTGTCAAAATCTTTTTGTATTTCTTGGATACCTGTGGTGATTGGTCTGTTTCTTGTTTTTTGTGTGTGTGTGTGACATTACCCCATGTTGTGAAATAGAGAAAACGTTTACAACGCCAACTATCTGCCAAATGAGAGACGAGTGTTGTCTGTTGGAGTATCTTAATAAAATAAATTAATTTATGTCTACGTAATTCACAGGTATCTAGGCAACACACTAGTTGTCTACATCATACAACTGTCGACGTTACTTACGTACACACTACAGTAACATGAATTGCTCTACACTACATATAGTGAATAAAACATGAATTGCTCTACATCACACATAATTTTCATGTAGTGAATAAAACATAGATTGCTCTACATCACACATAATTTTCATGTAGTGAATAAAACATAGATTGCTCTACATCACACACGATGTTCCTGCACTGAATAAAACATAGATTGCTCTACATCACACACGATGTTCCTGCACTGAATAAAACATAGATTGCTCTACATCACACACGATGTTCCTGCACTGAATAAAACATAGATTGCTCTACATCACACATAATGTTCCTGCACTGAATAAAACATAGATTGCTCTACATCACACACGATGTTCCTTCACTGAATAAAACATAGATTGCTCTACATCACAAATTTTCCTGCACTGAATAAAACATAGATTGCTCTACACCACACATAATTTTCCTGCACTGAATAAAACATAGATTGCTCTACATCACATAATTTTCCTGCACTGAATAAAATGGTCCAAAGGAGGCCATGAATTAACTACAACACACACCTAATAAATAAGCTGATGTATATAAACTGTCACAAATTATAAACGTTATATACTCTTTATAAACTGCCACACCACAACTGCCACACACGAAAATGTAGTTACGTTCAGACGCAGCCCATCTGGCCATGTGCCACTCGGACAGTGAGTTATATCCCGTCAGCGTTTTACCGGCTTTTCTTTTCTCTCTTGTAATCCACTGCTACATTCCTATTAATGACGTATCTGTTAGGCTTCTTAATTCTAATGAAAGACAATTTTCAGTTGCCGTCTTGTTGCATTGTAAGTGTGTGTGTGTGTGTGTGTGTGTGTGTGTGGTATACACAACATGGCAGTCTACGTTATCTTCGCTTAAACATTCTGTTCCAAGTTTCGTAAAGAGGTTGTAATAAATTAGCTCATTTGGAAGTGTTGACAAGCTTTTAACGCAGCTTCTAAAAACGAAGTAATTTGTCAGTGACTCTTAAAGTCTCACCATTCTTTATGCTTTTGCTTTCACTGACGAAGAAGATCCCCTTTAAATTAATATCAATCTGTGTGTGTGTGTGTGTGTGTGTGTGTGTGTGTGTGTGTGTGTGTGTGTGTGTGTGTGAGTGTGTGTGCGTATGACACGATTGCTTATTCATGTGATCATGTATTACAATGAAGCATTTGAAATGTTTTCAAAATATGTGTCATTATTTCCTTCTTTAAAATAAATAACAATCTGAGTCACAATTTAATGTTTGTGTAACAAAAAGTATTTTTCCAATGTTTGCATGTTCTACTGAGAGACATTAAGAACCTAATAATGGTCAGTGAATATTTTGTTGTTGTTGTTGTCCGTCTTCAACGTTTTGACTTTAATTGAAAAGCTCAAACTGTGCGTATTTTTTATTGTCCAGTTATAATATTTTCACTTGTATTTGTAAATATACGCAAAATTTAATATTGGAGAAAACATTACAAATGATAAAAAAAAAAAAAATACGACGTAAACACAAATATTTTTAATGTATACAATAATTTATGGGTCAGTGTTTTCGGTTTTCCTCGGGTTAGTTTTATGGAAGTTCAGTAATATATTTGTGCATGTGTGTGGGCGTGTATGAAAGGGGAGAGTGGAGCTCAGCCTTGTACAAGTACACCCAGCTCAAGATGGCGATCGCTCCAGTCAGTGCGTGCGATGCAGTGCAGGAGAAAGTAGTTTATATATTCATACCATCAGGAGCACCACAACAACCAGCTTGCCTGTGAACATCTGTTCGGACTAAGAGCACGGGTACCTCGAGAAATTGATGCAGGCGCTCGTTAGCTGGGAACGGTGACAAGAGCCGAACAAGTGACGCCACTATCTGGGTGTGGAAGTTTAGTGCAATGTTTGTGCATATGTGGCACGTTTAGAGCTTGTTATGTTTCCCCAGCACGTGGACATGACATCTCAATATGGGAAGTTAGATCCGCGTTATCTACTCTTGCAGATGACGCGCATCGCGGTCGAAGACCTGGATCGGAAAGTGAGAGTGGAGTGTTGCGTTTGTTTCTGTAGAAGAAAATAGATGTAGAGAGTTTTAAAGACGTTTGTTTCTGTAGAAGAAAATAGATGTAGAGAGTTTTAAAGACGTTTGTTTCTGTAGAAGAAAATAGATGTAGAGAGTTTTAAAGACGTTTGTTTCTGTAGAAGAAAATAGATGTAGAGAGTTTTAAAGACGTTTGTTTCTGTAGAAGAAAATAGATGTAGAGAGTTTTAAAGACGTTTGTTTCTGTAGAAGAAAATAGATGTAGAGAGTTTTAAAGACGTTTATTTCTGTAGAAGAAAAGTTTTAAAGACGTCATTTCGTACTTCATTTACGTCATCTGAGAGCAGTGCACTCTCGCAACGCCTGTTCGTTGCAGGGTGAACGTATTTTTGTGGGTTGGCGTGTACGACTGTATCTATTAATTTATTTCAGTAGAATGACGTGCTATTTGTAAATGTCACATAAGACAACATTACGTCAACAATATTCGGACATAACCATGATATCAGTGTTCATAAAACACTGGATTGTGATAATAATAGAATAACATGAATAGCAGGGAGAGAAGGCAGGGTGACGTAGTTTTGCGGGTGACGTAGTTTAGTGGATGCTGGTGAGAGTCCAAATATCCAATTTGTTTATGTATATTACAGTACATTATCGATATTTAATTTTGAGATATCGCCAGAAATTGTACAAGCTAAATGTTTTTTGTTTGTTTGTTTGTCGTTATTGGAAATGTAAATATTGTATGTATTTGTAGATATTGCGTATGTTGTATATGTACATATTAGAAGATGTTGTACATGTATTAAAAAAGTACGTATTTGTGTTTTATGTTGTAATTATTGTAGACATATTTTGCGCATGCAAATGTCAACACTGAGGAAGTTATAACTGTTATGAAGTGTTATAGGCACTGCAAATGTGAAAGTTGTAGATATTGCAAATGCTATAACTGTTGTACTTACAACACGCAACAATTAATCTATTTCATGTTCAATTAATGAGTTAATAGTTCGAGCCCTCATTGAGTGTCTTTTCATCAAGTCGTCGCTGTCTCCGGGTAATGCCCAACAACATGTCACGTGATTGCGGCGTGAACTAGCGAAGAGTGTAGTTCACATTTTTCTAGCACTTTCCATGGATAGATTGAGTCACGTGACTTGTATTGAGTCTCAGTCATTGTACTGGCGATTACATTAATCTTTTGTCACCTTGAATGTTCACGTGACTTGTGTTGCTGTTACTGTTATAAATACATAGGCCTATGTTAAGAGTTATCATGTCATATGACTCTGTTTGATATATATGTTTGTGTGTGTGTGTGTGTGTGTGTGTGTGCGCGTGTGAGAGTGTATATATGTGTATATGTGTGAATGAGCGTGTGTATTGTGTGAGTGAGTATGTGTGTGAGTGTGTGATATATTCACTCACTGTGTGTGCACGTGTTCTTACAGTTTAGCTAGTGATTACCTTTCATTGGTGTAAATAAAGAAAAAACGTTCTATGTCTAATTCGTGGGCTGCAATGGTTCACGGGATGGTCACAAAACACACTATCATTTGTAATAAAATTTAGTGCCTACCAAAACCATCATTGCTACTTATATGTTACAGAAACATATGTGAATATGTGAAAAATGAAATTAAACACCTTAAGAATTAAATGAATTTATGTCATGCATATAATACAGCATATATTTAATTTCTAGGATGCTTTTTGTTTAATGTTTTATTTTAGTGCTAAAAATAAAAACAAATCAACATTTATCATTAGAACACGCCTTCGCATGACGATACAGAGTGGCTAAATGCGCGAGTTGATATAGTTCAAGGCTATTTGAAGCAGCAAATAAAATCATGTTCAATATTTTTAAGTTATCTAAACGGCCTGTCAAAATTTCAGCAGACGATCTTTAGTAAATATTATTTTCAGTTACAAGTTAAATTACAGTTCTCGTCAACGTAGAAGAACTTTGGACCGTAACTGTACAACATTCAGTGGCATTGCGTATTAATACAAGAAGGAAGTGCAGAGGACTTTTTGCTTTTGTTTAGTGCTGTAGTTTCGAAATAATGTGGCTGTGGAACTATCAGTCCTCTAGCTTGCTAGTAAGCATTGGAGTCTCGCAAAAACATTTTCTTTTGATCGCATCTATTACAGTTTCCGTTGGAACTTGCTGATTTTTAAATTTTGTTTTGCTTTTGCACAGATGACCTAGATTCCCGACCACTTGGTCATTAATGTTTATTACATGCAGTAAAGGTGTGCAATAACACGAGACACTTGTGCGAACGACCTATAATCCTGTTCACTTGGTCATTAAAGCTCGTTTCTTTGTTTCGTGCGCTCTTAAGGTATGCAACAATAAAAGATTACTAGTACAGAAGCAAACGTTTCGCGTTTGTCAAGCGTCATACCTTCAAAATAAAAGAGCATCTGTGCGGCGCCTTTCACGTCATCTGACTCATTTGTTTTTCAGGCACAAACATGCCTCGTCATTCGCTTTTAGACTGTACCCATTGAAACTATTGCTTTGACATTCACTACCTTTAAGACTAACACTTTACTAAAGAGGCTTACTTTAAATGCACATTTGAATCATAATCATGATTATAATCCTCTTTAATTGTTCTTACAGGTTTACTTTGCATAAAATTATTTTCAAATGGTCATGGAGTGAACAATGTGTAATTTATGGACAATGAAACATCAAAACGGTACAAGCCTGGAATCGTTATTTTTTCACTTTGTCTTCTTCTAATGGTTTAGAAATTCAGGACCACTGTCAAAAGAATCGCGGGTTCACTTTGAAAACTGTGACGCCGACGCCATTTAGTTAATGTATATTATTATTATTATTTATTTAATCATCCAAAACTAATTACCTGTAATGAGAATCTTAATTTATTTTATTACAGATACTCCAGTAGACCCCACTCGTCTCTCTCACTTTGACGGGTATGCTGTCGCTGTAAACGTTTCCTCTCTTTCACAACATTAAAGATATTTACAGTCACACAATCTTTCTATTGGTGGAAACTTCTTACTAAAGGAGAAGACAAATCTGTCTTTAATCTATATTTAGCGAGCCCCCATCCACCACTTTCTTCTCCAAAATAAGGTTATCAATATGTGTAAGAAGTTCAACAAATTTATTAAATCAACAATCAAACCTGATTATGACAAATACAATGAAAAGGATTATTTGACAATGATATTCCACAAACCACATTCAAATAATTTCATTAATTCACAGTCTTTTGCCTAAAAGACAATTCAACAATAGTGTCAATACAAATCACAGGATAGTTTTTATCAAAGAACAGAAATGGAGTTATTTAAAAAAAAGCAATACATAACCATTCATAGACAAAGCCACAATTGTCTATTTTTGTTCACTTATGCAACAGTGTCACAAGTTTATTGTCCATGTCGAAAACACTGATGTGCTATTATTCTCTCGAAGCCAATCTAGGCATTTTCTCCCACCATACCAGCTCCCTCAAGCAGAATAACAATTACAGCAATTCTAGTACTTCCTTATACCAGAAATTGCTCATGTAGCCAGCAAATCTTGCTGCCATACATCAATTTGAGTGTAGTGTATTGTCCACATTTACATGCTGCTCCCCACCTCTACCATCAGTAAAGCAGGAGATTCATATCACACAATGAAGGTAGAAAGACTGCTTGTCCCTGTAAAAATAAAATCAGGGAACTAAAGTTAAGTTTCCAGTTTATTGCTTTATAACTCCATTCATTCTTACATTCAAGTCTCAACTTACAGTTTCCTGCAGCAGTATTTATTAGCCCAACACACACATAAGCATAATAAATGAAGCCTACTAGTTTAACAATGTTAAGTATTTAGAATGCTACATATGAACAGCTTAGTTCAAACATTTGTAGAAATAATAGTCTACTTACATAATACGTATCTCCATAAAACACAACTATAACACATCAATAGCAAAAATGCATGAAATATTTCTAAGTCCATTCTCTCTCAACCAGACAGCTAACTCACCATTAAGCTAATGGCTGCCTTTCATGACTGGACTTCTTTCCACTTCAAGTTCAAGAAATCATTAATACAGATTTATCTAATGAAGGTAAACTTTTTAATCTCAGCCTATTGGCTGGTCTTGTTCTCAAACATATAATAATATATCTCGTTCTCATCAATTATAATCACTTATCCAGTTGAACTACTTTGCTTTACATCCACAATTTCTAAGCATATTCTCAACTCGGGTGTTTTCTCCAACTCAGACTTTTCAAAAATACCGCCTGACATTGGGTTACTCTGACAATTTAACAATTTTAACAATTAAGTTTTAAAATATGGATAGATAAATTTGCTCTGCCACCAAAATGCAGGATCAGTTTGAAAAAATTGCTGGTTCACTTTGAGAACAATGCAGGGTCACTTTGAGAACAGTGTAGGGTCACTTTGAAGAAATGCAGGATCACTTTGAAAAAAGGCAGGATCATTGTAAAAGGTGCAATATCAGAATGAACAGATCTTAATGAACAGAAAGCGATATCAAATAAATCTAAAATTATCAACATCTCTCTCCCGGTAGTAGACTTGAACTTTAGTGTAAACACACACACATACATACACACTAACACACGCATACACATACATACCCAAACACACTCACATACATACACACACAAACATACCCAAGCACACATACTCACATACATACACACTCACACACATACACACTCAAATACACATATACACTCACATTCATATACATATACACACACATACACACTCACACATATACATATACAATCATACACACACACACACACACACACACACACACACACACACACACACACACACACACACACACACACACGCTTCGCACACTTCTTAAAGTCATACTTTTGCTAGGATTTTTGCATAACAAATGCCTGAGAGCAGAGATGTTGTACTGGTATCATATTGTGAAATAAAAGAACAGTTATCAACGTAATAATAAAACATATTAAACAAACTGAATCTTAGTTGTTTGTCTGCAGTTTGCATTTACCACACACATTTAAAAGCACTTGAGATATATAAAGTTAGGTTATAGCAGTTGGAGCATGATATCTAAAATTTAGAGCCCCTGCTGTCACCAAGACCACGAGCAAATGTGATACAATAATCTCTGCATAATTTATTATTATACTGTTTAAAATTTGTGTAGTTACGTATTTACAATTGTGTCAGACAAGAGTAAAGACCTATACGTGTCTGTTTAAAATTTGTGTAATTACGTATTTACAATTGTGTCAGACAAGAGTAAAGACCTATACGTGTCTGTGTGCGTGAGTGAGATATCAAAAGCTCTAAATTTTTCCACAGCATAAACTTTTTATATTATAATTAGTATATGAATTATATTATAATTATGTAAATGAACATGGTATTCCACGCTCACCAGATAATCCATCCTCACCAGTGCCTGTCCGACCATCAACGCCACAAAGCAATGCCAAATCATCTCCTAGGTCAGGAGGTTAGATGTCAGTCCGGTGAGGAGATCCTTTTTTTTGTTGCTGTTTTCGATCCTCCACCAGTATTGAGGCATTTTCTTTTAGCAGGATAACTTTTTGCCTCGCTAGTCAGTTTCGTCCATTTACGTCTAATTTCGCCAGCTGTTCGACGAACGGTAGAAAGGGAAGTAACTGATATCAACATCAGTACCCACGCGTTCTTTTCATCTTTGATGGTCACTGAACTTTTAAACTTTGGCTGCAGGAAATATTTTCTGCACTCATATGCTTCGATTAAAACTGATTTCAGAATATCTTTGTTTCCACAGCGATTTTCGTGTTCCGCTTCCATTGTTACTGTTGACTTGTGGGACATATCTATTTATAACCAGTCATGTGAGGAGTCAAATTGCCAACTACATTTTGGCAGATGGGAAAGCTGCCTAGGGTTGCTAACTAACTAGAATGCAACTAGCGCGCTGTTTGGGGAAACAACATACTAACTTACTGTGTTGTTGGGAAACCGGTCCCATGAACCGCTGTTCACTGATAATATCAACTGGGTGATATTTCGAAAAGAGTACATGCATCCATTTTTCAGCATCCTTTTCCTGTGGGTTGTCTCCCCTTGGATATTGATTTTAAACTAGCCAGTAGTCTCAAAAAGTACCTCTTCCAAGCATATTTACTGACTGGGGATGGGTGGGTGGCTGACAACTTGATCAAGTATTTGAAGAATGGTGCCAATATTGTAGGACCCGGTCCAGAATTGTTGCATTTAGACTCGAACCAGTACTGAGCCAAGCAGAAGTCAAAGCTGTTTCAGTTAAAGTCCGCAGCAGATGAATGATGTGAACGCGTACAGTCCCGTTGTAAGCATGCACTTAGTTTGCTTACTTTATTTAGCTTGTGGAGTCCAGCCTTGGCGTCACCCGACACACCTGGCACAAGGCAACAGCATAATGTAAATAATAAGGAAAAAAATAGAAAAAGGTGAAAAGTAGAAAAATAAATGAAATTGGTTTTAACAGAATAGTGACAAAATAATTATTTTCCTGTCGTCTTTAATCACAAAGCAAACTTACCTTTAAACAAATTCTTATTTCAAAGAAAGAGAAAAAAGCCAATGTATCTTTGCTTCTCAAAAGCACATTTCCTCCACTTAAAATCGAAATCTTTTATTTACATTTCAACTTAGTGTCGTTTATTTTTCGAAACAGCAATCTGCAGATGCTGACAGAACAAAATATCTATTTTTCGCCAGTAAAATATGCCAGTGAGTCCTGTAATATTTACGTCTTCAGTTTCCATTTTGAGAATTTTTTTTCATACACTCATATAGCAACGACTGTCGCGCGTGGTCGAACGATACAAAGATTTACAAGATAAATCGCGACGTCTCGATTGACCATTAATGATGACACCAGTGGCGCCACACACGCGTCGGAAACTACCGCACAGAGTGATTTGCCTTTGGTCTGTTGAATGACAAAGAAGATAAAATATACAGTTTTCACTCACTCTCTGTCTGTCTGTCTGTTTCTCTCTCTCTCTCTCTCTCTCTCTCTCTCTCACACACACACACACACACACAGATTAAAGAAACCAAGAAAGGACTAAAAAAAAAAAAACCCACAAGAGTAAGCTATATCAGTCGAAAAGAAGTGTTACGGCTAGAAGTTTTTATTTTATTTTACTTTAAAAAAAAAAAATTCTTTCCGCTCATTTCAACGAATGTGTAATTGTTTTGGTGCTGTTTGTGCGAGAAGAAAGTGAATGATGTGGTTTTGGTTACCTGGCTGGTAAAATTGATCTAAAGGAGGGTTCAGTTTTCTTAAGACTAAAACAGTCAAGCTGACGTTAGTTCCAGAAGGTGTTTTAATATCCTTCAGATTTATTCGTCCTTGAGAAATCTGGTGGATCTCCTTCGTACTTCTCGCCGTTAACAACAATATTACAATGATTGTAATTCTTCTCTCTCTCTCCTCTCTCTCTCTCTCTCTCTCTCTCTCTCTCTCTCTCTCTCTCTCTCTCTCTTCGATTATTGTATCTCTTGGACTCTCTCCCTGTCTTTGCAATTCTTGTAACTCTTCATTTCTTCCCTTTCCACTTTCTCTCCCTCCCTCTCTCTCGATTAGAATAGATACATTAGAGTAACTCTTTTCTCCCTGGTCCACCGTGTGAAGTAAGAAACTCCAAAAGGTACCAAAAGTCTTGTTTGTGTATTGTAATTTTGCATGTAGCTTCACTTTATTTTTATAATATTATTTTTTGTTTTAATATGTTTAAAAAGTGTAACTATTGCACTTTGAATTTTTAAATATTATCTTCTAATTTGTTTCCATTTTTCTATAACTAGTATGGACATTGTATAGCAATAGTTTGTCATTGACCTTCACAGTGAATTATTGTGCAGTCAGCTGTGTAGTCAATCACAACATCTGTCACGCCTCAGGTGCCACAAAAATGTAGGTTAAGTAGCCTAAAGTGAACCATTAGCCACAGTAGAGTACGTGTAAAGAGGTGGGAAGAGTGATTTATAGAGGTGGGTGAAGTTAACCGGACACACTGTAACCAAATATGGACATTTGAGTTCTTCTCATGACATACACGAAACTATGGTCAAACCTTGACCCATGTCTAAATCACTGTCATTTTCACACTGCACGATGCCGTTCTTAATGGTTGACGGACGTGTGAATGCTAGAATAAGGGTTTGTGCAAGTTACAAAGATTGCTGGACCATTTCCCCTCTTTTCTTTCAATTTCTCCTATTGCCGATACCCGCAGCTCAACATGATCCACAATCCTGTCGGCAATAAAGCAGTTTGATCTGAAGGAAGAGACGCGTCATCAAAAGGAAACCGAATCCGAAAGTGTACGTCGGGCTGATCATCTTCAAGTTAAGTGTTTATCATCAAGACCATTCACCACTGATAAACACAGGGACAAACGGGACATTACGGAACAGTAAACGCTCTCACTGGCTTTATCATTTTTCTTCTAGTACTGTTTATTATTAAATTTTGTTATCACACATCTTAACTAATTCTTTGGAATGACCTTTAATTGGAATTGGCTGGGGGACGATCCGTATATGAATGAATGCTTGTTAATTAATTAAGAGGGAGAAGTTAGTTTGTCAATTCAAGAAGGCATATCAACAAATTTGCTTGTCGCTATTGAATAATTATCTGTCCAATAATGTAAGCAATAATATTTAATACAGGGACTGTAAGAGTAGATTAGGCCATGGGGCTGTCATCAACATTAAAATTAATTTCATAATTAATAATTCAATTAGTTAATGCTGTGACAGGGTCGTTAAAATATACCCAAAGGTGACGCGTAGGACCTGATGTTTGCTATGAATAATTACTGTAAAGTGCTTAGAACATGTATAATATTAAGTGCTTTATTATATCTTCTTTTATTATTATTAAGTAAACACTAATACAGAGATGCATAGAAATAAATATATTTTGCTCTTTTTAGTGAAAGTTTATTATTTTGCTCTTTTTAGTCAAATATTTATTATTTTGCTCTTTTTAGTCACATTTTAATTATTTTGCTCTTTTTAATAAAGATTCTATTATTTTCTTGTTAATAAAGTTTATATTATTTTGCTCCAGTCAAAAATATATTGTTGTGCCTTTTTGTTAATAATTTTAATATTATTTTAACTCTTGTTAATAAAGTTTATAATATTTTGCCTCTTACTGATGTGATTCTACCAGGGTTATTTGTGACACTTATGGCATGTGACCTAAGTCACAAAGAGGCAATTAATTATATGAGTATTTCATAATCATCAGTGCCTTAATATTTCTTTGTAGGTGTTTTCAGAATATTGACATAGGTGCTTTAAATCTTCCGACACTTAAAGTGTTAACGGCAATTTATTCTAATATTGTTGACTTTAATGACATTCCAATCAAGACGTTTTAGTAGTGGTAGTCGTAATGATAGTATTAGTAGTGGTAATAATAGTAGAATTGGTAGTAATAGTAATAAATGAAGTAGTGGTGATAATAGTAGTAGAATTAGATATAATAGTAGTAGTAATAGTTGTGGTAGTACATGTAGTAATAATTAGTGGTGACGGTAGTTTTAGTAGTAGTGGTGTAATAGCAGTAGTAGTAGTAGTGTTGGTGATGGTGGTAGTAGTCGTAGTAATAGCACTAGTAGTGGTGGTAGTGCTAGTAATAATGGTTGTAATACTAATAGTGATAGCAGTATAGTAGTAGTGGTGGTGGTGGCAGTAATAGTAGTTCATGTAGTATTAGTAGTAGAAATAAAAGTAGTAGTAGTTGATAGTGGTTGTAGTAGTAAATTATATGGTATGAGAGTGCGGTTGAAAATTCATGTGTTCGTATAACCAGATTATGAGAAGCACTTCCACTTATCGAAAGGTCACAAAATTAAAGGTCTACGATTATTCTTGACTCATGACATAGTTGACTTATGTTAACCATAATTTTTACAAGTATACTGTATGGTTAAATAAAACTGCAAGAAATAATGGATACAATACAAGTACATGACACACATAACATGAGAAGAAATATAATTTATTCATTTAACTACGAAAAGACGCTCCCTTATTCCTCCGGCACCATACTTTCCTACCAAGCTGTTCCCATGGAGATAGAATGCCGAGACAAAACGTGTGCGTCTCCTCAAAACGAGATTTTCACCAGCAGCAGCTGCTTATTACGGAGAGCCATCGAGGATACATGTATAGCAGTCCCAATCCGTCGGCTCTCGAGCTTCGCGAAGGGCGTCATGCCTGAGTGTAAATAAGTGCGACCCGTGGCATGGAGACAAAGCACTGTCTTTGTTTTAATCGATCGGACTATAATTGAGCCTAGAGACACACCCATTTCCCCAGCCTAATTATATTTCATTATGCCCACTTTTCTGTCACCTAAAATATCTTGTTCATTTCTTGCCTAAATCTTTCCTCTTAGACCGAACCAATGCATCTGGCCATGATGGGACATTTTTTATAAAATTAAAAAATTATGGACAAGAGACCTTTAACGAACAGAAGGTAATTTAATTTCGACCGTAAAATGCCATTTCGTAAAAGCCTGTCTTCTTTTATAATACAGCTAAACTGGCGAAATAACATTGTAGAGTGAAAATTAGACTGACTGGGTCGAATACACTTTCTAAAATAGTTTCAGTAATAAGAATTATTTCAAACTCACAATAATAACCTCAACGATATAACGGTCGCACCAACATCGAATCACTAAAAGAGATCTATAATTATCCACATAACAACAGACCATTGAAATAGGGGTGTCACACCATCAACTGGCCACAAAATAGGTCTATAATTATCACATCCGGGCGCTGAAATAAAACTGACATATCTTCAATGAGTCACTAAAGTAAGTATTTAATTATCTCACAACTGCAGGCCATTCACATATAACTGTCACACCAACAATGAGCCACAATATAGGTCTAAAATTAGCACATAACATCAGTTACTCAAACATAACTGTCACACCGGTGAGTCACGAAACAATGAGCCACAACATAGGTCTAAAATTAGCACATAACATCAGTTACTCTAAACATAATTGTCACACCAACAATGAGCCACGAAACAGTAAAAGAATACCACTCTAGCTATGGGCAGTCACACCACGCTGGGCTTTATTGAAATCACGCTAGACAAAGCTCAAGTTAAAGTAAATTGTACTTTGCAGCAAATTTAAGACACTCAGAATTAAACTACATAACAAGTGTGTGGGTCTTTTAAATTTTGTCTTACTGTTTGTTGCTGTTTTTATGTTAACCATGAATGTCACAGAAAAAAATCGAATTATACGTGATATTTATAATGTTACATAACATTTAGAAGTGGTCTATGTAATCTGATTTCAGTCACAGTAGAACATTCGTGTAGCAAATTTCAGTTGCGCTGACCTCTGAAATCAATGAAATTCATCCTGAAATGTGTAAACTAATTTCTGATTTATTTAAGCTGTACCTTTCTTAATAGACTGAATAGAGTAAATAGATAAAAGTCAATGAACTAGTGAATTTAACCCTAGTCATTATCATAGACAAGACGGGGGAGTGGATTTTCTTGCTTCACAAGCTTAAAATTAAGATCTTTCTTCCCTCGACACGGTTTTGCCAAGATCACCGCCTGACTGTGAGCGACAGATGGCTTCTCGATACTCAATGCATTTTAAGTGAGTTTCTAACGGCCTACCCGACGCCAGTCACAGAACTTCCACCCTTACCCAGGCACACTCAACTAAAACGGATCTCTTTAATCATTCGACTATATCCACACCCATTGACTCCCACATCATTATTAGGTAACAGAACATTTTTCATTTGCTGACATTTCGCCTCCATATTAGTTAAGGAGTTTTCAATAATGAAATTTCCACTACCCAATTCTGGCTAGCTGACGAAATTTTTCATTACTACATTAGCACCCAACAGGTATTTTTATAGACAATTTACATTAATGTAATTATATTGTGAATAATTATTTAATAAGGCCATTTGGTATAGTTTAGTACGATCAGTTATTACATTACAACAGTCCAAGGGGAGAAATTTTGTTCTATATTACTAGGTGTTTATAATTAAAATACGTCTCCTGTCCGAATTTGAAAGACACACATTATACAGTTAATACATTTATGTTTCTTTATTTCACCAGACAGACTTCGCTCTCTTCTCGTGCCTTTATAAGTTATTCAAGGTACGAATTTGTGTTTGTGATAATTCTGTCAAATTTATGTAGACAGATAGATAGACAGATAGATAGATTGATAGACAGACAGACAGACGGACAGACAGATAGATTGATAGATAGACAGACAGGCGGACAGATAGATAGACAGAGAGATAGACAGACTTACGTTGTTGTGCCTAACAATATAAAATGTCGTTGTTGTGCCTAACAATATAAAATGTCGTTGTTATGCCTAACAATATACAAGGCCGTTGATTTTGAAAGAAATGGGTCACGTATCAAAGCGACGATGAAAGTATGTCACAAACGTCATTTTCGTGACGATTTTCTGTATTCAGGTCTGCATACAGTAGGCCTACATATAGTCATTTTCGTGACGATTTTCTGTATTCAGGACTGCATACAGTAGGCCTTCATATAGTCATTTTCGTGACGATTTTCTGTATTCAGGTCTGCATATAGTAGGCCTTCATATAGTCATTGACAAATAAACTAAACAAAGGAGCAGCCAAACATATTTATTGTAAACACTATGCAAGTTTGTAAATCCCCATGTCTGATTATCACAACAGACTCACATTCAAATTATTTTTCAACATAAATTTTCTTTTACAAACACAAGTATATCATAGTATGACGTGTTTTCAATTATAAAATTATAACTGGTGTATGCTAAATATATGAATATGTGTGGCCAACGCCACTTAGTTAATGGTTATGATTATTATTAATTAATCATCCATAACTATATGTATGTTTGGAAATGTCAGAGTTGGTGTAAACAACTCGAGTTGAGAATATGCTAGAAATTGCGGAGGCAATCCAAATAAAACAACTATCAACTTTTGTCTGCAGACGATTAGATACAGTAATGTGTATCACTGTCGTGAACAACTATTTGGCAATAATTGTCGTGAATAGCAATTTGGCAATAAGTGACGTGAATATCAATATGGCAATAATTGACGTGAACATTTCTTTCCAGTGCAATACAACGCATCACAAAACAAGGACTAAAATACAAATATAACCATTAATCAATATCTCAGGTCAGAAAGTAATTCGTGCTGTAAGCTGAGTGAAATTGAAAGACTGTAAAATACATGCACAATATTAGTTGAACTCAACTTAACCATCACGTGACTAGCCGCTGCTCGTCTGAGGGTTGACGATTTTCTGTCGCCCAGCCATGATTAACTACCCCACTAATAATTAATCTATAGACTCCGATGGACTGAAAGCTAGTTCACCCTCATCCAGCTGCTTTATCTATCCAGATGATTCTACTGCCTGACTGCAACAGCTAATTTTATCGTCTGCTCCTAGATGTTACCAGTTAAACTCAAGCAAACCCAATCAGCCTCCCGCCCATCTTTGAGAAAGTGCATCACGACTTGATTCGACGTCGGCAGCCATCTTGGAACAATCGCCGTGAACACTACACGTGATAGCAGACAACACACTCTTTGTGAGTACTCGTTTTAACCACATAGACAACATTTTAACCACACAGACAACACACTCTTGGTGAGTACTCGTTTTAACCACACAGACAACGTTTTAACCACACAGACAACATTTTAACCACACAGACAACACACTCTTGGTGAGTACTCGTTTTAACCACACAGACAACGTTTTAACCACACAGACAACATTTTAACCACACAGACAACACACTCTTGATGAGTACTCGTTTTAACCACACAGACAACGTTTTAACCACACAGACAACATTTTAACCACACAGACAACACACTCTTGGTGAGTACTCGTTTTAACCACACAGACAACGTTTTAACCACACAGACAACGTTTTAACCACACAGACAACATTTTAACCACACAGACAACACACTCTTGGTGAGTACTCGTTTTAACCACACAGACAACGTTTTAACCACACAGACAACATTTTAACCACACAGACAACACACTCTTGGTGAGTACTCGTTTTAACCACACAGACAACGTTGTTATCACTTAACTAACGAACGAATGTAACTCTTGCTCCCTTCCTACGTTCAATCACTATTTTCACATACACGATAACAGTACAATGTCCGCCGAGTTCTGTAAAACTGTGACCGTCTGATTATTTATTTTGAACGCAGTACAAGTGGTTTCTCCTTCCTCAGTTGCGAAGTGATAATGCGGTAGGATACAATAGTTTCAACTGCGAAGTGATAATGCGGAAGGATACAATAGTTTCAATTGCGAAGTGATAATGCGGAAGGATACAATAGTTTCAATTGCGACGATGGTACATTATGTGCCGTTCTAAAACAATGAATCCCACGATTCAATTTCGCCCATTGCTATCACACACAAAAATTAGCTTGTTAAAATACACCTAGTGACCTTAAACTTCATATTTAAGGTGCAGTCTTAGGTATCAATGTAGTCTTTATAGGAAATTGATAACTTCTCATTTCATAGATTTATGCCAATATTTATATTAGCAGGTATATTCAGCTATCAGTCATTAAGAGTTATTTTACAAGATATGCACATTCACTAAAGAGAACCAAGTTTTAAGCAAGTTTTTAGATGGGTTATGGTTCTTGTTTTGTCTATAATTGCGTTACCTTTAATCCTGCCATTTTCCCTCACTATTACATCTTGAATAGTTTTACCGTGTTGAAATGATAACAAATTAATTATTTCCTCTACAGTTAGTGACCGGGATGTTTTCAAACGTGTATCAGGGTTTCATTCTCTTTCTTTGGGAACATCTTGTTTTTTTAACAGAAGGTAGTATGCACTATATTTGTGTTTGTGCTGCAGAAGAGTTCCTTTATATGCAGAATAATATAGGAGCCTTTACTCTGTAGTGCTTTCAATGGACGGAAATGATTCTACAAATTGTCTTTCTCGTAATATGCGGGACACACATAGCAGCGCCAAGAATTCATCTAACCGTGCGAGATGAATGTAACCATCTTTCAGGTTCTACTAAAGGTAGTTCAAGAAAAATAGCAGCAGTATATGATCAAGAAATAGAATGCTCCAGACAGATCTAAGCAAACTTCTGACTTAAATTGTACTCCAAATAGATCTAAACATTCTTCTGGCTGGACGTTAAAATGTGCTCCAAATAGATCTAAACATTCTTCTGGCATTGTTAAATTGTGGGAATATCTTTAACTGACATCTACTTTGAATGATTCTGATAAGTCTAAGCCATTCCTGTTTCTACGACGGCCAGAAGAAAGATCATTGTATTCTGTCAACCGTAATTAAAATTAAGTATGACGTAAGCATCTGATACAAAGAAATAGTAATGAACAGCTTTACAAGATGCGTCCAACAAACATATAAAGTGCTGCTGGCAGAAGCGCCAAATGAAACGGCATTAGCTCCCCAAGTAGATATAATTCCAAATGAAATTATGATAATTCCGAAATGGAGCGATAGTAAGTTCGGAATGGAGTAAAATTTAAAGTGAACTTTTAATCAAGTTATCCGTTTGGAGATAGAGATGGCACTTAGAGGTTACAGATTTTGAGTTTACGATGTTGGTGCTTATTTAAAAAAAAAAGGAAGCTATTTTAGGTTATTCTTGATTGACTGCCAAGTGTTTTAGTTAAATGCGTCTTCAAACAGCTAATAATTTGAATGGAAAGTGCATTCTCAATACAGCTTTAACTCTAGTGCTTTATTATTAATGAAATTATGTTCCTTTTGTTGTTTATATCATCATAATTATCAATCGTAATTATTGTCTTAAGAACCGGCAACATATGACTCTGAAGATAATACAGATTTTACTCCCTTGGTCAGCTGAAATGCATTAAGAGTATAACATTGACTTTTAATGTAAGAGATTTAAAATTAATGTTGTAAGTAATTTATTTTTTAGTAAAATGATGTTCATTAGTGATTTCTTTATATTGAGGTCATGTTAGAGATTTAAAATTAATGTTGTAAGTAATTTATTTTTTAGTAAAATGATGTTCATTAGTGATTTCTTTATATTGAGGTCTCTACGAGCACTTCTATGGACCCTGACCTCGATAATTTTGAGTGACGATAGTTGAAGAAACTCCCCTCATGGTGGGCATGAAATTAATCAAAATATTTTCCAAGTAAATGATCGCCACAAATAGAACTATTTACAGCTGAGTAACCAAAAATATCAAAGCAAAAGTCGTCTTCGTTTCCAGACTTGTTTAAGATTTATTTCCGAACAAAGCATACAGAAGAGGTCTCAGATGCAGTAACTAGGGCACTCCAAGATATCACACAGTTCAAGTACAGAAGAGGACTGAGATGCAGTGGCTAGGGCACTCCAAGATATCACATAGTTCGAATACAAAAGAGGACTCAAGTGCAATAACTAGGGCTCTCCAAGGCAACACACAGCGCCTGCCTTTCTAGGTCAATGTTTCTTGCGAGCCATTTATCGTCTGCACGTCTGAACATCCTCTGATTGTGACGTGGTCGGCTGGTTACCTATCTGCAATGCCGGGTGGTCTAAACGCTACATTACGCGGATTTGAACCTGATATATTGACATTTAGTGGCCAATTACGCTAACGCCAGTGGTAAGTAAAAGGTTTTCACTTATGCCAGTTTTGCTCTGAGTTCCTTATGCGTATTCAAATTGATGCCTTTGTGACCCGACTAAAGATTTTTTATCAAGTGTTGGAGGTCATAAAAAGCAAAGTAATTTAGTTGAAAGTTAGATGAAGATATAGGAGATTTATGGCAGTTCTCTGTTGTATTAAACATAAACAACAGTCTTTTACTGCCATAGGGTTCACTGCTGTATGTACTACTACGACTACTAATATTGTTGCGATATCAAATGAAATTATAATTTCGACGGATACTACAAGTAAGTTTCATCGTTTAAGACCACTATTACTAAAAGGGCGACAACACCTACTTATGACTGCTACAACCACTATTACTAAAAGGGCGACAACACCTACTTATGACTGCTACAACCACTATTACTAAAAGGGCGACAACACCTACTTATGACTGCTACAACCACTATTACTAAAAGGGCGACAACACCTGTTTATGACTGCTACAACTACTATTACTAAGAGCTCTTCTGTTTATTAAAAGGGCGACAACACCTACTTATGACTGCTACAACCACTATTACTAAAAGGGCGACAACACCTACTTATGACTGCTACAAACACTATTACTAAAAGGGCGACAACACCTACTTATGACTGCTACAACCACTATCACTAAGAGCACTTCTGTTAGTTAAAAGGGCGACAATACCTACTTATGACTGTTACAACCACGACACATTCTATTTGTACAATAGCTTTGATAAGGCTACTGTTATTGTTTTTACCACTACACTCATAACTACTTCGACGACTATTAGTATTGTGACAACTATGACCACAACTATGATTCCGATTACTTCTTCTACCATTACCAAACTCTAGAATTATGTTTATACCATTACCAAACTCTAGAATTATGTGTCTACCGCTAGCAAGGGCTGATACCTATACCTTTGTCTACTGCTGCAATCACGAGTTGATAACTACATCTGTGTCTACTGATTCTATTACGAGTTGATAACTGTACCTGCGTCTATTGCTTCCGTCACGAGATTGTAACTATATTTGTGTCTACTGATGCTAACAAGAGTTGATAATTTTGTCTGTATCTACTGCTGTCGTCACGAGTTATAACTATATTTGTGACTACTGATGCCGTCACGAATTGATAACTTTGCCTGTCTTCTGCTGCCGTCACGAGCTGAATATGGTCAAAGTGATAATCATTTTGACTTTCTAAAAAACATTAGCTGCAAAATTAATGAGTAATTGTATAGGCCATTGCCACTATTAAAAGAGAGGGAGAGAGGAGAATAGCCAGAGTTTGCCACCTACAACAGCGCTCCAGGAAAATATTCAGTGTAGTGGTGCTGCTTCGTTGTTCTTTCTAATTAAATCTTAACTCTAATCCCTCGTTATCGAAGCCTGGCATCCATAATTCTTGCACCTAAAAATTTTGAGAGCTTGCATCAACTGCTGGAATATGGCCGTCACCAACGTCAGGATACACACAACTGCTGGAATAATATGGCCGTCACCAACGTCAGGATACACACAACTGCTGGAATATGGCCGTCACCAACGTCAGGATACACACAACTGCTGGAATATGGCCGTCACCAACGTCAGGATACACACAACTGCTGCGAGATGCTCTAGTAAAACCACCTGATCTTTCTCACCGAGCACGTCTTGGAACAAATCGTTGTAGGTCTGGGGTTAGTAGTGGTAAATATCTGGTTAGTAGTGGTAAATATCTGGTTAGTAGTGGTAAATATCGGGTTAGTAGTGGTAAATATCTGGTTAGTAGTGGTAAATATCGGGTTAGTAGTGGTAAATATCGGGTTAGTAGTGGTAAATATCTGGTTAGTAGTGGTAAATATCGGGTTAGTAGTGGTAAATATCGGGTTAGTAGTGGTAAATATCGGGTTAGTAGTGGTAAATATCGGGTTAGTAGTGGTAAATATCTGGTTAGTAGTGGTAAATATCGGGTTAGTAGTGGTAAATATCTGGTTAGTAGTGGTAAATATCTGGTTAGTAGTGGTAAATATCGGGTTAGTAGTGGTAAATATCTGGTTAGTAGTGGTAAATATCTGGTTAGTAGTGGTAAATATCTGGTTAGTAGTGGTAAATATCGGGTTAGTAGTGGTAAATATCTTAAAATCAGAATTGCCTTGTTCACCGCCATTATTATTTCGAGTTGCATGTAGCATTAGAATGAAACTGATGAATGTCACTACTCTTTCTTGCTTCATTTTATCTTAGACTGATCGTCTTTACTATTTCTGAATTCATTTTGTGATAGATCGATCAACGTCATTACTATTATTATATTAATCACATCTTTACAACTTTGATTATTGCAACTATGTCTATTACCACTTAGTCTACAACTGCTACCAGTACAATTACTACAAACGTAACCAATAAGACAACAACCGCTACAAGTACAATTACTACAAACGTAACCAATAAGACAACAACTGCTACCAGTACAATTACTACAAACGTAACCAATAAGACAACAACCGCTACAGTACAATTACTAAAACGTAACCAATAAGACAACAACCGCTACAAGTACAATTAATACAACCGTAACCAAATAAGACAACAACCACTACAACTGCACCTATTGCGATGAAGAAACATCCCCGTGAATGAATGAGTGGTACTTGCTGCATGTGATTTTAACTCTTTTTCTACAAAAATATAATTACTACGAATACTGCGCCTTTCGTTACGACTCTCCCTCTGTGACTACTGTTACCACTACTACTACAATTGCAGTAATTGCTGCGACAAATGAAGTTATTCTTTATGATTGTCTTTATAACTATTTGCCCACACACGCACTAAGATGCTTGAGTAGTCTGTTTAGCACTGACATTCTGCAAGCATATACAAAGTATACATCGACCCTGGCAGAGTGACAGCAATGTTTGGAAATATCACGTCCGTCTTACATCTGTTGTGTGGTAATGCGGCGTTGTTCACATACACAAAGAGATGCCATGAAACCTCGCAGGGTCTAAAGGTCACACACGTAAGGTTGCAACATCTTCCGGAACGGGGGGGGGGGGGGGGGGGGGGGCGTGTTTTACAAATACCGTTTTTTTTTTTACGTAAGACAAAACAAGCAAAACAACAACAAAATCTGGAAACATTTAAACTCGACATCTTAGAGTCATGCCATATCGCAAAGGCACAAACAAAACTTGTCTTCGATTTTGTACATTCAAATGGTAAGGTGAATTTGTTTTACGTGCGTTGCAATGACGTCAATCCAGAAAATAATTTTGAAATGTTATGAGAGAGTAAAATTTCTTGAAAATCTTCGTGACAATCTGCACAGGTTTGTGTGGCTATTGAAATTAGAATCTCGATTTTTGCAAGTCTATAGAGCATGAACATCACCTTTCGTGACTATGGTGAAATAAGCAAAATGTTTTTTTTACAGCGATGCTGACCCCATGTACGTCACATTTTCTGACCCCATGTATGTTACGCTTTCTCATTGAGCTTTGAGCTACTTGCAGGAAACCACAAACCGGTCACGATGGCTGTAGGTTGCCATGGCAGTGCAAGAGATATATCTGAGTGGCCTTTTGTTGGATTTGGCTGTAAATTGCCATGACAGTATAAGATATATACATTCCTGTATTTGGGCTCACAACAGCCATTTCCAACTTTCTTGCCTTCATGATCTCGCAAGTGAGTAAAGGTACCGACTTCAACTGACTTTAACTGCCAAAGACTTTTAGCATGAGCATACTGAGACGTAGCACACGGAACCCCATTTTTCGTCCACTCCAATGGAATAGGCACATCTGACCACGTTTGACTATGGAGTGGCTTAGGTTTTCACCACCACGGAACAGCTCGCAATGGTGTCTTAAGCAGAACTCACATCCGGGTGGCCAAAGCAGAACTCATGCCCGGGTGATGGGTGACCAAAGCAGGAGTCACACCCAGGTGACTGAAGCAGGACTCATGACAGGGTGATGAATGATCTAAGCAGCAGGACACGCACTGGGGTGACAGTCAGGACTCTCCCTTGGATGATAAGTGGCTTAAGCTAGTATCTTATCTTCGTCACTACTTTGGTTGGTGTAATAGACCTTGACCTGGCTGGAATGTCTCCAGAAAGAAAGCATACCAAAGAAATGAATATTAAAAGACATCAATATAAGAAACGCGTAAATGTTTTGAAGACATGGTCATCATTAAAAGAGAATTATGACATTCATATTTTTGGTTTTGTGTGCACTGTTTGTGTACGTGTATGTTAAGCGCGCATGCATCTCAGTGGACCACGAAGAGTTCAAGGCTATTGCATTAAAAGTTATCTACCCGCACTTGTGATGTCAATTGTCACATTGGCAAAGGTCAACTTACAGAATCAAGTTTAGAATTAATTGAATAATTACTTTTAGAAACATGAATGATAGGAAGTGCAAATTTATTTGCAGTTCATTAATCGACAATAAACATATCTATCTATCTATCTATCTATAATAATCTAATCCATCCACCCATCTATCTATCTGTCTTTTTTAAGAACCAAAATAACCAATCTGAAAAAAAAATATAGAAAAATAAAGTAAATCTGTTGGAGTAATTGCATGCTCTGGTACAATATTTCACTCATCTGTTTTCATTATAACATTTGATGTCCATCAGCTGTTTTAGCAAAATGAGTGAATACAGATTGTGACACACTATATTATTTTATTATATAATATATTATAATTTAACATTGTCAACATTAATAATGATCAACAGAGAATATCATATTTTTTAATAGTTGTATATTCTCTAAAACTTTAAATATTGATTTATATTATTTTGCATGTAAAATAAGGCATACTGCACATGCTGACTCACCACTTCATACTAAATGTACGGTCTTTGTTTTGACATGCTGACTCACCACTTCATACTAACTGTACGGTCTTTGTTTTGACATGCTGACTCACCACTTCATACTAACTGTACGGTCTTGGCTTTGACATGCAGATTTCCCTATTCACACTAACTGTATTGTCTTTGTTTTCATATGCTGGTGTGAGCGTGAACATACATCGGGTATGACTCGGTTTATGACTGCAGTCAGCCAGCAGCTTATTAATCAAGATTTCCGAGTTGGAGAACCTACATGGTAGTAGGGGTCGGCATTGATTGGTATCTGGACTCGGGCTGGAACTGGTGGGTCAGGGGATATATACCCCAACGGTCAGCACACCCGTTGTTTCTCTTATGGCTAATGGTTGAAGGGCCTAAGAAGTCTCCACTGCCCATTTGTATAGCAGTGTATCTCAAAACTCAAAAGTTGGGTTAGAGTGGAAATTCCTGATTTTCGGTATCATGTGATACTTTGATTCGCTTGCATGAAAGGAGTGTGGTTTGTTTTGGTTTGAAGAAAAAGTGGTGCAGTCTTGGTCCTGAGTGTTTTGAACTAGAGTGGTCAATCTTGGTCCTGAGTGTTTTGAACTAAAGTGGTCAGTCTTGGTCCTGAGTGTTTTGAACTAGAGTGGTCAGTCTTGGTCCTGAGTATTTTGAACTAGATTGAAAGAAAGAAAGAAAGAAAGAAAGAAAGAAAGAAAGAAAGAAAGAAAGAAAGAAAGAAAGAAAGAAAGAAAAAAGAAACAAAGAAAGAAACAAAGAAAGAAAAAAGAAAGAACAAACAATCAAAGAACAAACCAACAAACAGACAAAGAAAGAAAGCAACTAAAAAAAATATAAGCATCATAAAACATAACAACTATCGGCGGTGGCAGAGACCCAAGATTGTCTAGAAGTAAATGCTGGTAAAACGTCTGGATTCTGAGATAATTTCATTAACTTTGTGAAAATAGCTTTGATCTATAATCAGATCGTTCTGCATGCGGCCAAGCCATCTCCGCCTCATCTCACAACTAACCGCTCCCCGAATGATGTAGGTTTAGCCCGGATGTTAACCGAACCCTACCCTCTACTCCCTACCGTTCTTATTGTGTTAATCTCTTAAAGTACTTGCTTACGCCCATATATTTTTTCTTTTTACGCAAGACTAATTAAGCTCCAGGCCCTCGTGATTGTGCAGGCTAGTTAAAGGGAGACAAATTAAATTGCCATGTCTGAGTTGAGAACTAAGCGAACATGACAAGAAAGCGTGTCATTAAAGGGGATAACAGGTTTACTGAGATGTTCAAAAGAAATTCTTTATCTCCGTGACGTGTGCATGAATGTGTGAGAATGTGGTGTGTGTGTGTTTCTCTGTTCGTGTGTGTGTGTGTATCTGTGCGTACATGTGCGCGTGCATGAGTGAGTGAGTTAGTGTGCGTGTTAATGTGTTCAATAAAGTGCAAATTGATTTTTAAGAGCTTGTAAATAAGTAGTTTTGGACTCAGCTTGTGCATTTACATGGTTGGTGGAGGGTGAGAGAAACAGTCACAGAGAGAGATAGAGACAAAGACTGAGAGATAGAGACGAAGACAGAGAGATAAAGATGAGAGAGATAAGAGACACAGGGATAGAAACAAAAGAAGGAGAAAGCGACAAATATGGAGAGAGAGAAGAGACACAGGGATAGAAACAAAAGAAGGAGAAAGCGACAAATAGGGAGAGAGACAGAGATAAAAATGGAGATAGATAAGAGATAATGACAGAAAGTGACAAAGATGGAGAGACAGAGAACGACAGAAAAAGGGACAGAGATGGAGATAAGAGACAAAGACAGAGTGTGTGATGTGTGTATTTGTATGAGTGTGTGTTTTTGTATGTTTTAGAGAGTAAAGTGAGTGGGAGATACAGGTCGGGTAGAAGAAGAGAAATGAAGGAAAGAAGTGCACTGGGCTGAAACACTGAGGAAAAGATAAGAGACAGAGAGAGAGGTGGAGTGGAAAATGGAGGAAGAGGCAGAAAAGATAATGGAGGCGGACAGATAAAAGAGTGGGAATAGACAGACAATGGGATGGAGACAGAAAAGGGAGGATCGGACAGAAAAGAGGGGGAGATAAAAAGAACATCTCTTAGCATTTAATAAAGTATTATGGACTTAGGCTACTCACATATCGTGAAAACAATTGAATTACAATGATTGATCTATCTATCTATCTATCTATCTATCTATCTATCTATCTATCTATCTATCTATCTATCTATCTATGTGTTGTCTATCGCTATTTTAAAATTAAATATTACATTGCTTCTTTAATGTCAGCATGAAATGACCTTCGTGTACTGCGTGTTTTGTATGTACAACGAATAATAACTCTATGAAGAGAATGTTCTAGAACTTGCTGACGTAATATAAACTGGCCTTTGTGGATGAGTAGTTTTTATTATCCAATGGTTAAGATTTACAAAAGAATGAGACCAGCCGAGCTGAGATCGAAGTTTACCTGTTGAAATAATTTTATTCCCTTTGAATTTAGTGTGGCTGAAGTCTGGTAATGAAAGGCTATTAGCTTAAATGGTGATTGATTGAAAATCCCATTGTCTCGCAATCATTCCATTATTCCGTAATCATGACATTATCTCGTAGCTATCCCATTATCCTACTTGTCCTAACGCTACCTTCATTAATCAGCCATAAAAATAAGACAGATAAAATGCCAATGAGTTAATGAAATGATATCGAGGAGATGAATTGTTACTTATAATGTTAGGTGGTATAGACAAGTTGAACACAAGAGGTGAGGTGACATTCAAGTTAATATTAGTAATGACAGACTGCGCACAAGAGCCAAATGACATACCACAGACATGAAGCGTAGCAATGAGATATAGCAGAGAGAAGACGAGAATCAAATAACACAAGATACGTAAAATGAGATATCACTGAGGTGAGATATACATAATACCAACAAGATGCATATAATGAGATACCATTGAGGTGAGATACACATAATACAAACAAGAAACATATAATGAGATACCGATGGCAAGTCGTGATAGTACTAACGAGTGTCGGTGACAAGATGACATTGACAAGAAACATATTATTGACAAATTTATATACAAGTGATTTCATAATACTAAGTTTATATACAAGTAATTTCATAATACCATTGACAAGACGAGTAAACAGTGAGACACTTGAGACAAGGTAAGATGCTATTGACAACTAAAATAGCAATGACATGACGTCAAGTGACAAGACAAACTATGAGTAACTAGGTGAAGTGCAAATGACAAGCCGAGATGATCAAGCGAGATACGAGACGACAAAAAGAAATACACCAGTGATAAGGCGAGTCACCAGTGACAGAATGAGATATCAATAAGAGTCGAGATACAGAAATGAACGATTTTACCAGCGACAGAATGAGATATCAATAACAGTCGAGATACAGAAATGACGATGTTACCAGTGCCAAGATCAACTATAGAGAGCGATACCCTACTGGCAATTAGTGTGTGGAGGTTTAACCTGTTGACGGATCTCAGTTATTTCCGACTCCAGCCCTTGCCTGCTGGCAAAGATCTGACGTGAAGGCCCACTGTACAAGTCACGAGCTACAGTATGTCGTTCCGCTTGAGAGCTAACCACGCCCGAGTGACTCTTGTTCGCGTTATAACATAATCGGTACGTCTCACCCAAAAAAAGGGGGCGGGGAGGTAATGAAATAATGAACAAGTGTGCGAAAGCATTTCAAGTGGCCAATGGCACGCGGCATTCCACTATTGAAGGAGATGAATAAACTCCCTTCTCCCAGGCTGGTCTTTGTGAATGCAAATCAGTTTAGGTGCCATTGCTTTTAGAAATGAGAACAGTTACAAGTCGTTCGGCGATTCTAGCCGAAAAGGAAAATCTCTCTAATAACTATGGAACGCTAAATTTCTTCTTGCTCTATTGCACATAGTCAATTCTTCAAGACTGAAACACTCTCGACAGGTTGGTCCATGCCAATGCAATGGGCGTGCGTGTAATGGGCACTGTACTCCGTCGCTAATATCATGACGTTTTAGGCTAACAAAAAAGAAAAACAACAAAAAATAACAAACAACGCATGTGTGGAAAATGAGCTTTATTCCTAAGCATTTATATTTTATCTTAAAGAAAAAAGTTTTTTTTAAAGCAAAAGCAAATCTTTATTTAATATTCCCAAAATTATTTTTTAAAATATTGCTGTGAAAGGGTAGGCAATCAAATCTTAATGGATGAAAAACAACAAAATCGATCTCAGCGACATTGAAAACTTTACTCTGGTCACGTATTGTTCAGTACGTACTGTACTGGCAGATCAAGAATGAATTTGACCGAGGAGGCGGAGGAGGTGGCACAATTAAAATAATGGGAGGAATCATGAGTGCGCAACGTATTTTGTAATCATGAATTAACGAGCTTAGTTTAACTAATTTTTTACATTTAAAACTTTGTGGACATAGTTAGGTTGTCTGTCCACAGGAAAGGCAAATTAATGAGCTTAGCTTAACTATATCTTTACATTCAAAACTTTGTGGACATAGTTAGATTGTCTGTCCACAGGAAAGGCAAATTAATGAGCTTTGTTTAACGAATTGTTTACATTTAAAACTTTGTGGACATAGTTAGATTGTCTGTCCAGAGGAAAGTCAAATTGAATGAGGAAAGGCAAATTGATTAATTACAAGCACTTAGTATTTATATTAGTAAACTATAAGACGCTTGTTCTTTGTCTTGACATCCACCGCCTTTCTGTTACAAGTCATTAATGTGATCTGGAGACACAGGAAGAAAATTATTTCAGGGTGTTACTTGTGTTCCACGCTTGAGAGTCCACATGACAAATATATTTGCTATGTAGAATAGATGAGTGGAAAGACACACAATCACAGATAATTGCTATATAGAATAGATGAGTGGAAAGACACAATCACAGATAATTGTCATGTAGAATAGGTGAGTAGAAAATTCACAAGGTCACAAATAATTGCTAGTAGATTAAATGAGTAAAAAGTAACAAAACCACAGATAATTGCTATGTAAAACACAGAAAGTCATATATAATTGCTATATCGAACAGACAGGTACATAGAAAATCTTAGATAATTGCTATATTGAACAGACAGGTACATAGAAAATCATAGATAATTTGCTATATTGAACAGACAGGTACATGGAAAGTCATAGATAATTGCTATATTGAACAGACAGGTACATGGAAAGTCATAGATAATTCCTATATTGAGTAGACGGGTAGGTAGACAGACGATCAGTAGACTAAAAGATACATGAAAAAAATACGAGTAGAAAGAATTTCATATCATCATTATTATCTCGTAAAAAAGGCCATTCACAATAGATGGGATGGGCGCAAGGCCACGCAGGGTAAAATGCGGCAGCGCCGGTTGAGGGAAAGATTCAGCAGGCCTGTGGCTTTACTACTTCAGACATGCCCGCCGTCGTCATTTACACAAACCATACTAGTAATCTCCCCTGGCAAGTGCACGCGCTGGTCTGTAGGCAGTCTGCTATTTCAGCTTTATGAAAGCAAACCCGGTGATAGCCACTCTCTAGTAATCAACCACATCCTGCCAATGCAAACGGCTCTAATATGCAATCTGGGCCTTCGCTGGTAAGCGTCTGTTCTTGGCGTGTCTATTTTGCGCTCTTGGTGCGCCGTGAAATGATTTTGTTATTTCAGATGTAGTTCTCGCCCCTTAGCACCCGGAGTAAAAGATAGTCTCGTCAGACTGTCTCGGCGAAGAGGACGAAAGACGCCAGACGGACTTGTGCGCCAAGGGTGGGGGATGCGTGGTGCGTTGGTTTCAGTGATTTAGCTGGCGAGCCTCGAACTACTTTAACCACGTGATCATTATAAAGTCTGAAACCGTGTAACTCGGGTTAAAGTTTTACACGTGTCAACTTAGTGTCGCCAAGCGAGGCATACAAAATCATTGAAGTGGAACTGTCACTGATGTGGAAACTGTAGAGTGTAGATGAACGATTGAACTTGCATTTTTATTTTTCAATTTTAGTCTGAAAACGCCATCGTTAGTTGATCTTTCGACTATGCATCTGTTGTCTGATTGGTTGGTTGGTCGATTGTCTGATTGGTGGATTGTTTATGAATTGTTCTGTTTTAGTGGGGGGGGGGGGGGTAAGAAGAATATCGACGTATTTTCATGCATCATCTCTGACTTGCGCTCTTCTGACAATGGAATCCTTAACGTACCCATCGCGAAAACATGAGCACATATACGTTCGATCTATTGTTATCTGGAATAAACAGCCTTTATAGTTCAGATATAATCGTACTATAACTTTTAACTAAGCAATTCTTACGACAAATCTTTGTCGCCTATGAAAGTAGTCTTCACTCTAGACATCTTTGCAGTTCATTTTTCTCATTTCAGATCTTGTCTACGGCTGTGTTCTCCAAGTATATAACATGTTTATCTTTATACTAGCTTTGCCCGTGGCTTCACTTGCATAAATGTCAGTTTCCAGAATACGTTGCTTAAAGTAAAATTATTTTAAAGTACGGTGTATTTTTTTTATCGCTGTCACAAGTCTGATAAAAATGCCGACCTGATGACCCACTTAGCCTTGTTTACTTCAAATTCGAATATTTGAAACCCTTGGCCCTTTGTTCCAAGCTTCCTTTTTCTAGGTGCTTCTAGAACAGGTCAAGATGTTATGTAACTTTAGGACCATTGTCCAGTTCTCGAACCAACCACATGCTTTGCGAACAGTCACGTGATACGCAATATACCTTTCTATATATGTACCCACACGCTTCCGCTCCCTCACTTCGAGCACATTTTAGCTAATTCCATCAGCTTACTCGGGTCGTGAGAGGCAGCCGGCGCCATAGAGAATCAAGGTACCCTTCGACTTCTCTCAAAGGTATCATTTTATTTAATAGTATTTGCCTATGTATTGTTTAAGTATGTATTTGTGCTATGTATTATATGATTTCCATATACACTTGAGCATGGTTCAGAGAAATAGCTGAAAACCTATATGTTACGGAATATAAATTTATTGTAACCATTTTTCCATTTCTGTACCTTAATTTATATTGTTTTAATTCACTAAGAGCCAGAATGCTGCGCTCGATATGAATTCTTCATGTAATTCAATTATTGCGTGTAATTTAAATTGTAAATTGTGAAGCGCTCTGTCGGCTTGAATTACCCCTTGTATGAACATTAATTTAACGTTGTATCTATTTTATTGCTTCATACGTCATGACTGTTAAATGGAACACATGTGAGACGATTATATTTTTTTTAAATCTAATTGTAAGCAACGCGAAGTCGAAACTCTTTGTTCAGCGCATTTAATTGAGCCATGCCTAGGTAGGACCTGTTAGGTTGAGAATTATATCCAAACACGTTGCATCCACAGGTCGGCTCATGGTTCATGTTCACCCATGCCTCACCTGCATTAGCTTATTGGTGTAAGCGTGTCGAAATCCACTCTGAGGGCCATGCTGCAAAAATTCCAGTTCCTAGCCACTAACAAAGGGACATCATTCCTTATGCACCACGTGTGTCGTTAAAGGGGGACTGAGGGAACGAACCGGCATGATTGAGTGTTGAGACCAAGGATACAAGAATAGAGCTAAGTGCAAGATCAAGTGTACAGATCTCAAAGGAACACTTTTCTGGCAATTTAGATTGACAAAAATCAGGCATAGGCGCGTAAAGACAGAGTGAAGACTATTCGCGTTGCATTCGATTTATTGTTAATTTGTTAAACTTTATTAAATCTTATTTTCTTTGTTAATACCTCTTAGTAGTTGATTTCTATGCACAATAGACCAATTAGATTAATTCTTAGATTTGAATGGGGGCGGATGAGCAGAAAGATTGATGACGAGTGCATATTAATTTAGAGGGACTTAACTGTTTTCAAATCTAGCTAAAAGTTCGCAGTTTATTAGTCTGTAAATTTGTCGTCTGAACTACAAGACGCACTTTTAATTAGTCAGATAATAAATTGAGCAACCAGTCTGCGTAGAATATGAGAGGAAGAATTAATTATATTTAAAGTCTTTTAATTATTCTAAGCAGGGTCTTTAAATAAATACTGGAAACGTAACAAGTGTGGGTCGTCGCGGGATTGATATGTATTAAATTGTAAATTGTAACATTTTTATACATAGGGCGCATCATAACCTAGAAACGAACGAACGAACAGAATTGCCAATTGTTCTTTTGATTTTTGTATCACTGATTTTCTTTGCTTTTGTTGTGACATGTGCATGTATTCTTTTGCAGAGTAGCGTGCATGTTAGTTAATGTTGATATATTTAAGCGTAGTTAAATATGTCATGTTAGCTATTGAATGATTTATTTAGTATTGTGTTACTGAGTACTTCATTGTGAGGAGTCGAAGGTTATACCGCCAGCTAGGAGAGTTATCGGTAGTAACAGACTTCGGACTATTATATTTAGGGTGCTAGATATAATGTGTAATGTTGTATGGTAGGAGCCGTGACATTACGAAAGTCTTGGAACAGCGGACACTGTGACAAGCAGGTGAAACGTGTAAGAGTTAACGCGCAATTTATTTCGGAAGGTGTTCTGAGTAAATTAAATAATTTTTGTAAGGTCGTAGCCTAAAAGTTATTTTCGGGATAAGCGGAGTTATCGCCGACGGTTAAAACACACAATTCACGGGATACATTCTTATTGTAGCCAGCGCGCTAAGACAGTAAAATGGATCGCAAACAGGTTCTCGAAGACCTGAAAGAAACCGGTATCATGATAGGATATCAGGGTGACGAACTGACTAGCTACATTAAAACTGAGCTAGAGAAAGCGGAAAAGGAGAGACAAGAGATAGAAAGGGAAGAACGGTTAGCTGCCCGCGAAGCTAAGAAGTTAGAGGCTGAAAGACTAGCTGAAACCGAGGCTAAACGCATCGCAGCGGACACAGAAGCAAAACGCATCGCAGCGGATACAGAAGCCAAACGCATCGCCGCAGACGCGGAAATAAAACGGTTAGAATGGGAAGTAAAGAAACTAGAAGTTACCAATCCAAACCGTGATCGCAGAAGCAGTGGTGATTCGCGTTCTAGCGATGGAAATAATCACAGTAGAATTGAAAATATCATTCCAAAGATAAATATGGTCCCATTTGATGAGAACAAAGATCAAATAGACGCGTATTTAAAAACGTTTGAAAAGTTAGCCAGAGCAACGAACATTCCAGCGGAACATTGGGCGATAAATTTATCGGGGTTATTGCAGGGCAGTGCGAAAAACGAGTTCAATAAGCTTAGCGATTCTGAGTCAGATAATTACGACACAGTCAAGGCCGCATTATTGAAACGTTACAAACTCACAGCAGATACATACCGACGTAAGTTTAAACAGGCCACTAAAGCCAGTTCAGAGACGCACGCACAGTACATACGGCGCGTAGCTGACTTGTTCCAAAGATGGATAGATCTAGCCGAAACTCCACAGACGTACGCAGGTCTTAGGGATGAAATGGTAAAAGACCATATTCTCGGGTCATACAAATCAGATCTACTGATTCACTTAGCAATAAGGGAAAAATCTACGCTAGAGGAGATAGGCAACGCCGCCGATCGCTTTGATGACGCACATTCTCAATTCTCGAACGCACACGCGAACAACAAGTCTCGACCGAACGAACCGCAGACTCGAAAGGATAAGAAAAATGACGGGAAGGCACCTAATGAGCGTGATGATAAAACATCTAAACCCGACACTAAAAACAAGTCCGACAAACAGAAAGATAAAAAGAATCTTGCATGTTACACTTGTGGTGATAGTGGCCATTTTTCACGAACATGTCCTGAAAAGAAAACAGCTAAAGTTTACGCAGTAGAAAGTCATACACCTAAAACAGAAAAGTCGAATCGAACACCAGTACAGGCAAACGGTCACGATACAATCGCTTTGCTTGATACAGGGTGTGAGCTAGACGCTATTGTAAATGCATCATTAGTTAACCGTACCGACTACACAGGGGAGACAATCTCTGTCACCTTTGCAAACGGCGAACAAGACATTTTACCAGTAGCTGAAGTCTCGATTGTTTCAGACTTTGTAGAAGGAACAGTCAAAGCGGCAGTTATGGAAAACTCACCGCATGACGTGATCCTTGGTTGCAAGTATGTTTTGCCGTGCAAAAAACAAACTTCAACTGAACCACCACTGGTTAACGCTGTAACCAGAGCAGCGAGTAGTAAAGACAAATCTGTAACTGCACCGATGTCTGCCGCACCAGCCGTAGATAAAGCAACAGTTAGCGAGATTAAAATATTACAAGCTGAGGACGAAACACTAGACAAGTTACGCAGACAAGCTGTACTTGTTAGTGACGTCAACACTGACGATTCGAATAAGAAAGCGTGCATTATTCTGAAAAAGGGTTTATTGTACCGCTATTCGAAAGTGGGAGACGAATTTCGGAAACAATTAGTCGTTCCACAAACCAAACGAAATGACGTATTACGATTAGGTCATGAGAGTCTTTTTGGTGCACACATGGGTGTACAAAAAACAACTAGTCGTATTACAAGTGAGTTTTATTGGCCGGACATCACTGCCGATATCCGTAGATTCGTGTTAAGTTGCGACACATGCCAGAGAACACAGTCTAAAAATTCAATCAGACCCGCACCGTTAGGAGAGCCTGAACTGATCAGTGAACCCTACAAGCGCGTAGCATTGGATTTGATTGGGCCTATAATACCCGCATCAACGAGAGGTAATCGATACGTGCTGACCACTATTGATTACGCAACAAGATTCGCCGACGCAGTACCATTGAAAAATATTGATACTGAAACTGTCGCCGAAGCCCTTTTCGGTCTTTGGAGTCGTGTTGGTATTCCTACTGAAATTTTGACAGATCAGGGGAGTCAATTCATAGGCAACGTAATGAAGGAAGTAAATCGTTTACTTTCCATCAAACATCTTACTTGCACACCATACCACCCCCAGGCAAATGGTCTGATTGAAAAATACAATGGGACATTAAAAACAGCACTTAAAAAGCTCGCCACAGATAAACCGAAAGACTGGGACAGATACATCCCTGCCCTACTATTTGCATATAGGGAGGTGCCACAATCTTCCACCGGGTTTTCACCATTTGAGCTACTTTACGGACGTACTGTACGCGGACCGATGATGATTTTGAAGGCACTTTGGACTGATGAAAAGACAGATGACGAAGTTAAGACAACTTATACATACGTCACTGACTTAAGAAACCGTCTTGAAACTATAGGCAAGATAGCACGGGAAAACTTGACGATAGCTCAGTCTAGACAGGCAGAATATTACAATAAGCACACCAAACCTAGAGAATTTGAAGTTAATGACAAAGTGTTACTGTTGCTTCCTGAAGCACATAACAAACTTCAGATGAAATGGAAGGGGCCCTTTGTAGTTACCGCCAAGCTAGGGGGACTGAACTATAAGGTGCAGACAGGAAAGAGAGAGAAAATCTTTCATGTTAACCTACTCAAAAAGTACATAAGCCGTGAGGATCAAACCACTCAAGCTGATTTTGTCGTAGCGACGATAGTTACAGAAGACGAGGGGGATACTGATTGCGTCACTGGTACTTTACCAAACTGTCCTCTACAGACGGACGAAACTGTCAAAGACGTTAGGGTAAATGAAGCCTTGACAGAAAGACAGAAAAAAGAAGTGAATGAATTGCTTAATGAGTTCTCATCTACTCTGACAGACAAACCAGGGTTGACAGACTTAATAGAATTTTCACTGAAGCTGACTGACAACAAACCGATACGTTTGAAGCCGTATCCGTTGCCACACGCTAAGATAGATGACGTTAGACGTGAGATTAAGACTATGTTAGATCTAGGGGTCATAGAGAAGACTGACAGTGCCTACGGATCACCCATCGTGTTGATTAAAAAACGTGATAACTCGTTCCGTTTTTGCGTAGACTACCGCAAACTCAATCAAGTGACAGAGTTTTGTGCCGAACCTCTTCCTGATCCGGATCTCATCTTCACTAAGCTAGCTAACGCTCATTACTATACCAAAATAGATTTGTCACGCGGTTTTTGGCAAATCAAGGTCAAGGACACTGATCGACACATACTAGCTTTCACTACACCAGTAGGAAACTACACATGGAAAGTTATGCCTTTCGGAGTTTCAAACGCTCCAAGCATTTTTTCTAAAATGATGCGGTCATTGTTAGAACCACTGTACGGACGTGGAGTTGAGAACTTCATGGATGATTTAATTCTAGGCACCCAGACATGGGAGGAGCACTTAACACTCTTACGAGATGTGCTAGCCAGATTAAAACAAACCAACCTCACTGCCCGCCCTACGAAGTGTGAAATAGCACAATTCTCCTTAGACTTCTTGGGACACAAGTTGAGTCATGGAACTATGTCGCCAAGTGAAGCTAAGATAGCACAACTTAAGGACACTTCACAACCGCTAACAAAAACACAAGTTAGAAGTTTTCTTGGTCTTGCTAACTACTACAGAAAATTCGTACCAGATTTTAGTGCCATTGCATGTCCTCTGACTGACTTGACACGTAAGAATATGCCTACAAAGGTAGTGTGGACTGATGCATGCCAAAACGCTTTTGACACACTGAAATCTAGACTGACTTCAGATTTAGTTGTTAAACTGCCAGATCTGACAAAACCATTCTTGTTAAGGACTGATGCTAGCAACACAGGATTAGGAGCAGTGTTATTACAAGAACACAATGACACCAAACACCCAGTTGCATATGCAAGCCGTAAACTCACAACTACTGAACAGAAATATTCCACCAGTGAAAAGGAATGTCTTGCAATAGTTTGGGCCATAAAAAAGTTCGAAAACTATTTGTACGGAAAAACCTTTGTCATTGAGTGCGATCACCAGCCGTTGGCCTTTCTCGGACAGGCGCAATTTACGAACAGCCGTTTAATGCGTTGGTCTTTGTTTCTGACACAGTATGACGCAAATATTCATTACATCAAAGGGTCTTTGAATGTTGGCGCAGATTACATGAGTCGTGCTTGATGCCATCAAGTGCCGGTATTGATAGAATGTTGTTTAATCAATTAACTGAACCCTACGGATTCCTTCCTGTAAATATGAAATATAGTTGCACACTTTATTTCTAGAGATGTTGAAATTTTTTTTGTGTAAATTTTTCTTCATTGTGGACTTCTACATTTTATCATACATAATTTGTAGGAGGCATTTTATCTTTGGCAAGATAAACGCCTCAAAAGCAAGGGGGTGTCACAAGTCTGATAAAAATGCCGACCTGATGACCCACTTAGCCTTGTTTACTTCAAATTCGAATATTTGAAACCCTTGGCCCTTTGTTCCAAGCTTCCTTTTTCTAGGTGCTTCTAGAACAGGTCAAGATGTTATGTAACTTTAGGACCATTGTCCAGTTCTCGAACCAACCACATGCTTTGCGAACAGTCACGTGATACGCAATATACCTTTCTATATATGTACCCACACGCTTCCGCTCCCTCACTTCGAGCACATTTTAGCTAATTCCATCAGCTTACTCGGGTCGTGAGAGGCAGCCGGCGCCATAGAGAATCAAGGTACCCTTCGACTTCTCTCAAAGGTATCATTTTATTTAATAGTATTTGCCTATGTATTGTTTAAGTATGTATTTGTGCTATGTATTATATGATTTCCATATACACTTGAGCATGGTTCAGAGAAATAGCTGAAAACCTATATGTTACGGAATATAAATTTATTGTAACCATTTTTCCATTTCTGTACCTTAATTTATATTGTTTTAATTCACTAAGAGCCAGAATGCTGCGCTCGATATGAATTCTTCATGTAATTCAATTATTGCGTGTAATTTAAATTGTAAATTGTGAAGCGCTCTGTCGGCTTGAATTACCCCTTGTATGAACATTAATTTAACGTTGTATCTATTTTATTGCTTCATACGTCATGACTGTTAAATGGAACACATGTGAGACGATTATATTTTTTTTAAATCTAATTGTAAGCGACGCGAAGTCGAAACTCTTTGTTCAGCGCATTTAATTGAGCCATGCCTAGGTAGGACCTGTTAGGTTGAGAATTATATCCAAACACGTTGCATCCACAGGTCGGCTCATGGTTCATGTTCACCCATGCCTCACCTGCATTAGCTTATTGGTGTAAGCGTGTCGAAATCCACTCTGAGGGCCATGCTGCAAAAATTCCAGTTCCTAGCCACTAACAAAGGGACATCATTCCTTATGCACCACGTGTGTCGTTAAAGGGGGACTGAGGGAACGAACCGGCATGATTGAGTGTTGAGACCAAGGATACAAGAATAGAGCTAAGTGCAAGATCAAGTGTACAGATCTCAAAGGAACACTTTTCTGGCAATTTAGATTGACAAAAATCAGGCATAGGCGCGTAAAGACAGAGTGAAGACTATTCGCGTTGCATTCGATTTATTGTTAATTTGTTAAACTTTATTAAATCTTATTTTCTTTGTTAATACCTCTTAGTAGTTGATTTCTATGCACAATAGACCAATTAGATTAATTCTTAGATTTGAATGGGGGCGGATGAGCAGAAAGATTGATGACGAGTGCATATTAATTTAGAGGGACTTAACTGTTTTCAAATCTAGCTAAAAGTTCGCAGTTTATTAGTCTGTAAATTTGTCGTCTGAACTACAAGACGCACTTTTAATTAGTCAGATAATAAATTGAGCAACCAGTCTGCGTAGAATATGAGAGGAAGAATTAATTATATTTAAAGTCTTTTAATTATTCTAAGCAGGGTCTTTAAATAAATACTGGAAACGTAACAATCGCCAAGAACTATAATACAGCATGTCAAAAAAATGAAAAGATGGAAGAGAAAATGAAAAAGTTGATAAGAGAGACAGAGAGGGTAGAAACAAATAAAATGAAAGAAGTATGACATTTTTGTCACTGTAAACTTCGCTGTGTTTCAATTTTGAAATCTAGTGTAGTTCAGTTTGAATTTATCTGCAATTTAGCGTGAGGTCATCAGCGTTTTGGCTTTGAAGTTCTCTGTATTTTAGCGTGAGGTCATCAGCGTTTTGACTTTGAAGTTCTCTGTATTTTAGCGTGAGGCCCATTTCGATATTCAAGTTCACTGTATTGCTGTGAATGGACCATTTCGGCACTGAGGATATCTGAATTTCAGTGTGTTCGTTACATTATGGCATGTAGGCTCTTTGTATTTTAGTGTATTTTCGTTCCATTATAGTACTTAGGGTCTTTGTTATTTCAGTGTTTGTTACATTAGAGTGCTGAAGTTCTTTGCATTTCTGCAAGTGGTCTTTATAGTCTAGTACTAAGGTCGTTAGAGTCCACTACTGAGGTGATTATAGTCTAGTACTGAGGCTATTATAGTCTAGTATTGAAATCGCTGTATATCAGTGCGAACAAAATGGACATATATCGTCTCTGCAATGTGTAGGCAATAAATATATCTTTTCTTTGGATCTTCTTTCCTTTTAGATCCTTTAGTTCATTGACGTCAGTTGATCTGGATGGAAATAATGTACTAGTGCTTAGGCAAATGACGTCATTCTCTGCAGCATGAGTACACACAGAGTAGTGAGGACGTCTAATGTACGTCACATGGTGCTAATAATCACATACTCCAGTCACCATGTATATAATTAGCTGCCTGCACGGTCTTTGAGGCGAGACTTGCAAAAGGACATTATATAATTAACTGCTCATCCACATTCACAAGTTCTAAAGACATTTCTTTCTTTCTCTGTCGTAAACAGTATCTCTTCCACCCCATTTCTTCACTCTTAGGTCTATTATTTTGCTCTTAGGCATTGGAGAAAAGGGCCATAACTTCGCAAAAAGAAACACGACAATTATTTTTACTATGCAGACATACAAAGAATTCCTTTCAGAGCATTTACATAATTCTATGCCTCTGTTTTCAATTTATTGCTGTGTATTTGTCTTACATTTGGCTTCATAGTTCAACTTTCCGAAATACCCTTTGTTATTTTAATCCCTCTAAGGTAGCTTCTTTATCCCTGCGTCATTCCATTAAAAAAAAAAAATGATTCCTCTTATGACATGTGCGCCACTTAGTTCATGAAGATAATTATTATTTTTAATTAATCTTTCATAACTAATTTCAAGTGATGATAATATTAATTTTATTTTATTAATGATCCTCCAACAGACACAACTCGTCTCTCACTTGGCGGATATTTGGCGTTGTAAACGTTTTCACAGTTCCACAACATAAAGCAACGTTTACAATCACATAAGGTTTTCTGCAGGTGGAAAACTTCTTACTAACGAAAAGACTAATCCGACTTTAATCTATATTTAGCGAGCCCCCGTCCACCCACTTTCTTCTCCAACATAAGATTATCAAATATCAGTATGCGTAAGAAGGTCAATAAATTTAGCAATAAAATTATTAAAAGAAAAATCAACTATACAAATAACAATTACAGTGAAACAGATAATTTGACATCAATATTCCATGACGGGCAATTATAGTTTACAGGTAGTACACATTGCAGGTTAGTCCTATCAGAGAATAGAAATGGAGTTATTAGAGTTAAGTGTGTAAATTAACGTGACCTGTATTAAGTACAACTTCCCGTCTTTTCACTGACCTTTTCAATCACGTCACAGTGTCAAAATGTCCGCTGCTCAGCACGCATTCCCGCTTTGTGTACAAGAAAACACTGATGATTCTTTCCTCTCAACCGACCTTCTTAAAAAGAAATATTTTTTTATTATAGGTACACAAGAAAGCTAATATGATTTGGATTTAATGAAATCCAACAAATGAAATATTAAAATAAATAATACATGATGCAGTTAATACCACTGAATCGTGGGTTTCTGTTTAGTCATATAATAAAATATTTCCTACATTTTAACTATTTTCCATTTCTCTTCTGTATTTACAGAATGTTTGTAAAATATATTTTAATTAATGTGATCTATAAATTGTTAAATGGTGTGTAGAGAGTATGTATGTGTCATATTCTAACTGCCACCTTCTGTACAATTAAAAAGAATTTTAAAATAAAACGACTGAAACCGCTCTCGGTGGCAGGCTGGATAACAGCATACACAAGGGCCTCTATGCACTTGGCAAATGTACTGGTCCAGGGATACTTTGAAGTAATATGTTGAAATGTGTGTAGCCGCAGTCGTAACAGGTGTTGCTTGCTGCCGACTCATGAAAAAAGGGGTCACTTTTATTACAAGTTCACTCTAGCCACAAATGAATACAAGTCTATACAAGTCTCTCTCCCTCCCTCTCTCTCTCTCTCTCTCTGACACGACGATACACCACTGATTAAAACATAAGGTTATACAGCAGTATAATGAGCATCAACTGACATGACATGACATGACACTCCTCCCAAGCATTATACTTAATTAAATGTGCAATATTTTCTAAACAGAAGGACAGTTTAAAAATACAATTAACAATGTTATTAATATTATTAAAGAACATTAATTTATAAAATAATCAATATGTGTTAGTTTACAATTATCAATAGGACAATTGGTTTTTAACATTAATCACACAATGAAACAATTATAAACACCAATCTAACATTTGCTGGAACACAAATTTTATGCATCTTATATTACTAATAATGCAATGTTATTATGCTTAAAATATGATTTATAATTCGTGCATTGCATATTGAAATAGATTTTATCACCTTGATAAGGCATATTTAATGAATCCGTTCAGGATCTTTTTTTTATTTTTTTATCATGGTATAATATTTATTTAGCCAAGGGAGACAAGTCAGCTCTGACATTGGGAACGATAAAAGATGTCTGCCGAGTTTGGAGGAGTAGACAGGGGCTTTTATTGCTCACTGAGGGTGCTGGGAAGGGTGAAAGGGAATTTTTTCTTATGACAGTAATTCTCAGCACATCGACAATGCATGGAAACAAAAGAAGTTACATCCCTTCTAACCCCAGAATTAATTAGTTTCGGTCAAGCAAGATAAATTTCCCCATGCAGATCTAGCGTCCGGAGCACCGGCACAGCCTGTCTTCTGAGGCCAGATCGTGATTTTATTTCGCGCACGCTCTAACACACACACACACACACACACACACACGCATACAGACGCAGTATTCATACTTAATACATGCACACAATTACACACATACACATACACACACACAGACACACAGACACACACACACACACACACACACACACACACACACACACACACACACACACACACATATATATACATATATATTCAGCTGTGGCGCTAACAGACGTGGAAAAGAAACTCACTTACATTTATCTGACTCATACATTTAGAGCGCCTTCGAATTTAAAATTCGAAAATCCACAATAGGCAAGAAAATCAACTCTCAGTCGGTGATGATGCTAACAACTGCCCCAAAATACTCCCTCAAATTTATTTCATTCATAGACTCACAACACATATAACACACACATACATACACACATATATACACATTCATACAATAATAAAACGTTAATACAGTTGTGAACTCTGGGGATAGAAACACGTACATTGAGTTATTGATAAAAACGTCTATCTTGGCAGTCATGTAACTCGGCCTTCAAATCACCAAAACGAATTATAGTCTACCGTATTTTTACTGCTCACTAACCCCTTACTATTCGTTAATCAAATGAGCTGATTTTATCAGTCCTATCGCACCAAAGAATTCGGCTTTCTCATTTGTTAAATATTAGAATGGGACAACAGTAAATTATATTTAAACATAACGTAAACTAAAAGTTTTGTAGATGGAATGGTGATTAAGCCTCGTCAATAATTTTTCGTTTTAAGATTTGAACCCGTTGTTTCCATATGCATTGTTTTTTTAATTCGTCCACGAATTTAATTCATTACTCACTCATTCATACATGCTTACACACTCACTAATGTTCTATAACATTCACCTGCCGTTCTTGCCTTGGATTGGATAAACATAATTGTTATGAAAAAAAATAATGTTTAGTAGCATTTCCTTCTTGATTCTTTCATACAAATAACCGAGCAAACTCTCACTGGAAAGGGGACATAATTCAGCAAAGAACTATACAGCAAACTGTTTGGCACAAGGTGTGCCTTTGCTTTGCCAGATTGAAGTCGTAAAGGCCGATAACTTTGATTCTTAATATCGACGCAAGAACTCTGATTGCGTGTGAACTCCTGACATTCTGGGAGGCCGCATTCTTTACGCATTGACTGCAGCAGAGAAACCACAGAGCTCTTGCAAGGATGGTTGGCACTCAATGGTGGGAGTCGTCAAAAGCCAAGACCCCAGAACGCTTCTGTAGGCTGATTATCTGCCCTTGCAATCAGATAGCCGTCTTTGCTTTCCTGCCCAAGACTCGCTGTAAACTCACAGCTATCTATCATAAAGGGTGGAGCTGCTGAACTACATGCAGAAATCTCAACTTAAACTATATTAAGTCTTCCCCTGCCTGAAACATTGCGCAACTGAGCTGGAGTTCAAAGGTCAATAATCAACAAGTTGATAGAAGGGAATTAAATTTAAGAGCCTGCATTTAAAGTTTGTCATTTAATTAATACCTGCTGTATAATATATGTACAGCACTCAACCGCAATTGTTACGGGGAGGTAAAAAAGAAGCCTTTATACCTGTTGACAGTGGAATGAGAAATTATTATGTAATAGAATAATATTATATCATGTGCGCAATACACATCTATCTATCTATCTATCTATCTATTTGTGGCCTCTTAATGTAGTTACTTTTTCTATTTAATTCTTATCTGACAAACTCTCAGTCTGAGTGTTTCTCGTGTATTTAACTATTCGTCTGTTATATCTTCTGTGCTTCTACCTTATTCCTGGATTAGCGCGCGAACAGAAAGAGTGCTGTTGTTGCTATTCTAAAAATAGACTGGCAGAAAACCGCTTACGCTATGGCTGTATTTGTTGTGAACAGTCTAAAACAAGTATTCTTATGCCTGCCAAATGCCAAAGATGTAATTATTTGGTGTATGAGTGCACTGCATTCAAAGAAAGACTTAAATGTGTTTCAGTTCATGAAAGCTTCACTTTCATCTTTAACCCCTTCCCACCTCCACTAAAAATAACAATGTAGGCCAAAACCAGTCACAGATGGCGTTTATTTGCCACTTGATACGTATAATACATTGTAGATATGTTTACCATACACTACATGGTGTGTGTGTGTGTGTGTGTGTGTGTGTGTGTGTGTGTGTGTGTGTGTGTGTGTGTGTGTGTGTGTGTGTGTCTATCTATCTATCTATGATGCTGATGTCACATAGTTAATGGTTATTGTTATTATTAATTAATAATCTATAACTAATTACAAGTGATGGGAATCATTTATAATTTATGTAATTAATAAATCTCCAGCAGACACCACTCATCTCTCTCACTTGGTGGATATGTGGGTGCTGTAAACGTTTTCTCTCATCCACAATGTTAAAGACAAACATTTACTGTCACAAAATATTTCCATAGATGGAAAACGTCTTACTAAAAGAGAAGTCAAATCCATCTTTGATCTATATTTAGCGAGCCCCCCCCCCCTTACTACTTTCTTCTCCAACATAAGGTTATCAGTATGTAAAAAGGTCAATAAATTTAACAATAACCTTATTAAATCAACAATCAAATACACATACAACAAGTACAATGAAAATGATTACATGACATCAATATTTCCTCGAAACCACATTTGAAGAATTGTAATACATATACAGTACATGGGCTTCCTTCACAGAATTAGCTCCCTCAAACAGGAGTCCTGGTATACGAATCAACAAACAGAAGTCCCAGTATATGAATCATCTAAAAACAGTCCTGGTAGACAAATCGTCAAAAAGCAGATGAAAATAAAAACGATTGTTTCAAGAGTGTCGCATGAAGAATATCGCAGACGAGAATAGCAAGATTGTAATATTTAGAAGTCAACTATGGAGTAGAGAAGTACAAAACAATTATCAAAAGAGAAGTATGGAAAGATTAATGTCAGATTACAAGAAAACGGGATGAGCATTTGTATACATCAGCAGAAAAATGTCAATGTGACAAAACGACAATCACAATTTGAATGTCAGGACATGGACATTACATGATGGGTGTCACAATATGGACATTACATGATGAGTGTCACAATATGGACATTATATGATGAGTGTCACAATATGGGTATTACGAGATAGGTGGCTCTATACGGGTATTAAAAGATGAGTGTCAGAATAAGGCTTTTAGAAGAAGAGTGTCAGAATATGGGCATTACATGACGAGTGTCAGAATACGGGTATTAAAAGATGAGAGGATACGAGTTTTACAAGATAGGTGGCTATATACGGGTATTGAAAGATGAGTGTTGTGTACGGGTATTGAAAGATAAATGTTAGGATACGGGTATTACAATATGGATGTCAGGATATGGGTACTAAAAAACGCAGGTCAGATGAGTATTGCAAGATGGAAGTCAGGATATGGGTACTAAAAAACGCAGGTCAGATGAGTATTGCAAGATGGAAGTCAGGATATGGGTACTAAAAAACGCAGGTCAGATGAGTATTGCAAGATGGAAGTCAGGATATGGGTACTAAAAAACGCAGGTCAGATGAGTATTGCAAGATGGAAGTCAGGATATGGGTACTAAAAAACGCAGGTCAGATGAGTATTGCAAGATGAGAAATTGAATCTAAATCGACGAGTTGAGAAAGCAGCTTGGCCAAACACCAGAAGACAAGTGCCTTAAAATGAACCTTGTAAGGGAATTCTCAGAATACCAGACGCGAATACAGAATAGACATTTTTGAATGAAAACACATATTAACAATTTAATTTGGGCGTCTGGTGATTTGTACATTTTTGGATGAAAACACATATTAACAATATAATTTGGGCGTCTGGTGATTTGTACATTTTTGCTTCATCATCGTACAGTGTGTCTATGAGAGTTGACAATTTACGAACACACAAACGGGATCTTTGTGTAGAAAATTTCAAGGGACTGAATACATTTTCAAAACCCCATGGGGCAGACGAATACAGCTATCATGCATTCTGTTTACTGGCACAAATTTTCACTTGTCACAGAAGTGTGAAGTAGTATCATGAACGCCAAATAAACGCCGCAGACTCTGCAGTAATATATCAGTCTATTGCACCATATAAATCTTCCTCACTGTTTCTGTATTGCGACAAGGGAGATAAGCAGACTGATACTACTTAATGCGACTGTTTACGTTTCAACGAAATAAAAATTTTATTTCAATAATTTATAAAACAAAACTCTATATACAACGCAACACATATTGAATCATAGACTCAATATTCATAGTTATTTGTTTACTTTCACTTTTTTTTCTGAACTGGAGCGAAGAAGGTTTCACACATCATTTTTTTCACATAAAAAACTTAACGGCGACCACGTTAGACAGACAGATATTAATAGCAGTTGTCATTGAGAGTAATACATCACAGGGTCTTGAGCACTTCACAAACAGGGTCGGTTGCCACACCGTAGAACAGTCGTTTCGATGCTCACGTTAAAAATGTTTTAAAGACAGGATAACAAGCAAGCTAGTGTTAGTAGTCAGTTAACAAAATAACAGGATAACAAGCAAGCTAGTGTTAGTAGTCAGTTAACAAGATAACAGGATAACAAGCAAGCTAGTGTTAGTAGTCAGTTAACAAGATAACAGGTTAACAAGCAAGCTAGTGTTAGTAATCAGTTAACAAGATAACAGGATAACAAGCAAGCTAGTGTTAGTAGTCAGTTAACAAGATAACAGGATAACAAGCAAGCTAGTGTTAGTAATCAGTTAACAAGATAACAGGATAACAAGCAAGCTAGTGTTAGTAGTCAGTTAACAAGATAACAGGATAACAAGCAAGCTAGTGTTAGTAGTCAGTTAACAAGATAACAGGATAACAAGCAAGCTAGTGTTAGTAGTCAGTTAACAAGATAACAGGATAACAAGCAAGCTAGTGTTAGTAGTCAGTTAACAAGATAACAGGATAACAAGCAAGCTAGTGTTAGTAGTCAGTGTGTTTGTTCTTTTATGTGTGTATGTGTGTGTGTGTGTGTGTGTGTGTGTGTGTGTGAGAGAGAGAGAGAGAGAGAGAGAGAGAGAGAGAGAGAGAGAGCTGCGAAATCTGCATATAAACATATTGCCACGATTTTTAATCATGTTCTTTTTTTTTTAGAATTGTCGCTAAGAGATCTCAATTAGATTCCCCCCCCCCCTCACTTTTTCATCACTGTTATATTCACTGTAACAAATACTAAACACGCAAAGCAACAGTCACTTTTACATGCAAACGTAAAACACAAAATTAACGTGCCTAATCATAACATGACCAAAATATATAAGTGTATTTTATTCTTAACGTAAAACACAAAATTAACGTGCCTAATCATAACATGACCAAAATATATAAGTATATTTTATTCTTAACGTAAAACACAAAATTAACGTGCCTAATCATAACATGACCAAAATATATAAGTGTATTTTATTCTTAACGTAAAACACAAAATTAACGTGCCTAATCATAACATGACCAAAATATATAAGTGTATTTTATTCTTAACGTAAAACACAAAATTAACGTGCTAATCATAACATGACCAAAATATATAAGTGTATTTTATTCTTAACGTAAAACACAAAATTAACGTGCCTAATCATAACATGACCAAAATATATAAGTGTATTTTATTCTTAACGTAAAGAAGGGAAATGTGTTCGGTAACATTAACGTCTGTATTATACATCTGTGTAAGAGTGAGCCAAATGTTACCGAATAGTTCATATAATCTCTTGTGGTTATCACACAGTCAAACAGTTAATCCCTTGTGGCTTTTATCACACCGTTAATCTCTTGTGGCTTTTATCACACCGTTAATCCCTTGTGGCATTCATCAAACAGTTATTCTCTTGTGGCATTCGTCATCCAGTTATTCTCTTGTGGCATTCGTCATCCAGTTATTCTCTTGTGGCATTCGTCATCCAGTTAATCTCTTGTGGCATTCGTCATCCAGTTATTCTCTTGTGGCATTCGTCATCCAGTTATTCTCTTGTGGCATTCGTCATTCAGTTAATCTCTTGTGGCTTTTGTCATATAGTACATTTCTTGTAGCTTACTTCATAAGTTGATCTCTCTTCGTACATCATGCAGTAAGTATCCTCGAGTTTAAATAATCTGTTTACCTCATGTGGCTCACATTATATGGTTGATCTCTTGTGACTTGTATCATTTGATCTCTTGCCGTCTTACTGTTGATCTCTTGTGGTTTAAGCCATTATTTGATCTTGTGTGGATTATATAATGCAGCCGATCTCTTGTCGCTCACATTATAAAATTATGGCTTTCACATACAATTGATCTCTTGCGGCCATTATCATACAGTGGATGTCTTAGAGCATACCTAGTCATTTAATCTCTCTCGTTTCAGTCACAACCAGTGACGTCATCAGTCACTTATAATGACATAATCATTCACTTATACTGATGCCCTACCTCACATATATTGTCATAAAAAGTTATTTAGGTACACCTCATTATTGATCTCAATAGCAGCAGCATTCACTTATGACGTCATAGGCCACTTATATAATCATCATGAGTTATTTACGTCAACCTTATGATTTATGTATCATTCATTATACTTACGTCATATGTAGCATATTGTCCTCATAAGTTGTTTACGTCAACCTTATGAATAATTTATCATTCATTATACTTACGTCATATGTAACATATTGTCATCATAAGTTTTTACGTCATATATAACATATTGTCATCATAAGTTATTTAGGTCATCATTATGACTGATTTATGATGATGGCATCATCGACCACTTCTAATGTCGTCATTTGTAATTTTTGTATTGATATCACAAGGTATTGGCAGAGAAATTATACGGGTATTTGAGAATGTCAGGCCACAACGTCCTATTTTTTTGACGTGCTAAAACTTTAACTGTTATCGGGGGTGGGGGTGGGGGTGAAGTTGAGGGGAAGGGTGTTTGTGAAGAACAGTTCATAATATATACATGAGATAAGCTCGAGGGAAGTTATGTACGAATTTTCTTGATCTACTAAGCGCGCAGATGTGTTTTCTTTCAGGCCACCTCCTACTAAGCTCTGTATGTGTATATCTTGAAAGCACACTGAAAGATCTTTTGTTTTCAGTTTGCCATAAATGCGATTTGGGAAGTGAACGCACCCCGTTCGGTCGGGAATATTACAGGTGCACGCTCTTATCTCTCCAATACATAAATCAGTTCGGATAAACTCCCAGCAATAAACACTCACTTCGCATGCTTCTCTTGAGATCGGTCGTCTTGGGAGACTTCTCACAGTTTTTAGTGGCAATTCTAGTAAACCGTCTCCCAGTCCAAAACTCCCGTACTGGGTGACCTTACAACAGCTGCCATTCTTTCAAGCGTAGCTGGTGTAGATGCTGTCGGCGGTGCTTAAAATAACTCCTCATCAATTGCCCATATCCCATCGGTCTGAGAACACAGACAGGTTTGTTGTATAACCACCATTAGAAGAATAAAAGTGTGTTGAATGAAATTACTCCTACTAGCAAGCTGAATGGAATTACTCCTAGTAGCCCTTTGAATAGGGTTATTCCTTGTATTTAGAATAAGATTATGCCCAGTAGCACTTTGGACAGGATTATTCCTTGTAGCACTTTGAACAGGGTTATTCCTTGTATTTAGAATAAGATTATGCCCAGTAGCACTTTGGACAGGATTATTCCTTGTAGAACTTTGAATATTCCCAGCAGAACTTTGTACAGGATCATTCCCAGAAGTACTTTGGACAGGATTATTCCCAGAAATACTTTGAACAGGATTATTCCCAGAAGTACTTTGGACAGGATTATTCCCAGAAGTACTTTGGACAGGATCATTCCCAGAAGTACTTTGGACAGGATCATTCCCAGAAGTACTTTGGACAGGATCATTCCCAGAAGTACTTTGGACAGGATCATTCCCAGAAGTACTTTGGACAGGATCATTCCTAGAAGTACTTTGTACAGGATCATTCCCAATAGCACATTTCCGGTCAATCGATCGTTTTTCTTCTCGACAGTCTTAACTCGAAGGTATTGTTTAAAATAGTCTTTGTGCTAAATATTCAGCTGGTTAGCAATACAGATTTTGATCTATCTATCTATCTATCTAAGATCAATCAGTGTCATGAGATCAAACCATTTCACAAGATACGTTTACAATAAGAATATATCTGTCATTACACTTTTCCTGCATTACCACATCTTCGTTAGATGAGCACCAAGAGATCATAACAACGTCGTCTGATGCACACCCAGAGATCATAACACCGTCGGCTGATGCACACCCAGAGATCATAACATTGTGGAGCAACATATATGTACATTACTCATTTCCCCAACCACCCTTCATATTGAATCAATATTCGAAGCGAGTCTTAAGCAATTATCTTTTTACTTGAGCCACGTCTTTCTGGACTATACCGCTACGTGATTCGGCCATCATTACATCATACGTCACAGTACTTAAAGATACTTCATTACATAATACGTCATAGTACTTAAAGATACTTTATTACATCATACGTCATAGTACTTAAAGATACTTCATTACATCATACGTCATAGTACTTAAAGATACTTGATTACATCAAACGTCATAGTACTTAAATATACTTCATTACATCAAACGTCATAGTACTTAAAGATACTTCATTACATCATACGTCATGGTACTTAAAGATACTTCATTACATCATACGTCATAGTACTTAAAGATACTTCATTACATCATACGTCATAAGATACTTCATTACATCAAACGTCATAGTACTTAAAGATACTTCATTATATCATACGTCACGTTGTTAAAGTGATCTAATCCACCGACGGAGGGCATTTGAGGGTGTGCGCCAAACTGGTGCGAACTTTTTCACCCCTTCCCACCAGCCATCCCGCCCTCCACCTGGGAATGCAATGTGAGGTTGTGGGGTCCCATTGGGGCACTCCAGATCAGATAAGGTCTGATGACAAATGATCAACGTAAGCGCCAGTGGTGACGTTAAAATGCTATCACCCACCCTCCCACACACAACACACACACACACACACACACACACACACACACACACACACACACACACACACACACACACAGTGATCTAACTAAAGTCTAGCGTAGAAATTAACTGCGTGGACATTTTTAAATTTCTAAAACGAGACACGCGAATAATTCATCTGATTGAAAGACTCCTCCAAAATTAACTTAGAGAAAGAAATCTTTGATTTGTGACATGCAGTTTGAAACATTCAAGATGTATATACTGATATCTATTGGTGGGAGGAGGAGGGGAGGGATCATATTTAAATAGACGGCGAATACATTCTTGCAGATCCGACAGGTAGTTCAAGACTATCAGCTTTTGAATTTATCTTTTAAAAGATAAAAGTTTGATTGTTTAGGCTGTTATTTAATTTGGTGTAAGGAATACAAAGTTTACGCCTTTACTGCTGTCGGCATTTTTGTTGGTAATCATGACCTCACGAAGGTATTTATTTGTTGGTAATCTTTACCTCAGGAAGGTATTTATTTGTTGGTAATCTTTACCTCAGGAAGGTATTTATTTGTCGGTAATCTTTACCTCAGGAAGGTATTTATTTGTTGGTAATCTTGACCTCAGGAAGGTATTTATTTGTCGGTAATCTTTACCTCAGGAAGGTATTTATTTGTTGGTAATCTTGACCTCAGGAAGGTATTTATTTGTGGGTAATCTTGACCTCAGGAAGGTATTTATTTGTTGGTAATCTTTACCTCAGGAAGGTATTTATTTGTCGGTAATCTTTACCTCAGGAAGGTATTTATTTGTTGGTAATCTTGACCTCAGGAAGGTATTTATTTGTGGGTAATCTTGACCTCAGGCAGGTATTTATTTGTTGGTAATCTTTACCTCAGGAAGGTATTTATTTGTCGGTAATCTTTACCTCAGGAAGGTATTTATTTGTTGGTAATCTTTACCTCAGGAAGGTATTTATTTGTTGGTAATCTTGACCTCAGGAAGGTATTTATTTGTTGGTAATCATGACCTCAGGAAGGTTGTTACGTTTCCAGTATTTCTTTAGAGACCCTGCCTAGGATTTTAAGAACTTTAAAATTATTAGATTAAATTAATTCCTTCTTTCCATCCTATACAGACTGGTTGCCCAAATTATCATTCGACTAAGCCCAAAAATGTATCTTTGTAGTGAAGATAACAGATTTACGAACTGACAACTTGCGTACAATAGCTGGCTTGGAGTCGTTACATTCCTCTTAATTAATATGCATTCATTACGTCATTCAGCTCAGTCAGCCCCCATCCAAACCACGTATTAGTTAGGTCTATTATGCATAAAAATTTACTAGGAAGAGGTTTAACAATTTAAAAAAATGAGATTTAATATTTAACGATTAACAATGACAATTAAATACGAGCACGAAGTCTAGATTCAAAATAATTGTAATTTCCTGCTCAATCGTTAGAGTCAATTGTCTTTATAGAGAATTGGGTTCTGCCAAATATTCACTTGATCCCGGAGGATAGAAAATGTACTTATCTACACTCCTGACGCCACGTGGTTTCCAAACTGGTTAGAACCGGTCCACATCACTTTGGCTCATCGTCAGTACTGCTCGTAGCATTAACAGTCAATCGTCCACTCAATTACTGCATCGCTAACGTACTTGCGACGATCGTTAACCATAGTTAACACAATGTACTTCTACGTAGTATACGTATGGGTCATGAGGATACCCGAGTCGGCGTGCGACTCAAGAAGTACGAAGGTAGAGAGGAATAACATAAGAACCCGGCTGAAACAAAGGATTTGGGCTCTGTAACTATTTGCGTCTATATTCGCAAAACCCAAGCCGTGTTTCTTTGTTTAAAGGTTCTGAATTTAGAATCTTTGACTATCGTGTCGTTTACAATTCAAATATGGTTATATTTAAATATACATTGTGGTTCACATGTGTGTTACATGTATCATTACACGAACGTATGAATTCCCAAATATTTACAGCATTAAAATTGGAATTCACACAAAGGATTAATTCAAAATGAAGCATGAATGCTTTACAACTTTACATGAAAAATTATACGCAAGAACAATTTGAATTACAAAGAAAAATTCACAACGTTCACAGACATTCTGGCGGCACTAGGGAATTTAAGATTTATATAAATTAAAGATAAGAAAGAGTTACAATAATTTATATACAATAACTTTAGATTTGTCCTTTTATAGCGAAACAGGTGCTTTGGCTAAGATAGCGATAAGCTGCACAAAATACATACATCAATTCAATTACAAAATACAATCAACAAATGCAATAATATTGTAAGAAGTAGACGCGTTACCTCTTAAAAGTAGATTTACTGCTCAAGCACAAGTTCTTTCTCTCACGACTCGATATGCGGCGGGACGGAGCTAATTCAGCTGGCTTATGTGTCTGCCGATTCTGGGAAGCGAGTACTGATTTCGCGCACGTTATCGTATTTATTAAACTGCATTGAACGCATCACGTGACTGCTCACTGGTATGTTGTTGGTTTCGAAGGTGCTGGACAATAGCCTAAGGTTATGCAACAAATCTGACCTCCTTGCTAGAAGCTTCTCGATACTGGTGTATCACGGGAGAACTTTAACAAAGGTCCTTTTCAAAATTTGATTTTTGAAAAACAGCAATTGGGTTAAGAGGTCGTGACACAGAATTTGTCTGACTCTGTAACAAAGGTATTTATTTGTTGGTAATCTTTACCTCAGGAAGGTATTTATTTGTTGGTAATCATGACCTCACGAAGGTATTTATGTTGGTAATCATTCATACACGTATTTTGCTAATCTTGACTTCAGGAAGGTATATTTATTTGTTGGTAATCTTGACTTCAGGAAGGTATATTTATTTGTTGGTAATCTTGACTTCAGGAAGGTATATTTATTTGTTGGTAATCTTGACTTCAGGAAGGTATATTTATTTTTTGATAATCTTGACTTCTAGAAGGTTTATTTATTTGTTGGTAATCATTCATACACATATTTTGCTGTATGACTTGCTTACTCATTTCATTGTCCATACATCATTCCTATGAGGTACTTTCTGATGAAGGCTGTTTAGTCGAAATGTCGAATTCTAAATTTTTTTGTTTTATTTTGTTTTGCTATAAAGTATCATAGATTTTAATTGTTCATTGATTTTATTGAGATCAAGGAGAGGTTGACGTCAACAAATTGGTTCTCATAATCTAATAATGTGGCTCGGCCTTGACCTATTAATTGTGCCACTTTTGAAGCCAAAACTGAACTTGGGCAGTTTCCATCTGCTGTTCTGAAATCCAAGTATGTACACACACACATATACACGCGCATACACACATACGCACGCACGTGCACACTTAAGTTCTCAATTCTTGGCCAGTTCTGTTCTCACAGTTTCTTAAATCGAAGAATATAATGTTATGTCACAATAAGTTCTTATAAATTTTGCTGTTTATTTTTTGGTACCACGACTCTCCCTCTCTTTTACTCGCTGTGATTCTCTCTCTCATTCCATCTCTGTCAATCTCTCGCGTTATCTTCCTATTCACTCCCCGGCTGGGTTTTTCTCTCAGACTATCGCTCTATCTATCAGCTAATGGTGGGCTGGGTTTGCCTGTCGCTCACTTTGCCCGTGCCTCATTTTCTGATCAAATCAAATGAAAAGAAACAATCACGAACGACAGCACTAACAAAAGACTGCCAGAAAGAAGAACAAATAAACAAGCTACGATAGCATTCGGAAAAGAAATCAACTATTTACTTCATCTCTTATCATATGGCAAGAAAGGTCACTGCGCCCACTTTCAAAGTTCAAGGCCGAAGCTTCTCAACGGAATGCTAGCTTGTACACGATCTACAGTTCTACACGGACAAGATGGCTTGCACAGGACTTTTGCCATTACTACTGAAGAGCTGAAACAGTAGCCAGCTAGATTGCGGGCACTGTAGTAATGTTGCAGTAACGTTTTTGCTCCTGTTCCGTTGTTGCTATCAAATTTCCCGCAAAAGCGCCTTCAGATTTACAGCTTCTCTGTCCGACATGATCGACTCCGCGCACTGCGCATGCTCCGCTTGAGTGAGATCGTGATGAATATGTCCAAAGGTTTGCTGTGTGACGACATCAAACGTTAAGTACAAGGAGGGTCTGACTCACAGCCTGAGCGAGTATTTTTCTTTCTACAGAACCTTTGTTGACCTCAGACGAAAACCAAACATGTGCATATATGCATGGGATATAAATAAAAAAACTAATGGATGAATATAAAGTAGTCGAACTGGTGGTGATTGGACAGCGGTGGGTTAATTAAAAATATTTAAGCAAAGCAACTTATGTCTGCTGTATACTGGTGTTGTGAAACAAAATTTGTTTATTGTGATATCTACAGTCTGATCGAACGTATAAAAATTACCTGTGTAAATATAAAAATAACATTTACAGTATGAGTGTAATCAATGCTGCATTACATGTGTGAAGATCCTTGTAGCCGAGTGAATAGTATCTATGTGTGAACATTTATATACGTACCTTACATGTGTGAACATTTATATAGCAATTATTGCGTTATTAAATGAGTATAGATTCAAAGTCAGGACATAACTGCAATATGGAGAATGAACGTGCACTATTAATATTATGAATATAAATAAAACAGCGACACATACGCCGCCTAGTTAAGGTTATGATTCTTAATTAAATAACTAATTACAAGTGATGAGAATCTTAATTTATGTTATTAATAATTCTCCAGCAGATAACACTCTCACTTGGCGGATATGATGGCGCTGTAAACGTTTTCTCTCTTCCACAACATTAAAGACAAGCATTTACCATCACACAATATTTCCATAGGTAGAAAACTTCTTACTAAAGGAGAAGACAAATCCGTCCTTATTCTAGCGAGCTCCCATCCACCCACTTTCTTCTCCAGTACATGGTTATTAATATGTGTAAGAAGGTCAATAAATTTAAAATTATTTAAATTTATTAAATCAACAATCAAATATACATATGACAAATGCAATGAAAGTATATATCAAGTGACAATAATTTTAATATGTATGCAATCTTATATCCTAAAATACAATTCAATAAATTAGTGTCAATACAAATCACAACTCGTATTTATTAGAGTGTATAATAACCACTTCATGGCCTTGAAGTGTTATGAATTTCAAACTCGGAACTAAGAAAACCAGTATCGCCAGGCAGGGACAGCACAGCACTTGTTTGATCAGGGGCCGCTACTGAGTATTCACTTCCATTGGATGAGGTCTGGTTCTGTGACCATGATTGTTTGAGCACTGGATTGGGGTCTCTCGTTAGGCAGAAAACGTCCACATCAAAAACACTTCTCCTGCTCTTGTGTTATTTGTATCTAGACCGGGCCGGCTCGTGCCTGTTTGCTGGACCATTGTTGGAATCTTTGTGTCTGCATCTTGGCATGTCTTCTCCCTAATGGGAATCTTCACGTGACTGATATCCCTAATGTGCTCCGCTTGAGCGGGTTGACATTTTGTGATAAGTGAGTCTAAGGTGAAAAAGATGGTGATTGAGTGGTACATTTGTCACCCCCAAAAATGTTTGCAAAAAGAAAAAGAAAATGTTTGTAACAATAAAGTTATATTTTAATGAAGAGATGAAATTTGACAATCAATGTAAAGGTTTAATCCAGAAATCAGCAGCTAAAGGGGATAATTGAACGACAACCCCCTCAAAAATAAATAAATAAATAAATAAATAAAATAAAAAATTTAATAAGTATTTACTCCAATGCTTTCATTAATACAGTCGTTTGAAATTCAAATTAAAATAAAACATCTTGAGATGCTCTTGAACGAATACATTTGTTTACATTAGTTACCTATGATTATGAAGCATATCGTTCATTGTACTTTATACACGTTTTACTTGAGCTGAACTACAAGCTGTCGCTGATTTCAAAGAAAGCATCTAGAGATGAATTTACATATTGAAGGCTGCATTGGGAGGGTGAGGCAGTATTTGTATACACGTTTGAACGGGCACCTTTTGACGGCCATCTCTTCCCTACTTTCAATTTGTCAAGGGAGTGTTTCAATCACTGTCCCCTAATCGAACTAGCCAGTCATTGTTTCAGTCACCGCCATAGGAAATAGCCAGTCATTGTTTCAGTCACCGCAATGGGAACTAGCCAGTCATTGTTTCAGTCACCGCCATAGGAAATAGCCAGTCATTGTTTCAGTCACCGCAATGGGAACTAGCCAGTCATTGTTTCAGTCATCGCAATGGGAATTAACCAGTCATTGTTTCAGTCACCACCAGACGAACTAGTCAGTCAGCCACCACCTGATGAACTAGATAGCCACTGTTCTAGTCACCACCTGGGGAGCTGGCTAGCATTTGTTCCAAATACCACCAGGTGGGTTACATTGCATGCCGCTTTCGACTAGCCTGTGTTCGAACTCAGGGATTCTCGCCACCCTTTCATCATCTGCTCTTCAGGTCGTTTGGTGCTAGTAATCCGTACATTTAGAGGACAATGGTCAACTGTTTAAGTCACTTGTAGCTCACGTTTAATTTTAAATTCACGAGAAGTTGGTGTTGAGAGCGAGGTGAGTGTGGTGGAAAGGGGAAAGAAAATTTGGTATTCTGACTGCTTAGAGCAGATGTGTGTCTAGCGATTCATGTTGGTGCTGGTTTCACCCCATCCCCACCCCCAATCCCTTCCCATTTTTTATTTGAAACACTTTTTCTTGGGTATTAATTATCCTTCTGTACTCTGTAGCATGTGTACCATTGCAGTACCGCTACCGACTGCCCTTAGTACGATATTATGGCAACAGTAAGAGAAAGTAAAACAGGAGAGGTGGGTTTCTGTTTACATTTGATTAAGCGAACTAGTTTGTCCTTCTGTTTGTAATCAGTAGTAAGTCATGTCAAACAGGCAATGCAATGGTCCTCCACAATGCCTGGAAGCGTCTGTTTAATTATGTTTTAAAGTACAGAATAGTAATTTGCGCGTAAGTTAACAGAAAACTATGATTTTAAGTAAAGGTAAAGAACTTTTATATTGGACCTCTCTCCAAGCCACGCAATCAGCATTAAGTGCTTAAATTGGGGGAATTATGGGACATATTTGTTCCCAGCATGAGCTTGTAATATATGGAAATAGACACACAGTGGCACTTTTAATTTTAAATATTTCAAGCCACAAACTAAATTCTGCAACACATTCAAAAAGACAGCGCAAGTTATAGAATCTAGAGGTGGTGAAATGATGCAGATCAAACCACCATAGCAAACCTAGCTGCCTTAAGTTCATAAGTGAACAGGTGATCCAGGTCACAATACATTGCTAGTCCATTACTAGAAAAGTATGTTATACGCTAATCACATCTTATTTGTTGGACTTTTGAGAATGATGGTTAGTAGCATCCGTAAATAAACAATTTCATATAAGTTCCAATCCTGAGCATTGTCTAGAGACTCTAGAGACCATGTCTGCTGTCATTCAGCCTTGTACAGGTCTCACGCACAAATAAATTGTCTAGACTCTAGAGACTCTAGAGACCATGTCTGCTGTCATTCGGCCTTGTACAGGTCTCACGTACAAATAAATTGTCTAGAGACTCTAGAGACCATGTCTGCTGTCATTCATCCTTGTACAGGTCTCACGCACAAATAAATTTGTTCTAATCCCTCATTAACGCAACAATCTCCATCCATCTTTTTTTTTTATTTTTTTTTTTAACGAATTTCCATTTAATTGTCATTTATACCATTTTCGCAGAGTTCGATCTTGTTGATCAGTTTTACACCCACTGTAAGCAATAATGAAAAAAGACAAGAATTAATGAACTACTGCAGGAACATAGTCTAATACAACAACAACCGCTTCAATTCCGATGTTCTAATGTTAATTTTAACTTTTTGATAAGAGATCTTGTCATCAGTGCCGGACTATCCCACTGACAAGTGTAAATGACCATTACATATGTAACATAACTTATTCACACAGATGTGACATTCCTGATCAACAAAGCCGCCAATTTATTGATCAACCAAGGCCTAACTTTGCATGATCAATATAGGCCTAACGTGCCTGAACACAAATCTAATTTACCTATTCAACCAAAGTCTAACTTGCCATATCAACATAAGCCTAACTTGCCTGATCAACACATACCTAACTTGTCTGACCAACACAGGCCTCACTTGCCTGACCAACACAGGCCTAAACTGTCTGACCAACACAGGCCTAACTTGTCTGACCAACACAGGCCTAACTTGTCTGACCAACACATACCTAACTTGCCTGACCAACACAGCTAACTTGTCTGACCAGCACAGGCCTAAAATTACCATATCAACAAATGCCTAACTTGCCTTGACCAATATACGTGAAACTTGTATGAACAATACAGATGCAAATTGCCCGAAGAACACAGATGTAAACTGCATGAAAAACACAGATGTAAATTGCCTGAATAACACCGATGTAGCTTGTCTAAAGAAATAATAGGTAACTTAACTGACCTTATCAGATATAATTTGCCTGATTGACATGTGTATCTTGCCTGATTAAATATAAATGACTAGTATGGCGGATAGGTGTAACGTTTTGAGTAATGCATAAGTAACTTACCTGTCTAACGCAAAGATATATAACGTACATGATATAGTCAACAAAGCTTACACAGTTCACCCAACCCAGTACGCAGATCACTCAACCCAGTTACACAGATCAATCAACCAAGTACATAGATCAGTGTACCCAGTACATAGATCAATCAACCCAGTACACAGATCAATAAACTCAGTACACAGATCAATCAACTCAGTAAGGTCAATCAACCCAGTAATCAGTCAACACAAAACATCAAAGATCAATCAACTCAGTAAAATGAGAACTGTCAACTTAGTACACTCAGGTCATCCATCTTATTACACACCAATAAGCGATCAATCTTTCGTTGTGATAATTGTTTCTTTTTGCATTTCACACATTCACACACTCTCGCTCGTTCGCTCATTTTGCCATTTCCTTTTACGACACGATATTAATCCAACTAGTAAAATATTTTACGACACGATGTTAAACCAACCAGTACACAATATTCGTACTGGCCTCAGTAAACCAAGTATATGTAATCATTCGTATATATGTGTGTGTTAAGTTCAAATGCGTGCGTGTGTATGTCTGTGTTAAACCTGTGTGTATGTGTAAACTTGTGTGTCTAAATGATATGCTTACAAATAAATCACGAAACCAAGCAGAAGAAACCATCTCACATTAAATACTGACCTTGTAGTTTGAATTTTATGTTTCTCTTTCCATACCCAGGGTAGGAAATGGAAGAGTTTTAGAGCTTATCCCATATCGAACTGACAGGCGATAGTTACTGCTGCGTTTTATTGTTTTAATTGAAACTGAGCTGGAAGGAACGACAACTCTATTACCTTTTTTTTTTCTCCCATTCTCCTTTGCAATTTGCAATAACTCTCAACTCTCTTTAGTCCTGAAAACCGTTTTGTGACTTGTGGGACGAGGTTTGGGTGAGTCACTGTCAGTTCGGGGATAAGATTTAAATTTTCTGAATTAACAACACGTCCGTTTGTGCCTGCATTTCACGCTGGACAAGATCAATATTCCGGGTATCAGGTTTGCTGGTAGCGAGCGATCGGGAAGAGACTCTCCAAAGTCTTGGAGCCTAGCACCTAGACGAAAACGTAATTGTTCAGCCCAAACACTGGTTGCTCGCCAGCCTAAACTAATCTGTTGCATACGACTATGGTGTTGTTGTTTGTCATTCTGTTTGACTCGCTTTTCAATGTTTTTGTTTGTGTTTTCATTATGTGTCTTATTTTTGACAGTTAGCTCTAAGATTCTGATACGGCTTGTGTACGTTCCCCTACCACCTCCCCCTTTTCACCCACCTATTAAATATTCTGTTCTCATTTTCTTGACAGTCCGTTTGAACAGTTGGTGAAGCATTTTGTTGTCTTTATATCCTGACTATCCACTATCGCTGTATCTTTGTGTATTTTGTCTTCATCACCCAAGCATTTTGTTGTCTTTATATCCTGACTATCCACTATCGCTGTATCTTTGTGTATTTTGCCTTCACCACCCAAGCATTTTGACGACAATCTTTATATTTGTCTGCTTAGCTGTTTAAAAATTATGATATTCTGTCTTTTGTCTCTCTGATTCTTTTCTTAAAAATTATAGACGGTCTGATTGACTCCCTCTTTCTAGATTCACTCCTGACTTTTTGTTTGGTTTGATTCTCTAAAGATTCTAGTAATAAGAGGGTTTTTTTTTGGGGGGGGGAAATCTTTATGCTTGAATTTAAAGATTTTGGTGTTGTATTTATGTATGATCCTCTGTGGGACTTTCTTCTGTTATTTTGTCTGTCGGATGTTCTACTTAAAAAATAGGCTATTGTATATTTGTCTGATGTTCTACTTAAAGATAAGGTACTGTGTATTTGCATATCTGTCTGATTCTCAGTATGAAGATTCTGCGGCTGTTTTGTCGGTCTGATTCGCCACACGGGTATATATATATTAATGAGAGTTTCTATCTGATTCTCATTGTGCAGATTTTGCTGTTTTATTTTTTTCTGTTTATTCGATACTCCTAAAGAATAATTTTATTGAGTTCTTGATTTCTTTTATCCGATGTGTGTGTATGTGTGTTATTTTATATTTTTAGAAAGATTACTCTATTTTCTTTTTCCACTGATATGTTGCACATCATCGCCATCGTCACAATAATCGTCGTTGTTTTATCATCATTATCATCATTCTCCTATTTTTCATCCTCATCGTCACATATAGTTTCATTTTATAAAGAAAACATTCTTACTACACACACACTACACACACTACACACACACAACACATACACTCTACACACACACTACACACACACACGCACAAGATTACGAGACAATGTAGGTACGAAAATATGTACACATACCAAAATGTATGCCTTGGGAGTGATGAAAACAAGTAGGTTAGTTCTGAACACAACTTAAGACAGGAGAGAGTTGTGGTTGTGTGTACTTAGCTACCAGTTTCCTATGTGCTTGTCACCTAGGCTACACGCAAGGCCACCCAACGCTCGCTTGTCATCGACATCTCGAGTGAAAGTGAATGAGGTGAAATACAATCTCAATCAGCCGAACAAATCAAAGCCATGACGTAGAGGAACAGTCCCCACAAAATTTGGCTCACGTGTCCCGTTTAGCTAACATGCTCAAATTGGAGTGGGTGTTTTCCTGGGTCGAGAGTTTTATTATCTAAAGGTAATTGAGAAGGAGTAAAGCTGGCGGTTGGTATGGCTGACGACTGACTTGGCAATATTCACGTAGAGCTCTGATTGTCAGGCTTAAGTGGGATCCACAGCCGCTCGTGTGAGACTGGTCCCCAGCCGGCAGCGCAAAGGACCGCTTTGCCAAAGTTTACCTCTCACTATGTGCGCATGAGTAGCTGTTACTAAGCGCCTGCACATCATTTAGGGGTTCGAACTGGGGAGGACTTAGATATTATTATATTTATCGTGTGTGTGTGTGTGTGTGTGTGTGTAACAGATTGGATTATTTTCCACAGCCTGTCAGAATGTTTGAAATTATTTGAGTTCACTTGTCGGTCAGTCAGTCATTTCGGGTGGGTGGATGGTGAACTCTACTAGCTTTCACGTGGGAGAGGCCACATGAACAGAGATGTAGCGGTCGTTAAGTCACTTGTCTCTTTCTTCTTTCTTTTACTCGCATTTCACTGTGTCTCATCGAAAACCGGTCCTTAATTCTGTACCAAAACGGTTAAAGTTCTCTGCATACAAATCGACTGACGCCATAGAGAGAAGTTGAAGTGTATATGATAGATAGATGATTGTTACGAGTCCGGTTATGTTTAACGACCCTTTCACTATATCAGACTCTCAAATATCAATATTAGGTTATCGATTCTCTTCTAATACTAGCGACAGCTGGATGGCGTAACCTATCTTCCACGAATATGCCAAAGATTCATGCTATTACTCAAGTGACATACCGACAGATAAATCAGTTGACGTGTCCAAGCTGGTAACGTTATCTCCTCCTTTATTATTATTAGTATTAGTTAATATTGTGACATTATTTGTCCGGCTCAACCTCCATTCCAGGGTTTTAGTCGATGATTACAACAAATTATGTAACATGGGTGAAGATAACAAAGAAAAATTTAATAACAACAATAGTAATAAAAAGACATCAATTTTGATCGTGGAAAATTCAAGAGTTCATCTATCCTGCTCCTGCCCAATTATTCGTATAAAGTTTGTATTCCACTGATCATTTCTTTTGGAGAGAGCACACTTAACTAGAGTCTCATGAAGACTTGCAACAGCTCACAGCGTCCTTGACAGAAGTGACATCATGTTGCGGTTGTCTTCCAGATATGACCAAATTGGCATCGAATAGGTGTGCTAGACGTTGTCATCAGAGGATCTTGAGACTGGTGTGGCTTCAAGCCCATAACCGGCACTCTTGTAACCCGTGCGAGGTTTCAATGTAAGCAAGCAATTGACCCTTGAACAATTGAGTGCAGTGAATATGCGTCTACGAATCACAGGTCATTGATACGTATATGAATGGTCTCTAGGTCAGCTAGCGGATTCTACTACATCAAATATGGGCGTCTCATATCCAGCTAGCGGTTCCCACCTCCTGCCATTCCCCTTTATCCCTCTGCGTCCTTCATCCTTTTGAGTGACCTACATCTTAATAGGTCATAAACACCCATTGCACCACAGGTATGCAACCTAACTAATAGTACAATACTTCTCATAAAATAATAAAAGAATTATTAATTAGAAATTAGAAAAAATGTTTTAATCGGCATAATTTTCCTTGAACTCCTCTGACAATGATATATGGGTACTTCTCTTCACAATCCAAGCACATCAGTTATGAGTTATGAATTTTGTTGGGGTGGATATATTACCTCTGAAGAATTAATGAAAATCATGGTGTGCCAAACACATTTTGGGGTTTCACACACACACTAGTAGTTGCCACTAATTGATCTTCTGATTAAATGCTAGAAACCAAAGTAATATTCTATTCCAATACCAATTGTGATGCCAGTGCCACCTAGGTAATGGTTATGGTTATTATAATTTAATCATCCATAATTACAAGTGATGAGAATCTTAATTTATGTTATTAATAATTCTCCAGGAGACACCACTTGTTTCTCTCATTTGGAGGATATGCGGGCGCTGTAAACATTTTCTCTCTTCCACAATATTAAAGACAAACATTTACCATCACACAATATTTTCGTAGGTGGAAAAATTAATCTTTTAAGACAAATCCATCTTTTAATCTATATTTAGTGAGCCTCCATTTATCCACATTTTTCTCCAATATAAGGTTATCAATTTGTATAAGAAGGTAAATAAATTTAACAGTAAATTTATTAAATCAACAATCAAACATATATATAACAAATACAATGAAAAAGATTATTGACATCAATATTTCCATGAAACCACATTCAAATTATTTTAATGTCCAAAGAGTCTTATGTACTAACACATAATTCAATAGATTAGTGTCAATACAAATCACATGATAGTTCTTATCAGTTTGTACACAACCTGATTTAGGTGCTGTCTCAATAGTCTTTCTTGTTCTTTTGTAACAACGTGGCATGTTATTGCTCATGTCAATTATTACTGTCAACTCCACATAATTCCTTCCTCACATATTAAAAAACGGATTTGCTGCTATTCTCTCGAGACTGACCTGGTGTTCCTTCATCGTATTAGCTCTATCAAGCAGAACAACAATTGTGGCAATTTCTAGTAACTTTCTTGCACCAGAAATTGCTCACTGTAGTCAGCACACCTTGACACATACATCAATGGAGTGTAATGCATTCATTACACTTACACACTGCAGTAAAGCCTCCTTGTCTCTACCAAGGTCATAGTGGTTTATAATCAGTAAACCAGGAATTCAGATAATACAAGGAATGGATGCTTTCTCCCTGTAAAATATAATCAAGGAACAAATGCTAAGTTTCCAGTTTATTCATCTCTAACCCCATACTTTCTTAATTCAAGTCTCAACTTACAGTTTCCTGGCAACAGTATTTATTAGCCTGATACACTCATACTGCATAATAAGTACAGCATATCAACTTTATGAGCACATTTACTAGAAATAATGTCAAGTGTTTAGCATACTATATACGATCATCTTAGTTCATAAATATGTAGAAATAATAGTCTACTCACATAATATATTACTAAGTCAAACACAAGTAAAACATATCAATAGCAAAATGCATGAACTATTTCTAAGTCCATTCTCTCAATCAGTCAGTTAACTCACCATTAAGCTAACAGCCGCCTTTCATTACTGGACTTCTTGTCACTCCAAATTCAAAGTGATTAGTCAGTAGAATTCTCGTCAGCATGTACACTTTTGATCTCAGCCTATTGGGCTGGTTTTGTTCTCATAAATCTTAACTATTGGATAATAAAACTACTTATTCAGTTGGAAGTGGTTTGCATTGCATCAGAATTTTCTTGCATATTATCAACTCAAGTGTTTACTCCAACTCTGACACTTACAAAAACACCACCTTAAGGAGTGCCTCAGGTAGGGTCACTTCAACAATTTAACAATTTATATAACAATTAAGTACAGAAAGAGGGATTTTTAGGGAAATTTATTCCACCACACCTATCACAACGAAAGAAAACAGTCCTCAAACTATGGGATGACCAGAGCATATTCAATAATTGGTACTTACTAGTTGTAAAGGCAGTAGAGTTGAAGAAGTGGTACTTACTAGTTGTAAAGGTAGTAATGTTAAAGAAGTGGTACTTACTAGTTGTAAAGGCAGTAGTGTTGAAGAAGTGGTACTTACTAGTTGTAAAGGCAGTAGTGTTGAAGAAGTGGTACTTACTAGTTGTAAAGGCAGCAGTGTTAAAGAAGTGGTACTTAGTTGTAAAGGCAGTAGTGTTGAAGAAGTGGTACTTAGTTGTAAAGGCAGTAGTGTTGTAGAAGTGGTACATACTAGTTGTAAAGGCAGTAGTGTTGAAGAAGTGGTACTTAGTTGTAAAGGCAGTAGTGTTAAAGAAGTGGTACTTACTAGTTGTAAAGGCAGTAGTGTTGAAGAAGTGGTACTTACTAGTTGTAAAGGCAGTAGTGTTAAAGAAGTGGTACTTACTAGTTGTAAAGGCAGTAGTGTTGTAGAAGTGGTACATACTAGTGGTAAAGGCAGTAGTGTTGAAGAAGTGGTACATACTAGTGGTAAAGGCAGTAGTGTTGTAGAAGTGGTACATACTAGTGGTAAAGGCAGTAGTGTTGAAGAAGTGGTACATACTAGTGGTAAAGGCAGTAGTGTTGTAGAAGTGGTACATACTAGTGGTAAAGGTGGCAGTGTAGTAGAAATAGTAAAGACACTTTTAACCGTGGATGGCCTATTGTGTCGTGTTTTAATATACTATGTCGCAACTTGGAGCATGTTCAATATGACCTTTATTTGATCCCTGAAAATTTGAACATTTTCAACGTGACGTGTACTTTTGCACGCGAGAAAAATGTATCCTTGACGATAGGAACATTTTCAATGTGAAGTTTGCATGCGCTTACGTGAATTGTCATTATTCTTCAATGTACACTAATTTTTATTATCAGTCTCTTTGTGTGTCTCTCAAACACGCACACACACACACACACACACACACACACACACACACACACACACACACACACACACACACACACACACACACACACACCAGAGCATATTCAATAATTAAAAAAAAAAGGACAGCGTATTTTAACACAATCCGACATAAATTGCGGCGAAGTTTGGTAATTCCAACACAATGCAGTGCACATCTGTTCGTGACCCGACGCTCTTTTAGCGCCATTGGTTGTTGCAGACACCCAGACCTCTTGTCGTTACCTGCGTCTCATTTTCCTAGACTGTTTGATCATTCATGCGGACACTGCGCCCGCTAGAGCGCCGTTCGCAAAGATAGATTACTCTCACGCAATGACGTGTGTGAAAAACTAAATCATATCTACAGTTTTACGCACGCTAGATTTATTTCAATAAAACGAATGGTAAAAATCTAATTGTTTTTCGTATAGAAACTCTATAACCTTATCAAACTGTAAGGTGTTATAGTTCCATATCTTGCCATCTAGAGAGCAGCCAGGCGCAGTGGATGATCTTTACAACGAAAGTTTAGGAAGGTCAGTAACCTTTAGAGAGCAGCCATGCGCAATGGACGATCTTTGTAACGAAAGTCTAGGAAGGTCAGTAACCTCTTTCAGTTATATCAATTAAGTTATCACATACGTAATCCAAACAATGTATCGTTTTGGGAAGTAGTCAGAATGATTTGATCCAGTGATCAAAGGATTCCATTATTATTACTCGCACGAAATCGAGCCAATGGTGTTAATATCAAAATTTGAAGATAAAAAAAAATGTAATTCTTCTTGCTTTAAAAAGCAACTTGACAAACTGCAATGATTTGCTATACGATCATTACATTATGTTTTAACTCATCATTGCAATGATTTGCTGAGGCAATCGTTGCATTATTATGTTATAACTTGTCATTTGTTATAAAATCTCTATATTATCTCTGTAACGTTTAGTCACTGTACAGATTTGGTATACAATCCGTGTATTATTTTGTTTAACTTTTAATCACTGTAGAGATTTGGAATACAATCTGTGTACTATTTTGTTGTAACTTTTAATCACTGTAGAATTTGGAATACAATCTGTGTATTATTTTGTTGTAACTTTTAATCACTGTAGAGATTTGGAATACAATCTGTGTATTATTTTGTTGTAACTTTTAATGACTGTAGAGATTTGGAATACAATCTGTGTATTATTTTGTTGTAACTTTTAATGACTGTAGAGATTTGGAATACAATCTGTGTATTATTTTGTTGTAACTTTTAATCACTGTAGAGATTTGGAATACAATCTGTGTATTATTTTGTTGTAACTTTTAATGACTGTAGAGATTTGGAATACAATCTGTGTATTATTTTGTTGTAACTTTTAATGACTGTAGAGATTTGGAATACAATCTGTGTATTAGTTTGTTGTAACTAACCAATCTAGTCTTAGGGTAAAATGTAATAACTAGCTCTAAGCCCCCAGACCCCATGATGAATGCAGTCCCTACAACACAGATGCATATGGCTTAATGGAACAATATACAGAGAGTCAAGAATTATAATTTTAAAGAAGTTTAATAAGGAGAATGAAAAAAATAAATAAGAAAAGATGAAGTAAATATCTAAGTGATCAAAATAAAATGAGTCTCTTTAGTGTCATCACAATTAGTTAGCAGTTTTAGTGCACAAAGTATGCATTGCTAATGTCTTTAGAGAGTTTCTGGTTTAACTTATCTGACCAGGGGAGAATCAGTCGTCAGCTTGAATACAGCATCAGCAGTTTAGCCCCTCCCTGCCCACAGATCCTGGAATGAATAAATGGTTTAATGACTCAGCATGGACCAACAACAAGTTGATGTAGTAGTTGAACTGGGTCAACAACTCATACAAATTGGGTGGGTGTAGCAGTTATGTGAGCAGCTTTGTTCTTTAGCTGGTCAGTCCGCATAAAGTGTCAGGCTGGGTATAAAGTGAACAATACTCCTCCTTTTATATACTGCTTACAGTTGTGCAATTAAATAGCATCACTTGTGCTCATTCAGACAATTTGGAGTTCTGAGGAAAAAGCTGGACAAACTTGCTCTCACGCAGTCATGCTCAAAACCTTAATTAATATTTATTATTTTGAACAATATATGAACAATAGGTATGTAACTGAGCTGGGGAATAAAAAAAAGATTAGTTTTAATAACAATAAATTTGAGAAACTGTAATACTTTATGCTGGCAATAAATCACTAAATTATAAAATCCAAGAATTCCCACTAGAACACATAATTATTTAGTCTGGAAAAATTACTATAGGAGGTAACTTCATTCTCTATAGGAGAGACTCAGCATGGGTCTGACAGGCAGTCTATTTTAGCTCTCTAGCATGCCTATTTATGTATTCTAACTGCTGTTGCCCATATTTTAATTTACTTCAATTTACACTTCCAGCATCTGGTCTTCAACATAGGCTGGCCTAGAGACAGTCCTCCTGTACTGACACTAAGATTTTGTGTAAACTTGTAGCAGCCAGAGCAAGCAACAAGTTTGAGTATGAATTACATAACTAGCTTGAAGCTGAGTCTAATTAAAGTGGGCTTTAATTTAGAAACACTATTTAAAAGGATTTAAAGTAACAAAGTAAAAACTAGTATTACTAATTAAATTGTATTTATTATATTTAAAAATACTATTATGAATTAAAATAATTTTATCTTTAATTAGTTTAATATAAGTGTGAGAAATGTAGTTGGACATACACCCTTGTCCATCAGCCATCAACAAGACTGGGCCTGTTCTGGGCCTGTTGTAAGCCCTTGTCCATCAGACATCAAAAGACTGGGCCTATTATAGTAAGCCCTTGTCCACCAGACATCGACAAGACTAGGCCTGTTGTTATCCACTGTCAATCAGACATCATCAAGACTGGTCCTGTTGTAATCCATTGTTCATTAGACATCAGCAAGAATGGGCCTGTTGTAAGCCCTCATCCATCAGACATCAAAAGACTGGGCCTATTGCAATAAGCCCTTGTCCATCAGACATCAACAAGACTGGGCCTATTATAGTAAGCCCTTGTCCACCAGACATCAACAAGACTGGGCCTGTTGTAATCCATTGTCAACCAGAATCAACAAGACTGGGCCTGTTGTAATCCATTGTTCATCAGACATAACAAGATTGGGCCTGTTGTAATCCATTGTCAACCAGAATCAACAAGATTGGGCCTGTTGTAATCCCTTGCCCATCAGACATAACAAGACTGGGCCTGTTGCCAGTGTGCAATGGTCTGTGACCACGGTCACAGTGCATCAAAGTCCTGGAAAGCAAAATTTGCAGTGGTGTTATGTGCACTGATGGAAAACTGGTTCTACCTTTTCATATTTTAAATCTTCTACCTTCAATGTTTCCATACATTCTGTTAGGAGAGAGTCTACTTAATTATGTCCTAGATTAATTCTTTCACTCATTCCTCGTATGTCTTTATTTGACTATCATGTTGAGTTTTATGTCTGCATCATGTGTGTTTTCTTGTAATTTCTTATTTTGATGTAGCCTGTATTGATCATAGCATGATGAGTTAAAGACAGTATGTTGTATTTATTACGTAGCCCTCCCAATCAATAGGACAGATGGCGTGATGAGAACCTACGAGGCATACCTCAATCATAAATAATTTTCTTAAAATACCACAGATTCGTAGGTGTCATGTGTGTGTGTGTGTGTGTGTGTGTGCACGTGTATGTGAATGAGTACATGTGTTAACATCACTTCTTTCATTTTATTCTTTTTTCTCTTTTACAGCAATGCACCATATCTTGAGAACCCATCCTCAGAAATTCAGTGAGTGTATTCAGCTTAGCACTTGCCCCCAAATCAGTTATCATGATAGATAACCCAGTTGCCATAGATTTTTCTTCTTTAGGCATTTTTCCAGCACTGATAATGGGGGATGGGGTAAAAATAAAAATAAATTAACTATAGGAGTCGGGTATTCAGTAATCCTCTATGATGTTTTTTAAACATTGCAGTATGCCTTAAAACTGCATTGTGAACTCTATAACATGGCTTCCAGTGGACGAATGGGCTTGTTTTTATAAGTGGCCTCGTGTGCTAGTAGTGGTGCCTTAGACAGTTTTAATATGGTCGGTCAATCAATTCAAAGCACTCAGCCCAAAACAAATCCACTTCATAAATAAATAAATACAAACCAGTTAATATAGTGGTGTGAGATACACTCATACAATACTCCTCCTGTCGTAACTAATATTAGGAGAAAAATATTTATTGCAGTTTTAAAACATCGTGCGAGCAGAGGACTGCAATAACCAATGTGCAGGGAAACCCTTCACACCATAAGCCCCTACTGTTTTCAAGACACCAAGTGTATAGGAAATCCTTAACACCATAAGCCCCTACTGTTTTCAAGACACCAACCCTTCATACCAGGAGTAAATAATACTATCTTTTAAGACACCCAGTGTGAAGAGACAACGTTCGTGTAATGTTTCCTACTGCCTTCATTAACACTAGGTGGGAAAATTGCACTACTTTATTGCACCGGTGTGCAGGAAATAACTTCGCGTGATACATCTTTACAGTCTTTTACACTTAAGCATTGATGAAGTTGTAATCGAGTCACAGAAATTATATCTTTCTTAAAAAATGTAGCACGAAAATGATGGTCATATTTGTGGATCTAAGCAATGGTTGATCTATTATATACTGTTATTTTAACAAACCAACTCTCTAATAAGGGAAATAATCTTTGTTTCTTACATGCTTTTCAGCGAAAATCACCTAAACTGTAGTTAGTCATTTGCATATGGGCGGGCAGAATTTGTTAATAAAACAATCGTTTGCTAAAGTGCATACATTGTATTCCCCTCCAAACTGTCCGATCTGTCGTGCTATGTGCTCTTTTCAAGTCCACTTGTTTCTGACATAAAAGTATTATGAAACATGTGAGTGTTGATGTATTATAGAAGTCTATTTCTGTGTGTGGTGGATAGATATCCAATACACAACCATTCCAGTAAAGGATAAATGGCTTGTGTTGTGTATGTCGTTAGGCATAGTCTCCATTTACTTCATTCCAGAGCTGGAAATGTTTAAAAAGTCTAAACGAGGCATTGTCCTCAAAATATTACCTTTATCCTGCCCGAATATATTGTTGTTAATCAGACGAAGCACAAAAGAGCCGGATACATTGAGGATTCTCGCTGTACAGCTAGATTAATATAAGAAAGATAACTCTATTTTTAAATCTAATTTAAATATCAGTTTTTCCAAATTATTTCCCTTTTGTTGATTGTTCTTTCAATTGACAGAATCACTAACAATTACATTTTGTTTATTTTCTTTATAGCATTCATTTTTTATTTTGCCTTCCTCTAAGTGATCACCCATCATAACAGACAAACAATATTTTGAAAAGGAACAAGGTTTATTCACAGATTTAAGAAAAATAATTGTTATAAATAAATTTATATCATAACTAGATGTCAGTAATAAGTTTGTTAAATTATATAATTCATAATTATATTAACAAAATTCAATTAAATAAACACGAATGCTTCAAAGCAATGTGTGAATATAAAATCATAAAAAGAATATTTTTCATGTACAAGAAAGATAAAAAGTAAAATAAAAACAGATAATACTAGCCTTAAACCAGACTAAAGCAAAAATATATAAAATAATGTCAAAATTAAGAAATGCAGACACTTAAAATGAAAAATACATATTACAATAAAAATTCCAACAAATAATCTGGTCAGAAAAATTAATTTAACAAATCACATCAGTAAGGGAAGCTAAGAATTACTTCTAAATACAGTGGAATTTTAGTTATCCCAAATATTTATTCGGTAAAAAGACAAGAAAGAGACGTATACGTACAGTTAATAATATATAATCACAATATTATGTGTCATTGTGATAATATCATCAGTGATAGTGGAAATGCAAATGCCAAATTAAAGTATGCTTGCAACACACAAACACGTGCACGTACACACACACACACACACACACTAATGGCATACACAAAACACATTTTATCTGCACCAAATTTTTAAATTTTACAAATATTACTATCAAATCAAATACTTAACATACACACATTCATATTACCTTTGAATATTTTTAAATATTACAGTCGTAGGCAGAGTTAATTAAAAAATAAATGGAAACAGAAGACCTATAAATTTGCAATGTCAAAGCATTTTTAACATATTAAGAATTTCACATTTTTATTCTAAGAGTAAAAATTGGGAAGGGTTGTCCTTGCCTAATAACTTGAAATAATTGTTAGTGTTAAAATATGTGCTGTGTGTTGAGTAAGGTTTATAGGTTAATCTGAAGTAAGCTTAAACTACATATGTAAGTGATTAAGTAGATCTAAATCTCCATCATTAGAAAAGAAACCCTCAAGTTATCATTATAAGATACATAAATACCAAATTTAGATCATTATCTATTAATAAAACAAACCTGTAAGATTCAGCATTATATTTAGAAATATATATCATCTGTTATTAAAACTGGCCTATCATTCTGAGAAATATATGTCATCTGTTATTAAAACTGGCCTATCATTCTGAGAAATATATCTAGATCTACAGATTACTGAAAGAAACCTAAAAGATACATCATGAAAATTTTGATCCTCATGCTGTTAGCTACAAGCCTGTAAGATTCAGTATAGAAATACCAAATTTAAAAAAATGTGTTACTGAAATAAACTTACTAAGATACAGCACAGAATTACAAAATTTAGATCTACATATATGTTACTGAAATAAATTTATAAGACACAGCATTGAAATATAATTTTTTTTTTTGGTGTGGCAGAGTAAATTTGCCTATCCCTAATTCTAGACTTAACTGTTATATAAATTGTTAAAGTAGCCCGATCATGGGCACTCCTTGTGATGATATTTTTCTAAGTGTCAGAGTTGGAGTAAACAACTCGAGCTGATAGTGGAATGTTAGAAATGTTAGAATATGTTAGAAATTTCTGATGCAATCTATACCAGTTCCAACTGGATAGTAGTTTTTATTATCCAATGGTTAAGATTTACAAGAACAAGACCAGCCAAAGGGCTGAGATCAAAAGTTTACTTGCTGTAGAGAAATGTACTGTCTAATCACTTTGAATTTGGATTGGCAAGAAGTCTAGTCATGAAAGGCGTCCATTAGCTTAATGGAAATAAACAGCCTTTCCTTGTTTTACCAGAATCTCTTGGTTTACTGATTATAAACCACTACGACCATGGTAGACACGAGAAGTATCTATTGCAGTGTGTAAGTGTAAGGAATACACTGCACACCATTGATGTATAGTGGCAAAGTAATTGAGCAATTTCTGGTACAAGGAAGTTACTGAAAAATGCAACAATTGGTGTTCTGCCTGAGGGAGCTAATATAGCAGAGCACCAGATGGCCTCAAGAGAATAGCAGCTAGTCAGTGTTCTACAAAGTGAGAAGGGAAACACGTGGAATTGACAGTAATAATGTGAACAATAAACTTGTAACTGTTATGAAAAGCACATGAAAAGATTAGTGCAGCTTCACCTAGACAAGGTTACTTAGAAACTATTATCTCTTATAACTCCATTTCTGTTCTCTGATAAGAATTATCATGTGATTTGTATTGACATTAATCTGTTGAATTGTGTTTTAGGATATAAGACTATATAGGCTTTAAAATTATTCGAATGTGGTTTTGTGGAAATATTGATGTCAAGTAATCTTTTTCATTGTATTTGTTAATTGTATATTTGATTGTTGATTTAATAAATTTATTGTTAAATTTATTGACCTTCTTTTATATATATATACTGATATCCTTATGGTGGAGAAAAAAGTGAGTGGATGGGGGCTCGCTAAATATAGATGAAAAGATGAATTTACCTTCTCCTTTAGTAAAACGTTTCCACCGATGGAAATATTGTGTGACAGTAAATGTTTGCCTTTAATGTTGTAGAAGAGAAAAAACATTTACAGCGCCTGCTTAATTGCCAAGTAAGAGAGACAAGAGTGGTTTCTGCTGGAGAATTATTAATAACATAAATTAAGATTCTCATCAGTTGTAATTAGTTACAAATTAAGGCCTACATAACATATGATACTGAACCACACAGAAATGCCAAATGTATGTATGTCTATGTATCACCTGTTATTGAAATAATCCTACAAGATTCTGCATGGAAATAACAGATTATTTAGCATGAAAATATCAGATTAATTGTATCTCCATTACTAATTTAAACTATTGTGATTTCTTTAAATTATAAGTTCAAATCTAATACTAAAATTAAAATTAGATATAAATTTGTTTCTGCAAGAACTTTAAGCTTCAATCAGCTATAAACAGCTATATTTTCTTAATATTGATAAATGTCTCATACTTTGCAGTTAGGCCCGATTTTACATTATACATATACCAAACAAGGATTACAAAATAGTTTGTGCTTATTCGCTTTGTACTGGTACACTTGTTTGTTAAAAACAAAACAAAATCAAAGTGTAAACATATACTTACCAATGTAAACAGTTCTGTCACAGAGAAAATAATGCATGCAATGTTGATTTCTAGGATTTGAAAGGGATGTGCTATAAAAATAATAATTAATTAATTATAGCAGTTTATAAATTATCTATATTAATCATGGATTTGGATTATAAACATAAACCAGTATCGTAAGGTTAATATGAGAAAAGGAAAAATTATCTATATTAATCATGGATTTGGATTATAAACATAAACCAGTATCGTAAGGTTAATATGAGAAAAGGAGAAGTTATCTATATTAATCATGAACTTGGATTATAAACATAAACCAGTATCGTAAGGTTAATATCAGAAAATGAGAAATTAAGTGGAAAGTAATAACTAGCAAGGGTGTATAACGGCTGCCTTGCTAAAAGTGTATATAATTATTTATCCCTTAAGATAAGCAAAACCAAATATAAATTTAATTAATGCTACTTCAATTTTTTAAAATTAAAAATACCCACAAATCAATAAGAGCATTTACAACAAATCTCATTTACAACAGGAGAACTAAACTGGTTACCAACTACATGTCATTATGATCAACAATTCACAAAAATTTTGATAAGCAACTGTCAAATATATAAAGAAGCTTTATGTGACTGTTTATGTAAATCAAAATTAGGCAAAGATTCATGACAACATGCTGCAGTGAAATCTGATGGTTTCCAATTTGATACTTCTCTCCATCCATGTCAGCTTCTACATCCAGGCAACAAATTTTCAATTATGCAAAATTATTGACAGGAACAGTAAACTCTCTGCACTTCTCTTGTTTGTGAAAATCAAATACTGTTACATGCCTATTTCAACAACTGTAAAGAATCTCAAATTATTTTTAGATACTGTGCAAAAGCTTATTTTGAAATGTTGCACCCCAAAGTCAAATCCAAATCCAAGAGATGGGGGTGCTTTTAGCGAAGTATGCTATGACTGCCCTCTACACAAGAGTACAGAGGGATTGCTATTCAACTTTTATTTATTTTCTTTTTGACAAAAACCAATTCACTTAGAACAGCAATTCTGTGCATACTAAATTTGCCAATCTTGAAATAGTTGCATGAGTCCCACATCACATTGCATACAGACAGGAGATATTTTGCATTCAGTCTGAAATCCATTTACTGTTCAGTATACAAAGTTTCTGAACAAGTACAATTTATTCTTGTTGAAATCCCTTATTGTAAATTTTAAAATACTTATCCTGTTGAAATCTGTGGATATGAACACACAGTACATATTTGTTATCAAGTATAAAATGTTACTTTTAATATGTTGTCAAATGATGTCCATCTAGATCAGCAGGCATCCTTTTCTTAAACACACACACACTGATTATTAAAACAGAATAAACTGGCAATCTGTACTGCTAATTAAAACACAGAATTTAGACTTCATAAGCTGGCAATCTGTACTGCTAATTAAAACACAGAATTTAGACTTCAAAAACTGGCAATATGCACTGCTTAAAGCATGGAATTTAGATTTCATAAACTGGCAATATGTACTGCTTAAAACATGGAATTTAGACTTCATAAACTGGCAATATGTACTGCTTAAAATGTGGAATTTAGACTTCATAAACTAGCAATATGTACTGCTTAAAACATGGAATTTAGATTTCATAAACTAACAATATGTACTGCTTATTAAAACACACAATTTACACTTCATAAACTGGTAATATGTACTGATTAAAACATTGATTTTCAATTCATAAACTGGTAATCTGTACTGCTTAAAACATAGAATTTAGACTTTATTTACTGGTAACATGTGCTGCTTAAAACATGGACTTTAGACTTCATAAACTGGTAAGGTAACATATGCTGCTTAAAAAGGTAATTTAGACTTTCATAAACTAGTAATGTGTACTTCTTATAATGTTTATTACTTAATATCTGAATGCAAAACGCAATTGTTGATGATATATGTGTAGACTAGTGCAGGCTGTTAGCATTCTACTGAGATTTAATCTAAGACAACTATGACAAAATATATAGAGTAATTCTCTCTTAGTTAAGTTAGTTAAAAGTAAACAAAACATTAGTGGAAAAATCAAATTTATCTTTACTTGAAGTTTCATCAATGGGGAAAAAAAATCACCTGATCAATTTAGCCTTTATATACTATTGGTACAGGTTACCAAATAAAATATTTATACTTAAAAGCATCAGAGAAACATTTAATAAAGGTATTAATTTTAATTTTACCAGTGCAAAAATAAAAAATATAAAGTGATAAAATATTTGTATGATAATAAAGTAAAAAAGTCTGATGTAGTAAAATTACAACCACAAAAAGAAGAAGTATAAAAAAGTCTGATGTAGTAAAATTACAACCACAAAAAGAAGAAGTATATATACACCCTCTCTCACTACATGCAATGCACACATACACACATGCACACACACAAACATGTAAAGGGATTCACAAATTTTGTGAAAATCTGGGGCATCACCTTCATAAGTTAGAATACATGCACATACACAATTAAAATTTGCTTCCCCCCACCCCCATCTTGACTTTTCTCTTTTTTTCATTACTTAAATTTTAAAGTGAGTTACAAAGTTTCCTGGGATACATGTATTTTAATATAAAATGATAGCAATTTTCCCCCTACTAACTGTGATGGTACATTGCTGGCTTACTTCAGTGACGTACTTTTATTTTACCTTCTTTTACAAACATACAAATTTTGCAAAAATTCAGTATTAAATGAAAAACACAGAGTAATGAAAATATTTTTGAGGATGCGTTTGCAGCAATTAGATACAGGGAAATCACCATTAGAAATTAAGAATTTTCATATTAAGCACGTAACTGCTAACTAGATGTGTTTGTACTCAAGAAATTTTGTGTGTACAAACACAAGAAGATTTGACTACCATAAGAAATAACAGGGATGATATTTTACTACTGATTTAATGCTAACAAATTAGTCATACAATTTAAACACCTGTATTTTATGGAAAATGTTATGACCTGAAATGTTCTTGCAAAAAATTTTAAATATTATAACTTATGCTACAAATCTTTTCACCTGCAAGAAATTTGTAATTTTTAGGCACTGTGGCAGAGTACTTATAATACACTTCTTTAAGCACACAAGATTCTTCACAATCCCTTTACAAGTCCATTTTCATTTATACATATAGAGTATCAAAGCATTCTTTAGGTACATATTTAAAGAATTTAACAATTTAATTCAATGAGAAAAAATTGGGAGGGGTTGTTGTGAGTAAATCCCTGTGAATCACAGTGGATTTATGCACTAATGCCTTAGGAATAGCTTTTCTTCAAAGGTTGTTACAAAACTGAGCAATAAAATCTTTTATGAGAAAAACTAAAAAGGCAAAAGCAACTTGTCCAGAAACCTTTATGTCTGAGCTGTGTTGTTGTAGCAAGATACTTGCTGGAGTGTCGTCAGTGTTGCTTGCTCATTGTGACCCAGGTATGTGTAATTAGCTGTCAACCTGCAAAGAAAAATTCTATGAGCAGAATCTAACTCAAAGTTTGTGACTCAGGTTGTGTAATTAGCTGTCAACCTGCAAAGAAAAATTTTATGAGTAGAATCTAACTCAAAGAATTAAATAAGTCCTTGTGACCCAAGTATGTGTAATTAGCTGTCAGCCTGTAAAGAATAATTCTATGAGCAGAGCCCAACTCAAAGTGTAGTTCAGTTCTTGTAAACAGGTATGTACATGACCACGTATAAATGACTTAGTAAAGTTTTTAATTGCTTACTTGCTTATTTCCTTGGATTCCTTGCTTATTTCTGTGGAACAAAGGGCCTCAGGTTTTTAATTAGAAACATTAATTAGGATTGGAATAAGAAACCGTCTCAACATTTCCAAATAATTCCTCAGATCTTAAATTATATTTAATAAATACTTCAAACTGACCAAAAAAGGGTTTAATTGTTTTATGAGAGGAGCAAACTGAAATAATCTGTAATGGTACCACATTCTAAAATGTGTAAAGAGTACTAGCAAACAGTTTAACTGTTGCTTAATAAATATTTTAGGATCTGTTCATTTACAATAAAACAAGATATTTTTTAAAAAATCAATCCTACTCACAAATGATTAACATGCCTCATTGCCTTTGAGAGCAACTATGAGTACGATATGTACTTTTCAGGACACCTATGAGGTACGACAAAATCAATATCTGCATTTACAGCATTGTCTTTTCAGGATAACTAAGGGGTATCACAAAATCAATATCTGCATTTGCAGCATTGTCTTTTCAGGACAATTAAGGGGTACCACAAAATCAATATCTTCATTTACAGCATGTACTTTTCAGGACAATTCAGAATTATACTCAAGTGTATAATGTAATAATAAGTTTCTAATTATTGTCACACTACTTTTGTAATTTTTTGAAGAATAAAATAAAAAGGAAAGACAATGGCAAATTTGATGAACAGCTGGATATAATGAATATAAGAAAAAACAAGCACATGACAAGATTCATAGAGCCAGAATAGTAAAGTGAATCTTGACCTGACCATAACTTATCCCAAACTTTGAATAACAGAATTAAGAATCCCATTATCCAAGTTATATGTTTTCCTGTATAAAAGGCGACAAATATTTTGGCAGCTCACAGTAAAAATTCACTGCATTTATGAGATTCTCATCTACAGGTCTCAAATTTTCTAATAAGATTCACACTTCACAATCATTTTTTCTCCCACTCTCTCTTTCCACACACACACACACACGCGCGCACATGCATGCATGCACACACACACACACACACACACACACACACACACACACACACACACACACACACACACACACACACACACACACACACACACACACACACACATACACACACACACTGCTTCTCCTGCCACAAAAACATATCAAGTTTGCTGTTTGTAACAGCAGTTCGTTTGATATTTTTATTTTCCTGGTGACTGTTTTGCAGATTTAATGCCCTTGCTGCCAACAAGAATAAAAACTGAAGTGGTGCCAAGTCTAAAGCAATTATACTAGTTAAAATCTTAGTGTGAAATGCTATCAACATTATTTTTTGGAATCACATAGCTAAATGTGCAAAAGAATCTTGCAGAGGCTCTTTAGATTGCTGAAATTATTTTTGTACTGTTTTGAGGAATGTAGATTAAATTGAAACTAAAGCTTTTAACTGAAGTACTTAAAAAATAAAATTACATCCAAAGGAGTGCTGCTATAAATATAAAAGTCTCTGGCATGCATGCTATTTAGACAATTTAATAAAAGCAATATTCATGACTAATTCATGATTCTTTGCACAAATACGTGTATTATATTTTTGTACACACCCACAAATATTATCATGCATAAACTGATACATTCTAGTCTACATTAAACCCCTTTACATTAAATCCCCAGTTCACTTTTCCAATCTAATTAACATTACCAATTTACATTATCTCATATAAACAGAAACATAAATCCCTTCAATCCAGTCTAATTAACCCCTTTTTACATTACTTCATATAAGAAGAAATCTTCAATTCAATATTCAAGTCTAAATTAACCCTTATTTACATCAATCCAATATTCCAGTCTACATTAACCCCTATTTACATCAATCCAATATTCCAGTCTACATTAACCCCTATTTACATCAATCCAATATTCCAGTCTACATTAACCCTTATTTACATTAATTCAATATTCCAGTCTACATTAACCCTTATTTACATTAATTCAACATTCCAGTCTACATTAACTCCTATTTATATCAATCCAATATTCCACTCTACATTAATCCCTATTTACATTACATCATAAAATCAAAAATCCCCAGTTCAAATTGCATCACAACAGATTCACAATTTTCTTCTCAGTGCTCTCTGTGATTTGCAGGCAGAATAACCTTCACTAACCTTTTCTTTCTTTGGTATCTGCTGAGTGAGAGTAGTTAAATGCACATAAGGCGAAGATCTATTGAATAATAATACAAGTTTTATTATCAACTAAGCTAACTGGTTTATACATTGTTAAAGCACTACTGTTTTGTAGATTGTTTTAAAGTCTAGATCAAACACTCTATTAAGTACGATTACTTACTGAAATGTAAATGGCAGATTATGGACCCATGATCTGCGGTCTTCACAGAATAATCTGGAAACATAAAGATTTTTTAAATGACTTAATTTTTTTAAAAAAATGTATACAATGAATGTATACAATGGTTTCTATTTATAAAACTTTTCCACCAAACATAAAGTTTTACTGTGCAATCAAAAATATTCAAAAGAAAAGGGTTAAGATAGCAATACTGTGTTGCAAAATTGCATCATCTTATATAATGAATAAGAATGGATCCCACAAAAGAACCAAGATGTTTTTAAGATTTAAAGATTTTCAAAGAATACACTCAATATACTTAGCCTACAAAATCAGACAACTACTTTAATGTCAATAATAATGATATAAAAAGGTGGTCTTGAGAAATACATAAAAGTGTTTTTTATATATTGGGGTTTGGAGAGCCAATCACTGTTTAATGAAGATTGGTTTTCAAAGTACAAAACTGTAGCTTCAAAGTAACTCAGGATGTCATAATGGTAATGGTTTGAGTGCTGCTACATAAGAAATTTAGCCATAATTTGCAGCCAGTTTGCAGTGATTCAATGCCAGAGATTTTTCTATACTTTCATAAGAATCTTATGAAATTTGATTTGGAAGCAATTTCAAAATCAGCCTATATAGTGGTTCTGATAAATTTTATTTAAAAAAAAAAAGAACACACACCATTAATTATTTATGACATGAAAACAACAAAGTCTCACAAATATGGGTAAAAATACTAGTTGTTAATTAAGGCAACCCCAATTTTGAACTTGCAGAAAAATGGATGCATACGTTTACTTAAAAACTTGGAAATATGACTTTAAAAAAACAAAGAAAACTATAATATATATTATAAACATATTGATCTTACACAAGGAAACCCCAGTCATTGGTTTTGGATAAAATAAAAGTCATCTGCATGCCATAACTAAGAGTTGATCGCATTGGGATGTCCACTGTCGACTTGTTGACAGACACTGCTATCACTTTCTCATCATACAAAGAAGACATCTGAGTGCCAGTGATTTTAACAGTGAAGAAATTGCTGTTGCTGAAGTTGTAAAAATTCTGAAAACATATGCATAATATGTGGGCACACATAAAATGACAACTAGTTTCCACTGACCGATACAGAGTAAAACTTACATTTATTTGTTAATTTTGTGTGTGTGTGTGTGTGTGTGTGTGTGTGTGTGTGTGTGTGTGTGTCATAAAGATGGGATATATATATACATGTATGTATATTTGCATCTTGATCAGTTGAGATTGGAAAACACATAAATAAGTGAAATTTTGTTCATAAAAAAAGAAGCAGCACAAAATTACATTCAATCAATATCAAATTGCAAAGTGTACCAATAGCTGTGAGGAAATAATAATTTTGCCATTTTTCTTTTTTTTTAATAAATAACCAGCACAATTTAATACTGGCATACAAATGTAAATTTGAAATGATATAATTAAAACTTTAATAAGCACAATTCAGTATTAAACATGCTTTTGTTTACTCGTGAAATTACGTAGTGTGGTGGAGTAAATTTGCCTATCCCTGTTTTTAAACTTAATTGTTATAAAAATTGTTAAATGTCAAAGTATACATTATATCAATTGCTAATAAGCATGTCATAGGAAATGACAAAACTAAAAATTCAAACATTACTTTAAAAAAAGTGAGGATGTTTCTATATAGTGAAAATTTAATTAGCACTTATTCTGTTGGCTGAACTACTTAGATATACATTTTAAGTAATAAATCTATTTGCTCAGCATTCAAATATTATAGTTTAATCAGAGAGGTTAATAGTGATTGTTGCTGGACTAGATAAATCTATCAAGTGCTTCCATTGAAAATGACTTACAATTCATGTTGTCGATGTATCCAAATGTATCCTTCTGAATTGCTTTCATTTTCTGTTTCATCAGACTTGAACTGATGAAGAGCTAATCCTTTTTTTTATAATATTTTAATTTAATAGTTTTGAGAAATCTTCTAATTACCGCTTATACCTTCATCTTACTTATTTGTTTGTCATGACTTTACTGCCACTCATTTGACATTGTGAGCTTACACATTTCCGAAGACACCCAAAATCTTGTTTGGCACAGTCCGTAAAAAAAAAAAAAGCTTTAATTCACAAAGTACATTTATCATTTGTTCACAAGAAAATGACTAGGTTTTATCAGAATAATAATTTTTGTTGAAAATTTCTTTTTGTTAACATTTTTGTGTGTGATGTAATGCTAATCCTTTAAAAGTTTTATTTATTAAAATAAAATAAATAATAAAACTTTATTACTAATAGTAATACAAGACTCAGTCTTTTATAAATAATTTATTAATAATAAAATCTTGGCACAATAATGAAAATTAATTTTATGTTAGTGAATGGATGTGCTTGAAGGATTAGACTGTAGGAATTGATTACCATAACCGTCATGTTGACAAAAGATGCTGAGACGTTAAGATCAAGACTAATTGGCGACAGCAAAGGATTGTTGCTGGTGACTGCAATATCTCGTGGGAAGAGAAAAAACATGCTGAGACCGGCTACCAACACACAAAGGGCAACAGCAATACCCACATACAGTGATCTGCAACAGCAATACAGTCACATGCAAGACTAATTCAAATAAATAGTCACCAGTCACACCATTTCCCATACAATGATCTGTAACAGCAATCCATGCATAGTGTGACTTGTAATAGCAAAGCGCACATACAATGGTCCACAACAGTAATATCTACACTCAGTGACCTACAACAGTAATATAGTAATGATATATACAGTGATCTACAATAGAGACACAAAGTAAATTTAAAGTAATTTAGAAAACAAAGTTAAAAATATTTCTGATGTTTAAATCTATATAATAAAAATTATTTATAAAGAGACAAAAGCTTAATGTTCTGTTTTAAAAAAAACAATTAAAAAAATATTTATTTTAAGTGTGCTGTTAAACAGAAAAACAATTGATATGAACTAAATCTTATTAAATATTGTAATTTACTGAATTTTAATTTAAGGATTCAATTTTCAGCTTTGGGCTTGAAATTGCAAATAGATGTATCTTGGAAGATGGACAGCAATTAAAGAGCGACCACCCAAAGAAAAGAGATTTAAATCTTTGAAGATACTTACGTTCTACGTGGTTTCAAGCGTTTGTCTTTCATTGGTATCAAAGCCACAAGTTGTCCCTCTTGTTCTAAAAAGAAAAAAAACTATAATGATTAACTTACTAATTTTACCATTTGAACTTTTGAAGCTAAAGTGGATATAGCATAAAATACACACAAACACTCATTACTTGATTAATACTATCTGCAATACTTACTTACAGTATAAATTATAATACTATAAGCATACATATATTTTGTAGAGAGAGAATTTATGCTAAGAATCAGACAGTAATGACAGTGGGTGACAGCAGTGATAATGGCATCATGACTCACTCACTAAAGGGACATAATCACACCAATAGGCTATGGATAAATATATGTTCCTAGCAATTCATTCATTTTAATATTCCACCCATCATACTCTATTAATAAAAGAGTACACAGTAGAATAATTGTAAGCATGGACTATTCAAATAAATTCATTATTAAAAATAAATATGACAAGTAAAGAGAGAGATAAATAATACAAATAAAATATATTTTATTTCATGTAAATATTCTATTTACCTTTAGAAACTCTCCCAAGACCCCGACATGTTGGGCATGGGACACTGTCTTTAAAAAGCTCTTCATATTCATTAGCACTGGATCTATGCCCAGCATTACTGCAGTATTCTGTTCGGTTATGCTGTAATATTTGTGCTGTTTCAGACCAAACCGTCTCTGTAGACCCACAATAACCACTGGAGCTATTGCAATCTTTGTCCTGCTCCATAAAGATTTTGATTACTGTACAGTAAAGCGGCATGTGATTTTTTGTGAACATACCTATCTAACTGTGTGTGTGTGTGTGTGTGAATGAATCAGTGAGTCAATGATAATGTAATCTAAAATTACACTCACAGACTAAATTATTTCATACAAACTACTAACTTTACAACACTAATACTGTATTTGACTAAACTACATTTGCTTAATATTACATAAAGCTAGACTAACTGTATTCACTGTTTCAAACACATTCTTACTGAAGTTTACTAAATCAATAAAAGAGTTCATTTTAAATACCAATCAGAATAAATACAAAACAAGATGAACAGAAATTCATTATTGAGCATGTTCTTATAATATAATTTATCATTTGTTATACAATAAAAGAGTTCATTTAAAACCATTCAGAATATATACAAAACAAGATGAGCAATAATTCATTATTGAGCATGTTCTTATAATATAAATTATCATTTGTTATATATACAGGGTGGACCAAAATAGTTTTCATTTTCATTTATTTATTATTTCTTTCACTTTACAGATAATTATATTTATAACCATGAATAATGTAATAAATTTTATGAATTAGTAACAGGACTATATGGGGCAGTTATGTATACCTACTTTTGGCCCAATCTGTATATAAATTATAAAAGTGTTTAATTTTAAACATTTGTCAACATTACAAAATTTAAATAAATAAAATTATATATAAAAGTAACTAAGTCAGAGAGAAAAAAAAGACCAATTCACTCACTTATCTTGCCCAGAATGGCATATTTTAAATAATTCTTAGCATCAACTAACTTATAAAATGATGCACTTGTTTTATATCTTCAGAAAAATTACTTGTATTGTAATTTTGTATAATTATAAAAAGTTGTAGATGTTTAAAAGTACACGTATGATCGTGTCAAACAGAAATGATAGTAATTCACAAATGCTTTAATTTAATATAGACTATACACTACTTAAAGTAAATAAAAAAAAGAAAAAGATAACATAAACTCATGTGAACAAATCCTATATTTGTAAAAGTACAAACTAGTGAACGAACCCAGGTACCAACATCCGCAGCCATCACGAGTAAAAATCAAAGTAAATAGAAGTTATCGTTCTTAGTGCCTCTTCAGTCCGACATAGACAATATAAGTAGTAGCGCGCATGTTAGGTACACCAAGCAGGACACCTAACACTAAAAGAAAGAAGAGACAAACAAACCCTAAAACAATGGGCCAACAGAACACTCCATGGAAAAAAATCTCCCCACAAACATTCATCTATCAAAACAAAAGTTGGGATAAAAGAGGATATAAAGGACAGAAAACAAAGAAAAACAACCCCAACAGATGGACAGAACACAAATTACCCCCCCCCCCCCCCTACCAACTAACCAAACGACTGCTAGAAAAACACAAACTAAACACAGTCAAAACCGAAAAACCGAACGCAAAACTCAACCCCCTCTGACAATCACCCCTAGACCTAACATTACTTAAACAACCCAAAAAATACAGCAACCCAACAATAGCCAAGCAAAAAGCGCTCGAGCATTTAAACAAAAACTACCCCAGCCACCATCACATATATACAGATGGCTCAAAAAATAAAATAGGAACAGGAGCAGCAGCAGCAGCAGCACACACACACACACACACACACACATACACACACACACACACACACACACACACACACACACACACACACAGGCACGCACACATACAAACGAGACCAAAACCCCTCAATACTAACAGCAGAACTTATAGCGATCAAACAAGCACTAACATTAGCAACCAACACCACAAACATGCAGACGCAACTACTCATACTAACAGACTCACTAACATCGTTACAAAACATAGCAAACCCCTTCCAAACAACAAGAACAAACATAACAAATCAAATAACAAACCAAATACAAACACTAGAAAAAAAAAGGAGTAAAAACAACGCTACTCTGGATCCCCAGTCAAACCAACATTACTGGAAATGAAATAGCGGACAAGGGAGCTAAATACGGAAGCAAACAAGGCAAACAACCACCCACACCAATACACACATAAGAAATACACACACAAATCAAAAGCATATACAAAAGAAAGACCCTCACCCCACCCCCACTCCAACTCACAAACATAAGCCATAACAGAGCAATATACAGATTGCGATACAATAACACAAGATATACACACAAACAAACAACGAAACAAAAGCATGCACGTACTGCATAACACAACACAGTTGAACATTTCCTACTCCAAAGCAACAAATACACGGAAGAAAGGAAATTCCTCAAATACACAACAGACCTATTAAACTTACCATTCACCACCCACGCACTCCTATACCCCAAAGAACACAGTCAAAGTCACGTTCATCTAGCACTTATCACCTATCTCCTAGAAACAAACACACTACACCTACTAAAAAAAAATACCCCCCCCCCAAAATAAAAATTAAAAAAAAATAATATTTATACCACCCAATAACACGCACAAACACACGGACGACAGTCATAACAACGGTCAGACATGGAGATACAACACGCTAACAAAACAACGCAGGAACACCACACCCCACCCTCCTTGAATACAAGAGATAGGAGGAAGGCCCCACAGGAATCTTCCAAGAACCGAAAACATCGGCAAGATGAAAAGTTCTAACTCAATCCCTGTGGGCGCCAGTATAATGCTGTGTTGGTGTGTACATTTTTAATCGTTCTTTTTAGGAAATATAACTCTAAGTAGTTTGAAATTAATTTATATAAGAACGAAAGTAAGAAAACTGAGAAGTTATTTTTAGAAACCTTTCACTATATTTTTGTTTCGGCCTACGTGGGTTTCAGGTTTGAGACTCACCAGTCTTGTGCCCGTGGATTCTGCCGCTCTCGATGTGTGAAATGTGTAGCGCGAGTAGTTTTTCGAGTTGTGAATGTTGTAAAGATATCCGTCCTGTGACTTATCGTACCGGTGGTAGACCATCTCGCCGTGTTTTCACAATCGGGTTGAGGCGTGCAGAATTTTATTGTTTCCGCCAACGGTAGCCGGTCTGGTGAACTGTAGTCTGTGTTAAAGCTAGACACCAACCTCCACCACCACCACCATTAGGCCTACTCGTTGTTTTTTAATTATATATATCGTTTTGCTGGGGTCATTACGCTTAACACTGATAATGACGATTTTTTTCTTTTACCGTACTCTTCAATCTTCATGAAGGATGTTTAGCCGAAAAACCGACATTTGTTTCGTAATTGTCCCATTTCAAATTCATTACTTTTTTATTCTGTAAAAGCCAGTAAAGAAAAATAATCACATTTCAAATTCATTACTTTTTTTTTTTTTTGTAAAAGCCAGTAAAGAAAAAAACTCTGTACAAATTATAACGAAATAGTAAGTTCAAAAGTACTCAGTCCTTTCATAATTCAGAAAGTAATATTATTTTGGAATAGGTGTGCAACATACAATCCTGATCTCCGTCCACCTCCAACTAACTACCATTCCCAGTTTTTTTTTTTAATACTTATAATAAGAAGATAATCATAACGATACTTTTTTAAAAGGAAATAGAAATATTCCAAGCAAATTATTATATTCCAAGCCTTTTTGAATTTTCTTATACTAAATCAATAGGTTTAGCTACAATAGTCTAAATTCGCTAGTTCGTACACAAATAATTAATTCATAATTTTTACTAAAATTATCATAGAGAATTTTGTAAATATATATAAATTTAATGACTGGGATTTCAAGTAACCGACACCTCGATATACTCACCCTACTCACCATCACCCACTCTACGCCCACATGCATGCACGCGCACGCACGCACGCACGCACGCACACACACACACACACACACACGTGCACATATACAAAGTGATCGGAAAAGTACCCAGAAGGCGCGCAATTTGCAGTCTTGAGCTACTGTTTGCTGATATCCTTTGTGTTACGTAACTCGAACATCGAGAGAACAGAATGTGAGTATCATTGGTACCTGTGGAAATTGAAAAAATAATGTTGCATCGTCTTTGACTGAAAACATACTAGTTGAGACAACCATGTCAATGGAGATCTACATGCATTCTTGAGTTGTTCCCCCTTACTCACAGCTGCCATCGACTGGTATTGTTGCCGTAATATTCGTAATAGAGTGAAATTTATAGTATTTCATGATAGTCAGCAATTTCTCGCAAACAATTCTCACATCTCCGAATTAAATGAATACTGATTTAAATAAGAATCTATATTTAAGATAGTTTAGCAATCCTCACAAAGGCGTCTGATTCAGATTACTAGATTGAATTAGTTTCATGTTAATTGCTAATGAGTACCGTTCCTTTCGTGACTCCTCTGTCGGCATTTAAAAAAAGTTATGTATTAGGAAACACATACATAAAAGACTGATTTACATCTAGGAAACACATACATAAAAGACTGATTTACATCTAGGAAACACATACATAAAAGACTGATTTACATCTAAGGCTTGTATTTCAAAAAAGCTATGCATTAGGAAACACATACATAAAAGAATGATTTACATCTAAGGCTTGTATTTCAAAAAAGCTATGCATTAGGAAACACATACATAAAAGAATGATTTACATCTAGGAAACACATACATAAAAGACTGATTTACATCTAGGAAACACATACATAAAAGAATGATTTACATCTAAGGCTTGTATTTCAAAAAAGCTATGCATTAGGAAGCACATACATAAAAGAATGATTTACATCTAAGACTTGTATTTCAAAAAAGCTATGCATTTGGAAGCACATACATAAAAGACTGATTTACATCTAAGGCTTGTATTTCAAAAAAGCTATGCATTTGGAAGCACATACATAAAAGACTGATTTACATCTAAGGCTTGTATTTCAAAAAAGCTATGCATTTGGAAGCACATACATAAAAGACTGATTTACATATAAGGTTTGTATTCGGCACTTGGAACAAGGCAATAAATCTACCGCTACACCTTGAACCTACAAACTTTCCTACACATTCAACGTTTTATTTCACTAATTGATTTTAAGATGTCACAGACATGTTGTATAAAACAAAATCATATATTGATATCAGTAATTTACCGTATGATATCATAAAATTATTTTTATTAATACTGTAACTTCGTCTTAATTAATAATTAATAATTTCTCGTAACATAAATAAAATTTAGAAATATGTCTAATATATATCTAAATTTTATTTATGTTACGAGAAATTATTTTACGACAGCAAAATGATTTGTTTTATGATAATTCTGTTTCTCTTTTTCATAAAAAAAAGAATTCTTTATACAAAATGATTTTGTTAGCAATGCAATTAGAAAAAAATAAACATTTGTCAAGGCATTTTACCGCTGTAATATAGTAAGTGAAACGCATTTCAAGGTATTACCACTGAAATAAAGTAATAAGTAAATGTATATCAAGATATTTACCACTGTAATAAAGTAATAACTAAAATGTATTTTAAGGTACATACCATTACAATATAGATAAATCACACTTTTTCATGACATTTTCTCAAAGTTAATACAAGTAATAAATCACACTTTTTCATGACATTTTCTCAAAGTTAAAACAAGTAATAAATCGCACGATTTTCATAGCATTTTATGACTGTAATAAATCAAATGCATTTCGAGCAATATAACTGCTACAACTGGTTATTAAATAAGACTGAGGACATTTTACAAGGTAAATGTACAGTTTTGTTTAATAAATACAACATTAAACTTGCGCATCTCATGGTTCATGAAATTGTATTGCCTCCATTGATGCGTTTTTAGGCAAAACATTCTCTTCAACAAAATTAATTGGTAAAGCATTTTGAATTTTGAGGCTGCTTGGTTTCCTTTTGTTGTTTTTTTCCAGCGCCAAGCGTGTAAAGAGATAGCGTTGAATGTCAGTTTTAAAAAAAATAATTCATTGTTGTTATGGTTTCTTTTATGACGCTCAGGAATCCTTCTGTTACGTTTCAATTTTTGTTCATTTTAAAAATGTAAAGAGGCATTGGTACTAAATTTACTACGTCATGGTTTTATTTTTTGTTCATTTTAAAAATGTAAAGAGGCATTGGTACTAAATTTACTACGTCATGGTTTTATTTTTTGTTCTTTTAAAAATGTAAAGAGGCATTGGTACTAAATTTAATATTTTGTTCATTTTAAACGTGTAAAGAGGCATTGGTACTAAATTTACTACGTCATGGTTTTATTTTTTGTTCATTTTAAACGTGTAAAGAGGCATTGCTACTAAATTTACTATGTCATGGTTTCCTTCATCTTGATCAAAAGCCACAGGTAAAGAACACCCAGTAAATGTTGCTAATTAGTAAATATTGTACAAATTTATAGCCTAATTGATATCGATTTTTTTCTTCTTTAAAATAAATAATAAATTCTTTAAATACACTTCCATTTCTTGTTTATCTGTAACTCATTACACGCGACCTTGAATTTCATTAATAATGGATGCTTGATCTGCAGATATCTATTGCAGCAGAATACGATTTCTTTGCTTACATGACAATAGAAACTGATGTGAAATTCAGATTGACCTATCAGTAAGAAAGGTAACTCTCGTATGGTTTTGCTCTCTATAGAAAACGAACCTTTGTGTGGGAACGAGACAACCCTATGCCCCATGACACGTGTCGTGTTCAAACCAGAAAAGAAGAGAATAATCAATATCAATGCAAATCGCATGGCAAAAATTGGTGTTTAGTCATAAATTCTGTCACAAACAGAAGTGAACTGAAATGTTTCATATCAACCACCGTCAAAGACTTTAGCTCCCATCATTGTTTGAGTTACTTCCCTTTTATCCCCCAGCCTCCAGTACATTTTTGCGAAGAATCTTTTAGTGAAAATAAACAGTGTCAATGTAATAGATTTATTTTTAAAAGTAGAATTTGTGTTAAAATCCTTATTGTGTCAAACCTGGTGCAAAAGGTAAAGATGGGTGGATCATAAATAAGTTATGAAATAACTTGGTATATACTACATTATAAAAAAAAAACAACCCAAAATGAGTATCCTTCCTTAGTGATATCCGATATGTCTCCTAACTGAAAAGGCTACCTGGTGTGATCTGAACTACTTCGGATTGAACCCGACTGGAGGATTGATCATTACAGGCCAGAATTAACGGAGTTTATAGTGCGCACAACGCCGCTTTGAGCCTTATAACAAGAACTATATATAAAGTTCTAGGCTAAAAAAAAACTTTTAAGTGTATATTTTGGTTAAATTACCTCTCCCCCCCCCCCCAAGTAAAAACAATAAGTCAGTGTATGTAATTAAAGCGTGTACATTTATCGTAATATAAATAGTTTCTGCTTGCAAATTATGTATGTGTGTGTGTGTGTGTGTATGTGCGTGCGTGTGTGTGTGTGTGTGTGTGTGTTTAGAAAAAGAGCCAGAAAGATTGAAATGGGGAGAAAATCTCTAAAGATAAATGCAAGTTTGAAAATAAACTTTTATTAGTTTAGTTCATCAATTCTCAATTCCATTACTTCCTGTGACATGCAAATGAAATTGTATTGATGTTCCATGGCAGCATGGTGCGTCTAACGGAAAGGGCGAGATCCTTGTCTTGAGAGTTATCTTTCTCTGCCAGATTAATGCCCACCCTATTGCAAGAGAGTACTCATCCTATGGCAATAAAATCCCACCTTCATTGTAAAAGAGCGCTCTGTATCACTTTTTTGAACTAATGGAATGCACGCGTTATATCTGTTTTACTTAGAGTTATCTTTTCTTGAAAATTAGTGTCTACCGCCATTCCAAAAGTGTCCACTTTTATTATAAGTGTATGCACTTTATCACTTTGAGTTTGCTTTTAATAGCACGATAAAGTTTATTGCTGTAAGTTAATGAAATTTTCCTCTTTGTGTTGATATTAATTGCAAAATAGAGTGTCTCAATTCACCTTTTGATTCCTGTGTGTTGAGTTTCAAGCTTCAAGTTTCAAGTCCACCTGGTCAAAAGTTATAAATCTGTTTGATCGAGGAGATGTGTGAAACTTCTTACTGACCTGGCTGTATGCATCAGGGGGGTCTGGAACTATCTTCTAGAGCTATCACTCTTCTATTCACATTATCTGTCCTGGCTGTATGTGTCAGGAGTCTCTAGTTATCTTCTAGAACTATCACTCTTCTATTTTTACATGTTATTCATCTTTCTAACACGTGTGGCAGCCAGGTGTATTTGGGGATTAGCTTAAGGTTACGGGCAGCCCGGGGTGGTTAACATCTTGCCCATATCGCTGGAAAACGTCACAATGTTCTCCTCAGGAGTAAAACAATCTTTTCTTTTGTGTATAATTTTTTCCTTCACTGCACGATATTTGTCCCCTACTGTGTTTTGTTAGATTGTTTTTCTCTCCATTATAATCTATGCTTTCTCCATTGTAAGATAATATTCTACTTCTGGAAGACAAATGATCGCCTTCATTGTAATGAGGTTTCCTTTTTGCATAAAAGACACTTTCTTCTCCACTGTAAGTTTTCTTCTCCACTGTAAGCTTTCTTCTCCACTGTAAGTTTTCTTCTCCACTGTAAGCTTTCTTCTCCACTGTAAGTTTTCTTCTCCACTGTAAGCTTTCTTCTCCACTGTAAGTTTTCTTCTCCATTGCAATCTTTCTTCTCCACAGCTAGACAGATGACACATTCACTGACATACTGTTTTCCCATCCATAGGAAATGCCAATAGGAACTATACTTTCCTCCATTATTTACAATATTTTCCTTTAAGGTAAGTTTTTGTTCACACAAACAGGTCATCCAGAGGTGACAGATAAATCTGCATGTGATGACAATAAGATCGGATACGGATACAATTCATTCACTACAAACGTTGATATCTACACACGGTGGCTGCAGACACATATTTACCATTAGTCGTTTCAAGCAATGCCATATCTACACACGGTGGCTGCAGACACATATTTACCCTCAGTCGTTTCAAGCAATGCCATATCTACACACGGTGGCTGCAGACACATATTTACCATCAGTCGTTTCAAGTAATGCCATATCTACACACGGTGGCTGCAGACACATATTTACCATTAGTCGTTTCAAGTAATGCCATATCTACACATGGTGGCTGCAGACACATATTTACCATTAGTCGTTTCAAGTAATGCCATATCTACACACGGTGGCTGCAGACACATATTTACCATTAGTCGTTTCAAGTAATGCCATATCTACACACGGTGGCTGCAGACACATATTTACCCTCAGTCGTTTCAAGCAATGCCAAATCTAGGCACTGTAACTACAGACGCTAATATGCCTGTAATCGATGACTACCGAAACTGGTATTTGTGTATACGATCCCTACAAACAATGAAATACCTATATACGGTGACTACTGACCATGGTATCTATGCTTACGATCGTTACAAACATTTACACATCATATCGCTGATATCCCTATGCAAAGACTGAAGACTGATACGTGCACAGTGACTATACACACTGAGGTTTTTCTTTGCACAGTAACTATACACACTACACACTGAGGTTTTTCTTTGCACAGTAACTACAAACAATGATATGTATACAAACCTTGACATCTATGGTATATGTACTTACAGTTACTACGAACACAGATATATCAATAGTTTAAAACATCGATATGTCTACAAACAAAGATTGACATGTCTACACACACTCATAATACAACGATTGCAAACACTACATGTCTATACGCGGTTTCTATGCACTAATAATACATGACGACAAACACTGACATATCTAGACACGGTGTCTACACGCTCATAATACAATGACGACAAACACTGACATGTCTACATATAATACAATTTTACAAACACTGACATGTCTACATATAATACAAAGATTACATACTTTGATATGTCTACACACTCATAATACAATGATTACAAACACTGACCTGTCTACATATAATACAATGATTACATACTTTGATATGTCTACACACTCATAATACAATGATTACATACTTTGATATGTCTACACACTCATAATACAATGATTACAAACACTGACCTGTCTACATATAATACAATGATTACAAACACTGACATGTCTACATATAATACAATGATTGCAAAAATCGATATGTTTACACACTCATAATATAACGATTACAAACACTGACAACTTTATTTTCGGTGGCAAACAAACTGGAGCATTCCCTGGTTGTGATCGGAAGAAAATCGATTGTCTCATTCGCAAGAGCACTCCCAGAGCCTAACAATTAATAGATCCACAGGAACGGGACATAACTCTGTCACATCGCTAAGCGATCTCATTTGCATAATTAATTATTTACAGCTTGCCAACTTCACAAGGAGAGTCAAGTCCTTCTCATCCTCAAGAATATTTGGGCAATCAGTCGCCATCACTTTCATGAACACGTTTACCTTTGACAATGGGATATTGGTTTATATTCTAATATAAAATATTAAACCGTGAGATCAAACGAAGGCCTGATGTCTGATCTCGTATGTGACTGCTCACGTGCGAAGGGGGTGGTGGTAAATGATTCACGAACCCAGATACGAGGCATTGACTCGATCGATGGCAGGCGAAACAAAGTTTCCATCTCTCGTCTGCAATCTCTCTTGCCAAATGTTTGACTTAACTGCTGCTCTAGCACTGATTTCAGTTCTAACACTAAGTCCGTTTCAGAGACCGAACTTCAAATATTGTCTGAAGTAAAGGAGATGCCTAAAGACGGCTGATTCCGATGCCAGTAATGAATGCTGGATTTCACGTTAAGTTTAAAGAAAGGATTAAGAATATTTCAGAGTTTATAGAAAGGCAGTTTTACAATGTTGGGGTTTATCATAACACAATATTGTACTGTTGGGTTTTATAATAAAAACAGTATTACATTGTTAGGGTATTTAACGGTGGGGCTTTTGGTAGGACGGTATTGCAATATTTGGGTTTATAAGACTATTGCAATGATGGTGATTATGATAAGACAGTAGTTGCAATTTTGGGTTTATAAGACAATACTGCATTGATAATGTTTACAATAAGATAGCAATGTATTGTTGGGGTATTGTTGGTATTGTTGGGATGTTTTATAAGACAGTTTGCAATTTTGGGGTTTATAAGGCAAAACTGCATTGTTAATGTTTATAATTAGACAGTAATGCATTGTTGGGATGTTTTATAAGACAGTGCAATTTTGGGGTTTATGATAAGAGAGTATTGCATTGTTTATAATAAGACAGTAATGCATTGTTGAAATATTTTATAAGACAGTTTGCAATGTAGGGGTTTATGATAAGAGAGTAATGCATTGTTGAGATATTTTATAAGACAGTTTGCAATTTAGGGGTTTATGATAAGAGAGTACTGCAGTGTAGGGGTTTATGATAAGAGAGTACTGCAGTGATGGGGATTCGATTGTAGTTCTCAGTTAGTCCAATAGAACAGCAGCAGCAACCATCGATGTCGCTGTTCCAAGTGATAGAAACTTAAATACAAAAGAAAGAGGAAAAAAGAAATATATTAGAATCATAGATTAGAAATCCAAAGACTGTGTAAGGTAAAAAGCAGAGGTAATATCTTTAGTGATACAATCTTTGGTTAACATAATCTCTGAATTGGAAAGGCTGTCTGAATAAAGTGCATGAAGACGTAGACGTGCCAACTATTAAATTAATTAGTAGTAGTAGTAGTAGTAGTAGTAGTAGTAGTAGTAACAAATACTATCTAAATAAATTCCCTGGAAACCACAGACTCGCATACAGTATAACATATGCATGAAATATTTCTAAGTCCATTCTCTCTCAATCAGTCATTTAACTCCCATTAACTTGCCCCTCCAAATTCAAAGTGATTCGACAATAGAATGCTTTACAGCATGTAAACTTTTGATTATGGCTGATTAAATACTAATCATAACCATTAAGTTGAGTGGCGTAAGTGTCACACACATTACGTTAGCGTCATAGTAACCAAGCACACAACATTCGCGTCATAGTAACTAAACACATAACATTCTCGTCATAGTAACCAAACGCACATAATGTTGGCGTCATGGTAACCAAACACACATATTGTTCTCGACATAGTAACCAAACACACAAATGTTGGCGTCATGGTAATCAAACACACATAACGTTCTCGTCATAGTAACCAAATACAGATAACGTTAGGTCATAGTAACTAAACACAAATAACGTTAGGTCATAGTAACTAAACACAAATAACGTTCTCGTCATAGTAACCAAATACAGATAACGTTAGGTCATAGTAACTAAACACAAATAACGTTAGGGCATAGTAACCAAATACAGATAACGTTAGGTCATAGTAACTAAACACAAATAACGTTAGGGCATAGTAACCAAATACAGATAACGTTAGGTCATAGTAACCAAATACAGATAACGTTACGTCATAGTAACCAAATACAAATAACGTTAGGTCATAGTAATCAAATACAGATAACGTTAGGTCATAGTAACTAAACACAAATAACGTTAGGGCATAGTAACCAAATACAGATAACGTTAGGTCATAGTAACTAAACACAAATAACGTTAGGGCATAGTAACCAAATACAAATAACGTTAGGTCATAGTAACTAAACACAAATAACGTTAGGTCATAGTAACCAAATACAGATAACGTTAGGGCATAGTAACCAAATACAAATAACGTTAGGTCATAGTAACTAAACATACATTCCTAAAGTTAAAACCATCTTCTCTACCAAATCCATACCGAATGGTTACATCTTTCATCAGGCACAGCACACGAACCATTCTGATTAACACCGTTCACCGCAATCAATAAACTACCCTGGGTACTAGCGTGCGCAAGCTTGCATCTCGGTGGTTTCTTGTGGGGATTAAATTCTCTTTTTCAGGGTAAAGGTTGCAGTTTCCTGTTATTGTCTAGTCATATAGTGTTGTTTTCTCGCCAGTCATTTAGCACACTGGTACTCTCTAGTGTGTGTGTGTGTGTGTGTGTGTGTGTGTGTGTGTGTGTGTGTGTTTATCTTCGCTTACTTCTGAATCGCTGGACTTTTAATTCACTGTGATTAAAATGCAGCCCAAGACTGCATTTTTAACTGACGATAGGACATGATGAATAACACGGTAAAATCGGAATAACGAACACAGTAAAAGAACACAATAAAATTACCCGTTATCAAGTCTGCGAGCTAGAAGAATCGCATAAAATGCTTCGTCGCAACTAGGTGGGGATAGTGGAAGAACAGTTGGTAAGCTGTCTAGAAAGATAAATGGATGGAAAGATGTGGTTAGACTGGACGACGCAGAGAGAGAGAGAGAGAGAGAGAGAGAGAGAGAGAGAGAGAGGGAGAGAGAGACAGATAGACAGAGAGAAAGAGAGAGCTATTGGAAAAGAACGATTCAAGAGATGAAAAGTGGCAGTCAAGGAGAGAGAAAGTCAAACCAGACAATGAGAGCGCCTGAAAGTGAAATGAGAAAGTCTGACTAGACAATGAGAGCACCAGAAAGTAAGAGAAAGTCTGACTAGACAATGAGAGCGCCAGAAAGTGAAATGAAAGTCTGACTAGACAATGAGAGCGCCAGAAAGTGAAATGAGAAAGTCTGACTAGACAATGAGAGCGCCAGAAAGTGAAATGAAAGTCTGACTAGACAATGAGAGCGCCAGAAAGTGAAATGAGAGAAAGTCTGATTAGACAATGAGAGCACCAGAAAGTGAAACGAAGGCCAAACTAGACAATGAGAGCGCCAGAAATGAAATGAGAGAAAGTCTGATTAGACAATGAGAGCGTCAGAAAAGTGAAATGAAGGTCAAACTAGACAATGAGAGCGCCAGAAAGTGAAATGAGAGAAAGTCTGATTAGACAATGAGAGTGCCAGAAAGTGAAATGAGAGAAAGTCTGACTAGACAATAAGAGCGCCAGAAAGTGAAATGAGAGAAAGTCTGACTAGACAATAAGAGCGCCAGAAAGTGAAATGAGAGAAAATCTGACTAGACCAGAGTGAAATGAAAGTCAGACCGACGGTGAAAAAATAAGTATTTGATCGGACAGCGAAATGGTTAGACAGAGAGCAGCAAAAGAGGGAGGGATGGACGGATAGCTATAGACAGGTTCTTTTAATAGGACCCTGCACTTCAAAGAACTTCAGCAGGGAGCTTGCACAGATAAAAGAAGATAATGCCGACCGCTCACCGTTTGAACTGACTTCCTGTCGCGTGTCGTCCGAAGCCTGACACAGATCTCCAGCGAGTTGTGCTCAGACTGATTCCACAGCATTATCTCCCTTTATAAGTAGGCCTACTATGTGTGTTTTCTTTATTCCTCCTCTTTCATTTGTCCTCTTGGCCCCCACTCTCCCTCCACGCGAGTTTTCCGTATACCTTTATGATGACGTGCTTTCTACTGCAAGGCGTATTTTTTTGGGTGGGTGTCAAAATGTTTCTTGTGCTGTTAGTCAATATTTGTCAAAAGAAAGGATGGATTGTTTTAATTATAATTAATATTTGTCAAAAGAAGGGATGGATTGTTTTAATTTAATTTACCATTAATATTTGTCTGACATTATGGATGGTTCCTAAGACATACATTTATTTCAGTAAATTTAACGTTGCATCGTAGTTTATCTCTACAGTCCATACCAAATTCCATGATCAAAAATTCTTTTGCAAGTTGTGGTTTATATTATGTAGAAATACTGAAAGTGTGCTCCTTATTAACAGCACTCTTTTGATTTAATTTTGTTTAATTACATCTTTTATTTAATTTGTTTCAGGTTCGCAGAGGAAGAGAGAGGACAGAGAGAGGGTTAAATGAATTCAGTGTTGCCGCAGTGGTAAGCGCGTGGAATTGTAATAAACTTACTCACCCTCGAAAAGGAACATTCACTAATTTTTAAAAAGTGCATTATGCATGCAAACTTTGGATCGCTGTCTGTTATTTTGAGCCCTGCATACTAAACAATACTGATCAAAATCAAATACATTTCACACTAGGCAACAGGTTGCCATTGAAATCAGCACAAAATGACGATTGTGCTCGATAGATATTCTGGTTGACTTAAGTGCTGCTGTGGTGGTGGCGGTGGTGGTAGTGTGAAACTCATATCAAAGAAGATTTATAACATATTGTGTACTGTTCATCATTTAAAACAAAATAAAAATTTAAGCTACTGTAATGCAATTTTTCTCTTGTAAAATGTTTACCCCCTTCCATACCCTGAATTAAAGCAATGAGGATGTGTCGACACAGTTTTAGTTTGAAATGATTTAATCTTAACAATGACTGGCCTAGCACTAGTAACAGCAATGTAAATAATAAATAATTGTATTATAAAGAAATCACATTACAGAGCCTCTAAACCACTTATTTCGTTTTGATGTTTATTAATAATTAAAATTAAAATAAGTTTTCTTACAGGTGTACATTCTCATGAGAGACGATGGAAATTAAAGTAACTCTGTTTCTGATTAATTTAGCCATGCCATGTTCATAAATTAAAGTAACTCTGTATTCTGATTAAGTTAGCCATGCCATGTTCATAAATTAAAGTAACTCTGTATTCTGATTAAGTTAGCCATGCCATGTTCATAAATTCTATTATGACAGCGCTTTGATATCATCCAATCATCCAAGCACGTTAAATTCTCGGGAATAACTTTTAATTTTGCAGAAATAAACATTAATCAATCTCATCTTTCTTATTAAGGTTCAAATAGTAAAGCAGTGATATTTTTACCATGTTTAATAAATCCATACTACAAAGCACACAATCTTATTTTTCCAGTTCTGGTTACAACCTTGTGCTTTTTTCGTAGTATAATAACAGTTTTGGTTACAACTCTGTGCTATGTTTGTAGTATAAAACAATTCTGGTTTCAACTCTGTGCTATTTTCGTAGTATCTAAATGCATCGAGATCTGCCCGAGGGCTTACGACCAAACTCATATTACATGTCGGAAAGAGGACAAGGTCTAGTTCAAATTCATCGGTCATACATGTTGTGAGGTAAAATTCATAAGGCATTATTTTGCCCATCACGATATTTGTGCGTTGTAGTTGGATGCTTTTGGTCGGAGTCGTGAACACACACGTTTCTCGCATATCGTATAGCATATCTCATACAGCACATCTCATACAACACATTCGTACACACTTCTGGTACAGCACATCTTATACAACACATTCGTATACACTTCTGGTACAGCACATCTCATACAACACATTCGTACACACTTCTGGTACAGCACATCTTATAGAACACATTCGTACAACACATCTCATACAACACATTCGTACACACTTCTCGTACAGTACATCTCATGCAACACATTTATACAACACATCTCGTACAGCACATCTCATACAACACATTCGTACACACTTCTCGTATAACACATCTGATACAACACATTCGTACATACTTCTCGTACAACACATCTGATACAACACATTCGTACACACTTCTCGTACAGCACATCTCACACAACACATCTAGCACAAGATATCTCGTACAGCACTCACTCTACGACTGTTCTCTATGCCGTTTGACATTCTTTGCATTCTTGCACTCAAAACGTCTACATAGCCCGTCAACTAATCAATATGACAGTGTTGCCTAACGTCAACAAACGTCAGATGCCATTATAAATGTTCTCGTCAATAAAATATATGAATATATGAATAAATTATAATATTATTATGTAGCGCGCGCGTTTCTCCGTATTAGTTTTATTTCAAACTTTATCTGGCGATTACATTTATTATTAAATCATGACGAGTTTCTGAAATAGAATTTTAAAACTGTTCTATTAAATAAATAGAAAGGCAGAATGAGGACAGAATGGACACCGAGATTGGAAATACAGAAAAAGAAAAGCGAAATGAAAGAAAATTTTAAAAGTAAAACGAAAAACAGACATATGGGGAAAAAGACAGAAAGATTAAAAAGAGAGGGAGAAACGGACAAAAAAAAGAGAGAGACTATCAAGACAGATTTAAAAGAGAAAGAAAGACAGACATGAAAAAGGAAAGCTTTAAAAGCCAAAGACAGAAAGAGAGACCTAAAGAAGGAAAGGTTTAAAAGCCAAAGACAGAAAGACTGACGTAAAGAAGGAAAGGTATAAAAGTCAAAGACAGAAAGACGGACACAAAGAAGGAAAGAATTAAAGGCGAAAGACAGAAAGACGGACATAAAGAAGGAAAGGATTAAAGGCGAAAAACGGAAAGACGGACCTAAAGAAGGAAAGGTATAAAAGCCAAAGACAGAAAGACGGACACAAAGAAGGAAAGGATTAAAGGCGAAAGACAGAAAGACGGACACAAAGAAGGAAAGGATTAAAGGCGAAAGACAGAAAGACGGACACAAAGAAGGAAAGGATTAAAGGCGAAAGACAGAAAGACGGACACAAAGAAGGAAAGTTAAACAAAAATAATATTAAAGGAAAGAAAGAGAAAGGACAAAATAAGAAAAATCTAATACTAATAAAGAAGAAAGGAGGAGCAGATAAATTAAATAAATTTTAAAAATAAGATTAATCGAGAATGGAAATTAAATTGTATAGATTGTTAACACGATGAAAGACTGAAAAATCCGTTATCATTAATTCTACACACAGGGCATTCATAAATCTAAAGAAAAATGAAAGATCTGAACATGTCCCATGGCCATTAATCTAGCGATCTGCCCATTAAAGCAAGGATACCCTCAGCGACCGAAGATCGTTGATGAAAAGTGTTTTGACAGAATAAACAGCTTTCACTTCGACCGCAGCTCCCCAATTCTATAAATGGTTTTTTAGGGAAAAGGATTGCCGCTTGTCTATAGAGTGTGCTACCTTCTCATCTCTAGGGTCGACAAGAGCCACGAGGGAATTGATCGCAATCTGGATCCAGCCAGCGTCTTCCTGAGTGTCCCTGTGATACAATGATGGATGTTGTGTGTCGCCGTAAAATTCAGAGAGCCGCGTGAACTTGTGTGGACATCACAGTCGCAACCTACCGCACCGCAAGAAACACTCATCGTCACCCTGTTCACGCCGAAAACCAATCTTCAAGTGGCTCGAACAATCCAAGAGCCGAAAACCGATCTTCAAGTGGCTCGAACAATCCAAGAGCCGAAAACCAATCTTCAAGTGGCTCGAACAATCCAAGAGCCGAAAACCAATCTTCAAGTGGCTCGAACAATCCAAGAGCCACTAGCGTAGCTCCTAAACTTAAAACTTGTAATATTATTCTGCAATTAGGAACATAAACTGAATACTGTCAAACTCCAATTAATATAAAAGGAAATTATAGATAGGACAATAGATTTAAAGAAAGAAAGAAAGAAAGAAAGAAAGAAAGAAAATCAAATCATAGAATAATATTTCACTATTTTTGCTGATGCGATAGTGAGATTCCCCCGACCAATTTTCTTTACTGCTAATACCAAACATGTTGTGCCCAGCTTATACCAAACATGTTGTGCCCAGCTAATACCAAACATGTTGTGCCCAGCTAATACCAAACATGTTGTGCCCAGCTAATACCAAACATGTTGTGCCCAGCTTATACCAAACATGTTGTGCCCAGCTAATACCAAACATGTTGTGCCCAGCTAATACCAAACATGTTGTGCCCAGCTAATACCAAACATGTTGTGCCCAGCTTATACCAAACATGTTGTGCCCAGCTTATACCAAACATGTTGTGCCCAGCTTATACCAAACATGTTGTGCCCAGCTTATACCAAACATGTTGTGCCCAGCTTATACCAAACATGTTGTGCCCAGCTGAACCTATTAATGATTATAACCCCACCCACGTAACGCACTGTACATTGAGTTGCGTTGTACAATGTGGCCAGAAGGTATCGAGGTCAAAAGACGAAAAGAAAACGTATATTAAAACCGTAAAATATTTTACTTAGTGATTTACTTACGTAATTTATAATGGCTGAGCTAAGAAAGCACCTTTCGAACATTATATCCTAAGCCCATACAAGCTATAGAATCAAAAGACCTTTAAGACATTACTTTTCAAGTTATATAGTAATGCAAAGTTTATGTAGTTATATTATATCCTAAGCCCAAACAAGCTATAGAATCAAAAGACTTTTAAGACATTACTTTTCAAGTTATATAGTAATGCAAAGTTTATGTAGTTATATTATGACGAACTGAAGTTTAAAAGCAGTACACATTTCACCTTTATTTGAATGACGTCACAAAGAACTTTCGAATATTGCATCTTAAGGAAAACGTTCACGTTTGAAACATTCCTGTCGTTTGCCAAAGACAGTTTAAGACATTTAGTCATAAAGATAAGGAAAGTTACATAGTAAAAACATTATTTATCTGATATGCTGTAAGTGTAAAGCGCTCGAGTAGAACCACTACAATTAGTGTAGATAGTGAAAACATTATTCATCTGATATACTGTAAGTGTAAAGCGCTCGAGTAGAACATTACAATTAGTGTAGATAGTGAAAACATTATTTATCTGATATACTGTAAGTGTAAAGCACTCGAGTAGACAGGAGGGAAACATTACAATTAGTGTAGGTCAGAGAAAACATTACAATCGGTAAAGATGTGTGTGTGTGTGTGTGTGTGTGTGTGTGTGAGAGAGAGAGAGAGAGAGAGAGAGAGAGAGAGAGAGAGAGAGAGAGAGAGAGAGAGAGAGAGAGAGAGAGAAGAATTACAATCAGAATAGATAGGAGAAAACATTACAATCATTGTAGATAGGGGAAAACACTACAATTGGTACAGCTCAAGAAATTCTTGTTATGCGGAATAAAACAGCAGTTATATTAAGGTAGTGAGTCTTTGTACTGGTGAGTTCATTAAATGCAGACATCTATCACAATAGCAGTCAATTAACGGAATGGTAGAAAAACACAGTCTCCATCGGTCTCATTAGTCAAATGAGTCCCTAAGAGTTATTACCAGAATAATTTGGGAGTGAATTTTGTTGATATTCCATAGATTTCTTTGTGCAAAACTGTTGTTCCCTTTGGAGGTGAATTTTGTGTATATTCTTTCCATTTATTCGTGCAAAAGTGTTGTTCCCTTTAGAGGTGAATTTTGAATAAATTCCTCACTAGTTTATGCAAGAGTTGCTCCTCTGGAGGAGAATTTCGGGGTAATTCCTCATTGCATTATTGAGTACAAAGGCGTTATTAAAGGGGCTCTGCACAAGCTGGCCAGTGAAGAACATTCCAAGAATTCTGTTACCAACTGACTGTCCGCGTCCGTAAAGTCGAGAATGCAGCTGGTCGAAATCACTCAGGGTGAACTAAACTTATAATTGTATTATATGTTTGTTCCAATAATTGGTACTACTGGAGTTCTTAACAAGTAGCACACCTCAAGAAAAAGTTACTAAGATTTATTTGAATGCACATAGACAGTGCTGTAACATTCTTTGTTCTTGTTATTTGGTGGTAGAAATTCCATGCTGGCCAGTGTGTATTGTATTGGTAGTATTTGAGATAATGACTGGAAGTTGGATGATTGAATGAAGCCTTCACGTGACATCGTATTATGAACTAGTTAGCATAGCCATAGATTTGTTTCATTCCTCCTGTTTCAGCACTCAATCACTGCGATTAGAGTTACAGTATCGTCACCAGTATCTCAACTGTAATTGACAGTAGGATTCCAAGCCAGGCAAATAGATTAGCTTATTGCTTTGAATGGAAATGAACATTTATAATTGATTTTACATTATTATTTGATTTAACTAATTTTATTTCTCTTATATTTGTTAAATAATAATTCTATTTTGTAGTATTCTCGCTGCTTTTCTGTCGTGTGATTTCACTTCATGCTTGTGTTGTTCAGGTGACGTGTTTGTCTGATTTGGATATTGAAATAGTATTTTTGGTTTGTTATCATCTTAGTATTCTTACCTAGATGGAGAGGATGGGGGCTGAGCCATTTATGACTTTGACAGGCATAGAAAGAAGACATCATCCTCCCCTGTAGGAAGTGGCTATCCAGGAAAATCGAGGATTTTATTTATTATTATTAAAATATAGCAGTTAATTTTATATCATAGAATCCTTTCGCTACTGCTTTCATTATAAGCATAGCTTGTTCATTTATAACTTTGTTGATGGTGTGCACTCTTCTCTTCTTTATTGAAATTCATCACGCATTATACAGCGTTAGCTGTAAAATACCCAGCGTTGAAAGTGCCGAATGCTAAATGAACTAAAGGCATGAGAATCAATCAGTGGTTTTAATGGGTGTGGTCCAATTTCTTTAATGGATGGAACATTGAATCGGAGAGATGCAATAATCTATACAGGACTGGTCGTCACTCATACCGCTCTATCACGTGTGCAGTTTCCATTGGCCTCGCAGCAAAACAAACCAATCAACCCAAATGACCCAAGTGATGGGCAACAGACTTCCTCTATTGATTTTAAAGTTTAATGTTTTAATTTTTTACTTGAAACAAGCAAACAAATGCAGAAACTTAAAACGACATACTACACAAGATACAGCATCATATACACTTTCATATTCAGCTGATTTTTTAATTTTATTTTCCATTTTAAAGATGGTGATAATGCTACTGGTCGGTCCTATTGTTATTAATTTAAGAAGCGTAGAAAGATGGAGGGAGGGTGGGAGATATAATGAGAGGGACGGAAAGAGGAAGACAATATAGGAAGGAAGAGAAAGAGAAAAGAGAGAGAATAAGGAAGGAATAGTGAGAAGACAGAGACATTAAGAGAGGAAAGAAAGAGATAGAGGGAGTGGGGTAGATGTAAGAGCTATAGAGACTGACCTTATAATGAAAAGAAAGAAACCACATAAAACTAATTTATTTCTGGACGAAGAGAGATAACTGTCTGCATCTAACAAGGCCATAAGTAACGATTTGGCATCAAATCAACGTACGCAGAAAAAGTAGAGCTTAAGAAAGGATGGAAAGAAGAACGGAAGAAAAAGAACAAGAGTAACAAACCACTACCTTCGACCAAGCTCAAAGGAAGAGCAGATCGGAACGCAATCTCGTAGAACGGCGAACGTATATACCTAATGTCACGGTAATAGCGTTTGCCCTCGTCCTTGTGGCTTTGCGCTCACAATGGACTTCGCTTGAATTCACTCAAATTGATGTCATTTACTGGCGAGGGAAATATGGCAAATCAAATTTTAGGGAACTTGACTGATGGACGGGTAGATGAGGCTTCTGTAGAGTACACCGCCATCTTCAGCCAGAAAGATCCTAACGGTCTCGGAAGAAGCATTAGCAGAGAAGTAAGAGACTAATCCGTTATAACGCCGTTACAAAGCGTTAACAGAGAAGTGAGAGACTAATCCGTTATAACGCCGTTACAAAGCGTTAACAGAGAAGTGAGAGACTAATCCGTTATAACGTTTGTACAAAGCGTTAACAGAGAAGTGAGAGACTAATCCGTTATAACGCCGTTACAAAGCGTTAACAGAGAAGTGAGAGACTAATCCGTTATAACGCCGTTACAAAGCGTTAACAGAGAAGTGAGAGACTAATCCGTTATAACGCCGTTACAAAGCGTTAACAGAGAAGTGAGAGACTAATCCGTTATAACGCCGTTACAAAGCGTTAACGAGAAGTGAGAGACTAATCCGTTATAACGCCGTTACAAAGCATTAACAGAGAAGTGAGAGACTAATCCGTTATAACGTTTGTACAAAGCGTTAACAGAGAAGTGAGAGACTAATCCGTTATAACGCCGTTACAAAGCGTTAACAGAGAAGTGAGAGACTAATCCGTTATAACGTTTGTACAAAGCGTTAACAGAGAAGTGAGAGACTAATCCGTTATAACGCCGTTACAAAGCGTTAACAGAGAAGTGAGAGACTAATCCGTTATAACGTTTGTACAAAGCGTTAACAGAGAAGTGAGAGACTAATCCGTTATAACGCCGTTACAAAGCGTTAACAGAGAAGTGAGAGACTAATCCGTTATAATACCGTGTACAACGCGGAATCAGTAGGACACAAAAGAATGAAAATACACGAGGTGATGAGCACTGTTCATGCACGCTTTGACAATTCTTCAATGACAAAAACTATTTTCAACGTGAAAATGAATCCGGTGATGGATGATACTAATGGCTCCTTTAGTTTTTCCCATCCTCATCCCTCACCCACACTTGAAGTTGTTAATACTTGCATGTATAATGTAAACTTAATAGGCTTAATACAACTACATTGACACGTTGTTAATACTTGCATGTATAATGTAAACTTAATAGGCTTAATACAACTACATTGACACGTAGTTAAAAAGCATTTAGCACTATGATTCCAGCAGTAAAGCCTTGCAAATCTCTAGCAATGAAATATGACTTCTTCTTTTCTGATATTTCAGACGCCAGTTTTAGACCCAAGATCACGTGCCTAGCATTAATTACCTTTGACATTATACTTAGCATAAAAAGTTAATGTCGTGTTTCTAGCATGAATACTTAATGAAATATAGTTAGGGTTAAAGCGTACTATCATGTATCTAGCATTAAATACTAAAGACATAGCTCTAGACGTTAAAATTTAACGTCGTGTTCTAGAACGAAATACTTAATGAAATATTGTTAGAGTTATAACATACAGTCATGTTTCTAGCATCAAATACTTAAATACATAACTGCAGCATTAAAATTTAGAGTAATATTTCTAGCAAGAAATACTTCATGACAAATCGTTAGTGTTATAACATATTGTCATGTTTCTAGCATTTAATACTTAAATATAATACATACATGTAGCATTAAAATTTAGAGTAATATTTCTAGCAAGAAATACTTCATAGCCCTAAAAAATTAGCGTGATGTTTCTGGCACTAAATAGTTAATGATGTAGCTCTTCGATTAAAACAAGCGTAGTGTCATGTTTATAGCATTAAATGTTTAATGTCGTAGCTCCAGCATTAAAACTTAGCGTAATGTTTCTTGCACTACACGCTTAATGACGTAGCTCCAGCATTAAAACTTAGCGTAATGTTTCTTGCACTACACGTTTAATGACGTAGCTCCATCATTAAAACTTAGCGTAATGTTTCTAGCACTACACGTTTAATGTGGTAGCTCCAGCATTAAAACTTAGCGTAATGTTTCTAGCATTAAATATTAATGACAAAGCTCTAGCATTACAACAAACACAGCGGTAACGTTTCTATCAAAAGTCACACAATGATAGCTCTGTAGCATTAAAACCGATCGCCAAGTTTCTAATAGCAATTATCTAATGACTTTTCTCGGTAGGAAAGGAAATGTAACGGCTTGTTTTCTAGAATTGATTACTCAGCGATACACTTCTAGCATCGCATCTTAACTCGTCTCTAGCGTTAATACTGAATGACAAGTCTCCCACAAAAAATCTTTCCACATTTCTGATCCGTCTCTTTATCGATGGTGGAACCAGACTTGGCTCTTGATACAACTGAAAACTGTTGAGTCTATAGAGGCTTCCTCATTTCGACCAGGTTGATTAGGCAGTGAATGCCTTGGGGTAGGGTGAGATTGACACTTTGTTTACTGCTATTTTTACAACGCAGTTTTCCGGATGAAATCCTAAACCAGGCCTGTAGAGACAGCTACTGGTCTATAGCCTGAGTTCGGTTTGAATGTCTGTGGAAAACCATCCGTCTATTAAGTGTCTTGCCGTAATACACCACAGTGTCTGTAAAGTTCTGTAATGCACGGACAGGTTTCATATTTATGCCAATTTCATAAGGCGATCTGTTCTTATGTCTGAGTGTATACGTGTTTTTGTGTCTGTAAAGCTCTGTAATGCACGGACAGGTTTCATATTTATACCAATTTGATAAGGTGATCTGTTCTTATGTCTGAGTGTATACGTGTTTTGTGCATGCATACGTTTCGTACACATCTCCTTTCTCAAGCAGAAGAGCGTCCGGTTATTTGTACATGTATGACTGACTCACTGCAAGAGTGCACGTGTGTGCGTGATTGTGTGAGTGAGGTTGCGCGCGTGATAGTGTGAGTGAGTGTGTGTGGTTGTGTGAGCTTGATTGTGTGAGTGAGGGTGTGTGCGTATTCTAGTGTGAGAATTCATTTCTACACGATGCACAATTCATGCAGTATGTTTATTATTTGATTGTATGCAGTACCGTCTTAACGCATGGGAACGCCGGACAGTTGCCTATTCTAATCTAAATACTGTGTGACTTACTTCAGATTTTATTTCTGAGTGGCTGAGTCTAGTGCAACTTCCTGGTGACATCCCCACATATGATAGGTTCAGCCATAGTCATCATCACATCACCTTCACACACATTACTAACTGTCCAGCCATAGTCATCATCACATCACCTTCACACACATTACTAACTGTTCAGCCATAGTCATCATCACATCACCTTCACACACATTACTAACTGTTCAGCCATAGTCATCATCATATCACCTTCACACACATTACTAACTGTTCCGCCATAGTCATCATATCATCTTCACACACATTACTAACTGTTCAGCCATAGTCATCATCACATCACCTTCACACACATTACTAAGTGTTCAAGGTAAAACTAATAAAAACACCAGTAAAACTAGCAACAATACCAGTAAAACGTACAAAACCATCAGTAAAAATATCAAAATTACAATAAAATTAGAAAACGTACCACTAAAACTATCAAAAACACCAGCAAAACTTAAAAAGACTATCCAATAAAGCTGTAGTACTATTACAAAGACAAAGTAATGAAGTGTGTGGGCTTGCAAAAATTACCGATTTCTCTGCAGATTCGAGAAACAGATAATTATGGTAAATATTATTTCTGATTGGCATATTGAATCAGAAAAATCAAAGATTGCATTTCCTGGTTGGGAAATACAATATTTAATTACAGGCAATTAGCTACCTTCAGAAATAATCAAGTACCTTTGATTTATTTTTTCTTGCTTCTGGTTTCTTAAGGATTCTTAATATAGTTTATGTGAGTTAATCATGCGCCACTTTAATATTTTGTATATTTAATATATCACGTTAGGGGTCCAATGCTACTCCTTGTTCTCCAAGGCAAGTTGACTTAAAGTATAAGACAAGAGAAAATAACTGTCGGTATGTTAACTTCACATAAACTGGCCAGGTTGAACTTACTCTACAATGTTCAGATTAAGAGCACCGACCAAGTATTATTTAGATGTAAAATCAAATTTGATATAGTGTACTCTGTCATCACAGTGACATTGCATTCTTGACATGCTTAACTGTGACATCGCAGTGCTATTGTTTCCTTGACTTCTATTTTTCTCTTGATGTGTCATCACAGTGACATCGTTGGCTTAACTTCTCTTTCTGTCACCATAGCAACGTTTGCTTATAATATATCCTATACACAGTGACACAGTATACACAGTATCCTATACACAGTGACACAGTATACACAGTATCCTATACACAGTGACACAGTATACACAGTATCCTATACACAGTGACACAGTATACACAGTATCCTATACACAGTGACACAGTATACACAGTATCATATACACAGTGACACAATGACACAGTATCCTATACACATTGACACAGTATACACAACATCCTAAACACAGTGACACTAGCTACTTCACAAGTTTTATTCCAGACATGGAATAATTATGAATCCTTGTTTCTGGCCTTTTTCCCCCCAATCATTCTTTTTGTTCGCCTTCTAACGAACGAAGGGGCATTAATTAGATCAGGGTTATACATCTCTTTCACGTCTGAACTGCAAGCAATCAGTGAGACAGACACGTGACACTCTTGCCTCGTACATGCCGGTAAATTATTCATGAACCTTGCTGCTTCAACAACGCTTTGTATTTTTTTCTTTTTCACCGACTCTAGTCCTTGGCTTAATTTGCAGAAAGCACTTCTACATTTGCATCTGTCCATCTACCCATTGGTAAAGTAGTTTAATTAATGCATGTAGACATAAAGTTTGAAGGTTGATCTATCTATCTATCTATCTAATCTAACAATCTATCTATCTATCTATCTATCTATTCTAACAATCTAATCTATCTATCTATCTAATCTATCTATCTATCTAAGTGTGGTTTTACCTATTTACCTATCCCTATTTTAAAATTTAAATTGTTAAATTGTCAGAGTAACCTGGCCTTAGGCACTCCTTATGACGGTATTTCTGAAGGTCAGAGTTGGAGTAAACACTCGAGTCGAGAATGTGATGACGTAATGCAAACCAGTGAGTAGTTTTATTATCCAATGATTATGATTCACGAGAACGAGACCAGCCAATAGGATGAGATCTAAACGTTTACCTGCTGTAGAGAAAATCTATTGTCTGGTCAGTTGAATTTGAAGTGGCAAAGAAGTCTGATCATGAAAGGCGGCCGTTAGTTTGATGGGGAGTTAACTGACTGGTTGGTTGAGAGAGAATGAACTTAGAAATGTTTCGTGCATTTTCGCTATTGATATGTTATACTTGCGTTGTACGTAGAAATGTGTTATGTGAGTAGACTATTGTTTCTACAAATGTTTGAACTAAGATGCTCACATGCTTAACACTTGACATTATTCCTAAGAACATGTTCAAACTGATATATTGTATTTATTGTGTGGTACTAGTGTATCGGGCTAATAAATACTGTTGCAGGAAATTGTAAGTTGAGACTTGAATGTAAGAAAGAATGGAGTTAAAGGTGTATAAGCTGGAAATTTAGTGTTGTTTCCTGTTTACAGTGAGTAAGCAGCCTTTTCATTCAACATTAGATTTTGAGTCTTCTGGTTCATTGACTGTAAACCACTATGGCTGGGGTAGATGTGTTGATGGTATTTTTTGTAAGTTTTGGAGTAAACAGTTGAGAATATGCTAGAAAATTGCTGATGTAATCCAAACCAATTCGAACTGGATGAGTAGTTTTTCTGACTAATAGTTTAACACTTGTTCATATTAATAGCTGGTAAATTTTTCTCTTAAGTGTGCAGTACATATGCATCTTACTTCTGGACACTGACGCGCTGGCACTGTGTTCCTGGATATTATATGACGTCATCAGCCTTGTCCAATGATCTACACGAAACAGAGTTCTAGCTTAATCCAAAGGTTTAATGACGTCATCGAGGTTATACAATGAACCACAGAAGAGTCAGAGCTCTAGTTTAACCCACAGAAAAACAATGACGTCACGACTTAGGAGTTAGACTAGAGGTTATAAGGTTGGTAACAGTTCCAGAGACCGGAGCCTTTCCAAAAGTTCTCGTTTGGATTCCTACCGCAGAGAGCCGTAAGAATACTAATGATGCCATTTTACAATCCCATAATGCGTCCGGCATGCTATGGCTGTTATATGTGTCACTCCCAAAATCGCACTTCAGCCATTCACCTCCTCTTGAGTTGTAGCTGAAGTGGAGACTGAGTCCCCGTGGTACCGAGGCTTTAATTAGTCTAATACAACACTTACAGAAATAACATTTGGGACATAGACATGAATGAGAGTTTAGTAGATTCTCTATTGCAATATCGAAGATGTTTTCATGTCAAAATATGGACTTACTGATACCTGTTTATTTTATTCTGAGCTAATTTATACTAATGTAAAGATGTCTTGTCTCATTTAATATAATTGGTATAATTATGGTGAGCATAATTACACATCGTACTGTTAGCATTTATTCTTTTACGATACAGAGATTTACATGCATTACACATACATATCAGAGAATAAGAGTGATAATAGTATCAAACTGCATCAATAATAACAGAAAGACCACATCCTCAACGTGATTCATACAAATAATACCACACAGACAGTACATACGCTTTTACTAAATAATCAAGAATGATATCACACAGACAGTACATACGCTTTTACTAAATAATCAAGAATGATATCACTAGTATACGTGATGGTCAGCAAAGCGATTGACTCCAAACTAAAATGCTTGAAAAAAAATTCCAACAGAACTATAAAAACTACAGATTAATGTGACTGCTTTATGAATAAATGAATATGAATACAGAATAACTGATAAAATAAACAAATACTATTAGAGAGTTTAGGGAAGAGAAAACGAGAGAGAGAGAGAGATTGTGCTGAGAAATAATCTTTTGTGTGTATATACTTCCGGGAGACACTGATGTGACCTACTGGCTGGAAGGCGATCAAACCACGTCTAACCCATCAGATCTCATGCTTGAACACGTAGAAAAGCGCCATCTCGTGCCTCCGGTTGCGTGAGGGGAGCTAATAACCGCAGTCTCACTTGCCGACACCTCACGCTAGTGGTCAATTAATAAGCCCAGGAATCGAGATTTTTAATCTTTATTCCCAGAAAAAAGTATTAAGCATAAAATAGAGCAAATCAAGAAAGATTTTCTCAAAGAAAACCTGAACTGAAAAGTGTATAAAATTTACGTTTATATAAATATACATTATAGAAACTACAGTCCATTAAAAATGTTAAGGTTTGGGGAAGTTTCAACACATAAGTTTGAAATAAAACTGTGCATAAAATTGAAGTAGTTAAAGTACGAAAAATGTTATAAAATTATTTTGTTCAAGTTTGAATCCTCAGTTGTTATAATTCATGTTAATAAATGCAAATTAATATATTTTTTACAAAAGTATAAGTATTGATTGTTTAAAAGTTAATATTTGAAATAATGATTTCTTTCATTTGAAAGTCTAAATATTAAATATAGCAATTTCTTTAATTAAACCAAACAATACACACACACACACACACATATATATACACAAGAAACAGAACATACATATTTATATATATATACAAGAAACAGAACATTTGATAAAAGACAAATCATAAAACAACTCAGTGACACTTACCCCACACTTTTCTTAGAAAATAAAATTTAAAATGTACCGTTAGAAATGTCAACGACTACCCGATTATTAAGAAACATAACAAATTGTCCACTGTTAGAAATGAAATTAATAAACGGCTAGACATTGTTGATAATTGAAAGTTCTGGATGGATAGCGGCACATGCTGTCTTAAGAGACAATGCAATATAAATAAAATTTCTGTCTTAAGAGAATATATACAATATAAATAAAACTACTCTCTTAAGAGAATATATGCAATATAAACGCAATTGCTGTCAAGAATATACATATAACAATAACATATATTTATAATGTTGCTATCTTAGAATATATACAATATAAATAAAATTGCTGTCTTAGGAGAATATATTATATAAATATAAATAAAATTGAAGGATTAAATTACCCTTTGTTGCCTTCCATTCAGCTTACAAGTTCGATTAAACCATAGCCGTGTCTCTGTGAATTTTTGTCATGTCTTCCTATCTTCCATTTCCTGTTTAACTATGACCGGAAATGAACCCGCCGTCTGTAGTTCCATGCACAGCGTGTGTAGGAGGTCGCACCTGACAGGCCGGATACTTGAAAATGAAGCGGGGCGAGCAGCCGGTACATTTAAATAAATGTCTGCTTAAACTGAGTTAAAATGGAAAATTGTTTTGTGTGTAATCACAAACAGAAAATTGTTTATGGAAGAAAGGACAACGTTTGAAAGAAAAAGAATAAAGAGATTTAGGATGATATGACGTAGTGAAGGAATTAACACACAGAGATGTGTGTGTGAGAGAAAAAGGGAGATAGAGAGGGAGAGAGGTCGTTTATTGTTTAAATGCCCCAGATCGTTGAAATCAATGGGAAGAAGTTACAAATAGCATTACCGAATATATATAATATAGAAATGACTGTTGTTTACAGCTTAGTTTTCAATTATTTAATATTGCATGTAATCATATGTTGGCTGGCCAGCATTTGTTTGAAAAAGAGACGTATTCCTGTTAATATGTTTCATTTCTCCCAAAATGACACTTGATCACATATTTCTTAGAATCATGTCACCCCTCATTAACTATACTGAGACACTTGATCACATATTTCACAGAATCATGTCACCCCTCTAACTATTTACTAATGTCAAGGGCACTGTAAAAACAATTAGAAACTACACTGACCATCTGTAAATAACAATAAGTAGAACAATTACTTCTTTCGTGACTGTGTTCATAAATTTATAACAAGAACAGCCTTAAAAATCACACTCCATCGATGAAATAAAATATTTATTGAGCGTACAGGAATGTTTCGTTTCTAGATATTTATCTAGTGAGTACACATGAATGTTTGATTTCTAGATATTTATTTACTGAGCGAACAGGAATGTTTTGTTTTTAGATATTTATTTATTTGGCATACGGGACTGTTTTGTTTCTAGATATTTATGTATTATATATGTTTTGTTCCTAGAGTGATGGTACAGCAATGTTTAGTTTCTATTGTGAGCATACATATTTGTTTTGTTCCTAGAGTGATGGTACAGCAATGTTTAGTTTCTATTGTGAGCATACATATTTGTTTTGTTTCTAGAGTGATGGTACAGCAATGTTTAGTTTCTATTGTGAGCATACATATTTGTTTTGTTTCTAGAGTGATGGTACAGCAATGTTTAGTTTCTATTGTGAGCATACATATTTGTTTTGTTTCTAGAGTGATGGTACAGCAATGTTTAGTTTCTATTGTGAGCATACATATTTGTTTTGTTTCTAGAGTGAGCGTTCAGGATTGTTTTGTTTCAAGACTGAGCATACACGAATATTTTGTTTTTAGATATTTATTTAATGAGTGTACAGGAATATTTTGTTTTTAGATATTTATTTAATGAGTGTACAGGAATATTTTGTTTTTAGATATTTATTTAATGAGTGTACAGGAATATTTTGTTTTTAGATATTTATTTAATGAGTGTAAAGGGATTTTGTTTTTAGATATTTATTTAATGAGTGTACAGGAATATTTTGTTTCTAGATATTTATTTAATGAGTGTACAGGAATATTTTGTTTCTAGAGTGAACTTACAGGAATGCTTTGTTTCTAGAGGGTGCAGGAATGGTTTATTCCTAGTTATGTATTTATATAGCGTGCAAAACTGTCTTATTCCTACTTAGTTATATATTTAGCACACATCATTTTCACTCCTTCTTGTTTATTTATTTACAAACATGAATGTGATTCCTAATCAGTCCTTTAACACGCAAGAGAGTCGGATTCCAAGGTTATTTATATATTTTTGCATGCGGGAACATTTTATTTCTATTTATTTAGCATGCAATTAGGTAGTTAATCTGCAAGACTGTCATTCCTGGTTATTTATATATTCGCACTGTCTAATTCCTAGATAGTTATATATAGTGCTTGCAAAAATGTCTGATTCCTATGCAGTTACTTACCATGCGTGCAAAAAAGTCTGATTCCTAGATAGTTATTTAGAGTATGTGCAAAAATGTCTAATTCCTAGATAAATATTTACGTGTATGCGAAAATGTCTGATTCCTAGAAAGTCATTTATCTTGCGTGCAAAAATGTCTGATTCCCAGACAATTATTCAGCGTGCAGAAATGTCTGATTCCTGCATAGTCATTTGGCGTGCAGAAATGTCTGATTCCTAGGTATTAAAACAGGCTTGTGTGCATTTTTCTAGGGAAGAGGTCCATAACTTTCACCAGATTTCCAAAGGGGTCCATGACTAAAAGAAAATTTCAATGGGGTCCGTGACTAAAAATAAAGTTAAAAGAACATTTACACAGTCTGTAAATCACTGAGATACTAAACGACATTGTGAACAAGCAGCATTTCTTGAGTGACAACAGACGAAATACACACCTGTCGGGTGTGAACGATGTTTCCAGACCGGAAAAGGTTTCTTTAATAGAAAATTTATGGTCAACTTATTTTAAAATAAACAACACAAACAAGCAGATTGGTGCACTGAATGCAAGTCTTCCCAGAGTGGCCGGAAGCTTTGGCACAGAGCTTTCAGATCAGCCTGGAAGGCACATTCACCACTCAAACAAATTGCACTGAAGAAAATACATGGACACAGTCACACACACGTATAACGCGCGCAAAAGCTGGAAAGCTTTCCCACTGATTAAATGCATCGCTTGAACTACTTTCGCGTGTGTTTTTTTTTTTTTTTTTTTAAAAAGAGATACAAGCTAGTGAAAGAAGGTAACATCGCTTTTCTTAGTCAGAGTTGAAAGCTATGCTTAAAAAATGAAAATCTGTGTACGTGTACTTTGTGCTTATGTGGGGTATATATATATATATGTGTGTGTGTGTGTGTGTGTGTGTGTGTGTGTGTGTGTGTGTGTGTGTGTGTGTATGCATGCATATGTGTAAGTGCGTGCGCGTTTGAATAATTTCAATTTCAAATTCAAATAAAATTACAGGTGTTTGCAATATAGGTTGTCATGACATTAGTATCATTATTAACAGTTTATCTTACATTGAACTTTGGAAATGACCAGAATCCATTGCTAATAACAACTATTTTAAGCCATAGTCTAATACGCTACCGCACTATTGTGAGCGATAATGTCAAGTGTCACTTTCACTAAATGTCATTGTGGCTTACTTTAACGACAAGTAGCATTTGCATTGAAAAATCATTCGTATTTACGTTTGTTCAGGCATTTTGTTAAGTATTATTTGCATTGAATAAAGTATTCGTATTTACGATTGATAGTTGTTAAGTATTAGTTGTATTGAATACAATATTTGTATTTACGGTTGATAATTGTTAAGTATTATTTGTATTGAATAAAATATTTGTATTTACGGTTGATAGCTTGTTAAGTATTATTTGCATTGAATACAATATTCATATTTACGGTTGATAGCTTGTTAAGTATTATTTGCATTGAATACAATATTCATATTTACGGTTGATAGTTTGTTAAGTACCATTAGTATTGAATGATTTACGTCTGGCAAGCTATTTTGTCAAGCAGTATTCGCTTGTCTCCAAAACGTCATTTTAAGTATGTAAAATAAATTATGTTTAATTATTATTATTAATGTAAGGGGCGCTTTCTGCTTCCGCCGCTTTCGCGCTGTTTGGGCACTTATGATTTAAGCTTGTTCGGAAAGCACCTAAGCTCTATTTTAATAGGCACCAGGCATTAGCTGTAATGGTTATCTGAAAGAATGTAGACCCATATTGGTTCCAGCATCATTATTTTCATGTGCGCAATCACATATACTCGAATTTCTCTAGGCATATAGCTGTCGAGTATGGTTTGTCGAGTATGGTTTGAATATTTTCCAGAATGATTTGTACCACGTGCTCTTATAGAATATTTATTGTCGAGTTGTTTACGTTGAGTATTTATATAAATATTAGTGATAACCTTACTTGTGTACCAAGCGTTGTAAAGGAAACTTATATAGGATATTTATTGTCGTGATGTTTACGTTGATAATATAAATATTAATAAATATTAATGATAACTTTTCTTGTGTACCAAGTGTTGTAAAGGAAACATACAACAGAAAATGTTAAGGGGACACTTAATAAAAACTGTTATTAAGAGGAGACAGAATGTGTTGTTAATTGGTCATATCATAATAAATCTTGCTAAGTAAACATCAATAGAAGTGTTCTAAGGGGAGCGCATCCGACCAAGTTCTGGGTAACACGTGATACTAAGTAACGTTAAGGAAACATATATCATACACATTGGTATTTAAAAATGTGTAACGCCAAACGTTTCTTGTGTGTTTTTAAAAGGACATTTCACACTAAATGTTGTAAGGCAATCTATTTCTACGTGGATTTCAAGAAATATGTATAAAAGCTCTCAATGTCATACTGTTTCCATAGAGACATACTGACAGGAAATATATGACGTGTTTATTAAGGAAGACAATCACTTTACATAATGAAACACGTCCTGCAAAGAAATCTTAATTAAGATAATAGATCGTACCAAAGCCTTTACCAACAGTTAAAATGTTCCTTATACATCTCAACATATCAGACATCATTCACTTTCTTACTGAATCAAATATAAAATGTTGCAATCAGGTACGATTTTAGAAGTACAAAAATACTTTTATTTTGTGAAGATTGTAGGCTGACTTAACTGTGTCTGGTGACTGACAACGTGACTTAGAAGTTGAAAATCAGCCAATGAAGCAGTATATGTGAGGTGAGGATAATCTAAAGTCGTCAGAAGTGGACCAAAGAGGAGTCAGGCTCTTAGATCACTACATGTGAGTCAGCATTTTATGAAGGAAATTTGTAAAAACATGTTAAATCCCCCTTGTTTGCTCTTCTGTCTATGCAGTTTGTTGTTTAATTTATAATGCTGCACTTTACAGAGAGCTATAAATAGAAGATCCCCAATAGCAGTATGTTGTTTAATTCATAATGCTGCACTTTACAGAGAACTATAAATAGAAGATCCCAAATAGCAGGCTTACACGCTTTCATTTTCATTTCCGAAGTGACGTCATAAAATTGTCTAGCGCAGTCTAACAAACCAGGAGAGTAACAATAATAATACTTATGCTTACAAAGACAATACATAGACATAATTTGTTATTAGTAAGATGAACAGTAGCATATAATTAATATTACACAAGCAAGAGCTACACTCACTTATCTACATATTACTGTAGTGTAAACAAAGAGTTGCGAATAATAGCAAAGACATTTATGTATGTTAACTGTATCACGTGTGTATCAAAGAACAAAGTAAATAATTTAAACATGTAGGAGCTGTAGTCGTACAAAAGAACAACCTCTGCAATGAATTAAAGTACGATTATGTTTACCTGTCCGCTATTATCTTAAACAGTAAAGTGACGTTTACAGAGATAACAGTTCACTTGAAAATTTTAAAATAAATATGTCTGAGATGTTTATGGCAATAGATTTAACTCCGTTTGATTAATTATCTCCTTGGAGTTTTGAATAATGTCTATAAGTTTGATTGAGTTATTATGTCTATTGTTTATGCCTTTAATTCCATGTGACTAATTATAGCTATTGAGTTAATTCAATGCCTGTGCAATGAAGTTATATTACATTTAAACGTTATCTACACACTGAAGTTATATTACATTTAAATGATATCTACACCCTGAAGTTATATTACATTTAAATGATATCTACACACTGAAGCTATATTACATTTAAATGATATCTACACACTGAAGTTATACTACATTTAAATGATATTTACACACTGAAGTTATACTACATTTAAACCTTATCTACACACTGAAGTTATATTACATTTAAACGTTATCTACACACTGAAGTTATATTACATTTAAATGATATCTACACACTGAAGCTATATTACATTTAAATGATATCTACACACTGAAGTTATACTACATTTAAATAATATTTGCACACTGAAGTTATACTACATTTAAACCTTATCTACACACTGAAGTTATATTACATTTAAACATTATCTACACACTGAAGTTATATTACATTTAAACCTTATCTACACACTGAAGTTATACTACATTTAAACCTTATCTACACACTGAAGTTATATTACATTTAAACGTTATCTACACACTGAAGTTATATTACATTTAAACGTTATCTACACACTGAAGTTATATTACATTTAAATGATATCTACACACTGAAGTTATACTACATTTAAATGATATTTGCACACTGAAGTTATACTACATTTAAACGTTATCTACACACTGAAGTTATATTACATTTAAATGATATCTACACACTGAAGTTATACTACATTTAAACCTTATCTACACACTGAAGTTATATTACATTTAAATGATATCTACACACTGAAGTTATACTACATTTAAATGATATTTGCACACTGAAGTTATATTACATTTAAACGTTATCTACACACTGAAGTTATATTATATTTAAACCTTATCTACACACTGAAGTTATATTACATTTAAACCTTATCTACACACTGAAGTTATATTACCTTTATACAATATCTATATATTACAGTTATTTTACCTTTGAACAATATCTACACACTGAAGTTATATTACTTTAAAACAATATCTATAATACTGAGGTTATATTAATTTTAAACAATGCTAATATATTTAACTATGCAAGGATATATTCAGATATTTAAGAAAATTAATGCTTATAAAATTAAAACTATTTTACATCATTATGACGTATTATCAGTCCATAAATGACCAATTATTTTATAAAGTCTTGAATTGTGTTTCTGTAAAGTTTCAGGAATGCCAATAACATCGATTAAGTGTCATCATTCGATGTCCGAGCATAATGGCTAGTGCCAAAATTAGTTCTCAGTTATAATTTAAATGGAGTACATAATGGCTAGTGCCAAAATTAGTTCTCAGTTATAATTTAAATGGAGTACATAATGACTAGTGCCAAAATTAGTTCTCAGTTATAATTTAAATGGAGTACATAATGACTAGTGCCAAAATTAGTTCTCAGTTATAATTTAAATGGAGTACATAATGACTAGTGCCAAAATTAGTTCTCAGTTATAATTTAAATGGAGTACATAATGGCTAGTGCCAAAATTAGTTCTCAGTTATAATTTAAATGGAGTACATAATGACTAGTGCCAAAATTAGTTCTCAGTTATAATTTAAATGGAGTCCATGGCTTTAGGTATGGCCTTGAGAATCATTCACACAAATACATTCATGCACGAACATGTCTGCAGTTCGTTCCCGAAAGCGCTCAGAGCTTTAAAATTGCAGTAAAGATGGAAACTGGTCACATTCCAGTGACCACGTGACATGGTGGTTGCAGTTCCTTTATGAGCGAGTACATTGATCGCAGACACACGGCTAGAGATGCACAAAATTGACTGGAATCGGAGCCTGATACCCATGAGTGGCGTGTTTTGACGTGATCTAGAAAACCGCGCAGCCCACGGAAGTCGTTCACAAGAATATCTAGAAAAACTATGCTTCATAAGTGTGTCATGTAAACTGTGTCACTTAAAATGGTGTCATAACAGATTGAGAGCATGCTGTCCTTCAAATGCAGTAATCTCGTCTGGAAAATACATTATTCACTCCGTCTGTCTGCTTCTTTACCTGATTGTTTTTCTTTCTCTCATTCTCTTTCCGTAAATGCGTATATTTGCAAATGTGTATGTAGTCATTTGTGTGTGTATATATATATATATATATATGTGTGTGTGTGTGTGTGTATGTTTGCGTGTGCCTGTGTGTATGTGTGTGTGTGTGTGTGTGTGTGTGTGTGTGTGTGTAAATATGCATGTTTGTGAGTATGTGTGTATCTATTTCATTAAGACAGGCAACTGAAAGTTTGAAAAAAATTACTACGTCAGTTTGGTATTTTTGCATTCTGAGATGCCAACGCAACCTAGTTAATGATTATGATTATTATTAATTAATCATCCATAACTAATTATAAGTGATGATACTCTTAATTTATATTACTAATAATTCTCCAGAAGACATCACTCGTCTCTCACTTGGCGGATATGAAGGCACTGTAAATGTTTTCTTTTTTCCACAACATTAAAGACAAACGTTTACTGTCACACAATATTTCCATAGGTAGAATTTTTTTTTAATAAAGGAGAAGACAAATCCATCTTTAATCTATATTTAGAGAGCCTCCATCCACCCACTTTCTCCTCCAACATAAGGTTATCAATATGTGTAAGAAGGTCAATAAATTTATTATATAACAAATACAATGAAACGATGACTTGGCATCAGTACTCCCATGAAACCACTTTAAAATAATTTCAATATTCAAACAGTCTTATATCCTAAAACACAATTCAACAGATTAGGGTCAATACAAATAACATGATAGTTCTTATCAGAGAACAGAAATGGAGTTATTAGAGTTTCTACGTAACCTTGTCTAGGCATATCCACAATGGTCCTTTCACACACTTTTGTAACAAAGTCACAAGTTTATTGCTGTAATTTCCATGTGTTTCCTTCTCTTGTAGAACACTGACTAGCCACTATTCTCTCGAGGCATCTGGTGCTCCGCCATATTAGGTCCCTTAGGCAGAACAAATATTGTAGCAATATCCAGTAACTACCTTGTACCAGAAATTAAGTCACAACACACCTCGGTAATTTAGCATTAACAGTCACAGAACACCTCGGTAATTTAGCATTAACAGTCACAGAACACCTCGGTAATTTAGCATTAACTGTCACAGAACACCTCGGTAATTTAGCATTAACTGTCGAAAAACCCTCGGCAATTTAGCATTGTCACAACACACGTCGGCAATGCAGCATTACGTCACAACCCACGTCGGCAATATAACATTAAGTCACAACACAACACAGCAACAAAGCACAACACACGTCGGCAATATAACATTAAGTCACAACACAACACAGCAACAAAGCACAACACACATCGGCAATATAACATTAAGTCACAACACAACACAGCAACAAAGCACAACACACATCGGCAATATAACATTAAGTCACAACACAACACAGCAACAAAGCACAACACACATCGGCAATATAACATTAAGTCACAACACAACACAGCAACAAAGCACAACACACATCGGCAATATAACATTAAGTCACAACACAACACAGCAACAAAGCACAACACACATCGGCAATATAACATTAAGTCACAACACAACACAGCAACAAAGCACAACACACATCGGCAATATAACATTAAGTCACAACACAACACAGCAACAAAGCACAACACACATCGGCAATATAACATTAAGTCACAACACAACACAGCAACAAAGCACAACACACATCGGCAATGTGGACCAGGAATCTGCTGTCTAAATAGCGTCCCTTCGTCGCGGGCGTTGTTGAGATGGACTTGTCATGGAGTCCGTGCTAGTGGAGCTCACGTCATGGAGTTTTGCAACTTTGTCACCAGACAGGACAAAAGCCGTTCGTTGCATTGATGCCGTACTGCTGATATTGAGGACACGCTAAATTTATAATCAAAAACATAGTATTCACTGTGTGGAAGTGGGGCAAAGATTGTTCTAAAAATACTTTTTCAAAAATGATAATCTATTTATCTATCTATCTATCTATCTATCTATCTATCTATCTATCTATCTATCTATCTATCTATCTATCTATCTATCTATCTACCTACCTACCTACCTACCTATCTATCTATCTATCTATCTATCTATCTACCTACCTACCTATCTATCTATCTACCTACCTACCTACCTACCTACCTATCTATCTATCTGTGTATGGAATTCTCTGCAAAACTATAGATACCGTTTGTTTGACAATTCCGACATTTAAAATGCTTTTCAAATATAGAAGTCTTGTACTGCAAAGCAACGACAGCAAACAGGGGGCTTACTGTAAGCAGGCTGTCTGTGTGCCTGCGCCAGTGCCAGACAGTACATTGCACTCTGTGAGTAGCGACGGAGCTATTGCCAGGACTGTTTCTTTCGGCAGTCCTTCAGGTAGCGAAGCGCGACACGATCAGTGGGAGAACTGTCCGTGAGTACCGCACACGATTATTTTGCTTTAGCAGACATAGCTGACGGGTCTCCATTTGCTGGTAATTATTTCACGCGTAGACATTACAATGATCAATCAGACGGCTCGTATTATACAGTTCAGATGATACTGATTTGTGGTAGCCTTGAATCTAACTATAATTCATTACATTCGGACATACTCTCTTGCTTAACTTTTTAAAAGTGTGATTATCGGATTATTATTTTAAAAATATGTTCTACGTAGCAATGACCTTGTTTGTGATCATCAATGACAAAATCAAATTCATAATGAAAGATTTCATTTCTGTGATGGAGAGTTTGGCGAGGGGGAAGAGTATTTATACCCGCACTTAGAACATGATACTTGTGCACTGCCGTCTAGAAAACTGGAAATTTGTAAACGTCAGCTCAAACAGGAAATAACATACAAACACACGAGTCTGCATTTTCGTCGCACGTTATTCATTCACGCATGAGTAGGTCAGCAGTCGACTGCAATACATATATTGTGATGACCTTGATCTTCCATTAAACAGTTTGTTTGGTTTTGTTTTCACATGGAGAAAATAGTGAGATAAGCTAAATATCAATGCTGTGCTATTTCATTCACATTTTTATGACAGCTTGTACCTTGTAATAGGATACTTTGTCCATGTTTTCAGCAACAGGCAAGTCCAAGTAAAACCGGTCTGTGACATATATAGGCTACTGATTCCAATACTAAATGTTCAAGTAAGACCGGTCTGTGACATATATAGGCTACTGATTCCAATATTAAATGTTCAAGTTAGACCGGTCTGTGAAATATATAGACTACTGATTCCAATACTAAATGTTTAAGTAAGACCGGTCTGTGACATATACAGACTACTGATTCCAATACTAAATGTCCACAAACTGTAATTTAAACAAGTGAACAAAATCCCAGGAAATAACTAGAAGATGACGACGACTAACACAACGACAAGCTGTACTGTGGGACCTCCGCAAGAAAACACCGAAAAGGTGAATACACACATCCAGATAACGATTCCCGAGGAAGACCTCGGTCGCCTTGGTAACCTAAAGCGCTTCGGCCGTCAGTGTCTTCACAACTCCAAGGAAAATCTGTTGCTCATCCTGCTCCTGATTTCAGTCATTGTCGGTACGGGCATTGGGTTTATCGCTCGTGCTGCCAAGCCATCCTACAGCCAGAGGGATATCATGTATTTGCAGTTTCCGGGTGAAATGCTTATGCGCATGCTCAAAATGCTTATCCTTCCCATCGTCCTCGCAAGCCTCATTGCTGGTATCGCTGGCCTTGACGCCAAGACTTGTGGCAAGGTCGGCCTGAGAACGATGGGATATTTCGCTACCACGACCCTCATAGCGGTCATCTTGGGCATCGTGCTGGCCGTCAGTATCCAACCAGGGGGCGGGGCAGACATGGCCAAAATGAAGAGGTACGGGTCTGCGACCAAGCTCAACTCGGCTGACACTTTCCTCGATCTCATAAGGTCAGTGCAAGCGTCGCAAGCGTGTGTTGCAGCGTGGCCTTTTGTTTACGGTGTGAACGTGGACAGTGGTAAATGTTGTCGGTGTGAACGTGGTTATTTGTCACCAAGATCTGTGTGGTCGGTGGAACGGATCACAATTAAAGTGAGGTGAGTGGGGTATGAACGTTGTATTGGTAACATGATCGGTGTGAACGTGGATAATGTGTTCCAACGTTGTCCTTGTGAATGATCACCAGCCATTGTTAGTATCGTCAGTCTAAATGTGTTCCAACGTTGTCCTTGTGAATGATCACCAGCCATTGTTAGTATCGTCAGTCTAAATGTGTTCCAACTTTGTCCTTGTGAATGATCACCAGCCATTCTTAGTATCGTCAATCTAAATGTGTTTTTGCCAAATTTGGAGTGATCACTACTGTGTCCATTTGTGAATATGATGTAAGTGTGGTCATTGTGAGCATCATCGGTAGAAACGAGAGTGTTCTTAAGAGGGGATCAGCCCTAATATGGGCATGTAATAAATATGTGGACATGTAATAAATATGGTCGATAGGACAGTATATACATGGCTATTGTTAGCCTATCGTAAAGGTCGCAATCATTGTTACTGGGTAGGTTCAGTCATGATCAGAATCTATGGGCACGTCCTATTCTTTGTCCAGTTTTATCCACTGGGTCTTTATTGAATCTGTATTGGGTCTGTACTGAACTTGTTTTTGGTCTTTATTGAATCTGTTATGGCCCTTTATTGAATCAGTATTTGAGTCTTTATTGAATTTATTTTTGGTCTTTATTTGAATCTGTTTTTGATCTTTAATGTATTGTGCTTTTATTGAATCTAAAACGTACACATTTTATATTTGCAACAGACTTTCGTTTCTATATTGTTTAAACGGCTTCTTTACTCTCCATACACTTGTACCTCTTGCATTCTCTCCCTCCTTCCTCTTTACCTCCCCGCTATCTCCATCTCTATTAGAGTTCTAAAACCATAATTACCGTTTTGTAAAAAAATCCCCAAGAATTATCGAGAGAGTAAAATCTAACGTGTAGAAAACGTGAACAGAAAAACAACTTATAAAGCGTGAACTATGATTGTTACTAAAATATTAATTTTATTATTTTGGAAGAAAATTAGTGTTTGAAAAATAATTGGCACTTATAGTAAACAGCAGAAAATAAGCTAACGGCAGCCACAACAGAACATACAGTAAAGAGAAAAGTATAAGAAACAACGTGCTGAATTTGATTTATTTTCATTTATCTGTTTCAAACCATAAATGTCGCTTTATTTTGCTTAACGTCAAATGTTAACATTCACTAATTGACTTTTGCGGACAGGAGAGAAAATTGGCTTTAGCGGCAAGAAGTCGTCCGCGCATTGGTATTCAATCTGTCGAAAATTTATCAATAAAATATTTATCAGGTCAACTAATCAATAACACCCGGGAGGGCGCTAGGACTAAGTGCATTTAGATCCAGCTTTATACCGGAGCGAGCTAAAACACTTATTACCTGAGTAACGTCGCTATTAAAGAGAATTAAATACAGCCATCAACATACACTTAAAAAGTAAATATGGCAAAGCGCGTGACTATCGACATAAATTAATTAAAGTCATCTCCTTCAGCTTGTTAATGAGCAATCTCCTGATAAGACCGTTCCGCTGGGACGCCAAGCCACACCCATAATCTGAAATCATTAGCAAGAATAAGGGCCTTATTGCAAATTTTAAGATAAAAACTTAAACCCATGTCAGTGAAAAATCAAAAAGCTTTTCAGATACACATTAGAACTTCTGTCATAGAAATCGATAGTATCACGTGACAAGCTTTCATCAGGGTGGTATAATTCTCAATACCAATGTGAGATGAGAGCAATAAATTATGCAAGTCTAGTAATGTGTAAAGAAAAAAAAACACTTATATTGTCCCCAAAGCTAACTAGCGTTCATGAAAACAGCCTGCTCCAAAGCACCAACAATACATTAGTGAAACAGGACAGTCTTGATATATTTAAATCCACTTAAGCTAACAATAAATGTACTAGTTTGTCGCCATTTCAAGTTAACTGACCATTCCATGCAGGACGTATGTGGGAAATGTATGTGGTAGGGTTATGCCTACCCGAATGAAAGATACAACGCTGTCATATATATTTCATCAAGTAGTAATTTTAAGATCTGACTATTTTAAGACGAATCAAGTAGCAATTTTAAGATCTCACTAATTTTTCGACGAATCAAGTAGCAAGTTTCATTATAAATATATATAAACAAAACTTACCATTTTCAGAATGAGATTGAATTTATGCAGGAAATATCGGACAATTTCAGCACGGAATTAGGTGTGTATAGGAATTATAGAAATTCGTGGAATATTAAATGCTACTGAATGATAATGGTAATATTAATAATGATTTGCTTTTGCTATTTTAAGAAACTTTCACAGCGAACTCGTCAATAAACTTCCACAATTTTGATTATAGGTATTTCATTGAAATTAACATTCCCCTATCCAGATCTCACGAAGGCAATTAATCGCGAGACATACTAACCTAATTATCTGCAAGCAACTCTTCAAAGATCAATGTCACAATGGGTCATGATTTTATCGTGCCAAAATGCATCCTTTCTCAAATTAATAAAAAACAAAAGAAAACAATACACGAAAACATTTTTCATGAATACACTAAAACAGTTTCATGAATACACTAAAACAGTTTTCATGAATACACTAAAACATTTTTCATTAATACACTAAAACAGTTTTCATGAATACACGAAAACATTTTTCATTAATACACGAAAACATTTTTCATTAATACACTAAAACAGTTTTCATTAATACACTAAAACAGTTTTCATTAATACACTAAAACAGTTTTCATTAATACACTAAAACAGTTTTCATTGCTTGAACATGAGCACAAACTAGAGTAAAAAGTATTCACACTTTCGAATTAAAATATTTATAATTTCTTCTATTGTTAACGAAATACCGTCCATTACCATTCTTGAACAATTCCACGTGGTTACAGTGCAACTTACACAAAAATAGATGACACTGATCTTGACGTATTAAGACGACCTGATTTTGTCTATCATTCAGTCAGTATATAATCACAGAAAACAATAAGATAAATGTCTACAAGCAAGTAACAGACAGAAAATTAGCGCGCATAATTTGAGAACAATTAGATTATATTATTAATCACAATGACTTAAAGGACAGGAAACAGTGCACTTGTGTGTGTGTGTGTGTGTGTGCGCGCGCACGCGCGCTGTGTCTATCTCTTTATAGTTGAGTTATTTGTTAAGGTGCAATAAAAAGGAACAGAAGATTTATTTTTTCAAGTTCGCTAGTTTGCTGCACAAAACATTTTGTTATTAACAAAGAGCCAATAGATAACTATATAGTAAATGTGTCGGCTCTTTTTCAAAGTTCTTTTATTATTAACAAAGAGCAAATAGATAAATATATGGTAAATGTGTCGGATCTTTTTCGAAGTCATTTTGATTAATGCCTTAAATAGTGCGAATTTTTTTTTAAAATGTGAGAGTGGTGATAGAAGTAAATAGAGTTTCATTAGTTTGCAGTAAATAAAAAGGACCTGGTAACTTTACTTTGAATAAAAATACAAGTAATTATTTTGTAGTAAATAAAGAGAATTCCATTAGTTTGTAGCAAATTTGAGAAATAATATAGTTAATAGTAAATAAAGGAATTTTGTTAGTTTGTAGCAAATTTATAGTAAATAAAGGAATTTTGTTAGTTTGTAGCAAATTTATAGTAAATTAAGGAATTTGTTAGTTTGTAGCAAATTTATAGTAAATAAAGGACTTTTGTTAGTTTGTAGCAAATTTATAGTAAATAAAGGAATTTGTTAGTTTGTAGCAAATTTATAGTAAATAAAGGAATTTTGTTAGTTTGTAGCAAATTTATAGTAAATTAAGGAATTTGTTAGTTTGTAGCAAATTTATAGTAAATAAAGGAATTTGTTAGTTTGTAGCAAATTTATAGTAAATAAAGGAATTTTGTTAGTTTGTAGCAAATTTATAGTAAATAAAGGAATTTTGTTAGTTTGTAGCAAATTTATAGTAAATAAAGGAATTTTGTTAGTTTGTAGCAAATTTATAGTAAATAAAGGAATTTTGTTAGTTTGTAGCAAATTTATAGTAAATAAAGGAATTTTGTTATTTTGTAGCAAATTTATAGTAAATAAAGGAATTTTGTTAGTTTGAAATAGATTAAGAAGCTGGTGTGTGTGCTGTGAAGAGAATTTCACTAGTCTACAGTAAAATAGAGTTTATTTGTGGTAGTAAAATAGAGTTTATTTGTGTAGTAAAATAGAGTTTATTTGTGTAGTAAAATAGAGTTTATTTGTGGTAGTAAAATAGAGTTTATTTGTGTATAAAATAGAGTTTATTTGTGGTAGTAAAATATAGTTTATTTGTGTAGTAAAATAGAGTTTATTTGTGGTAGTAAAATAGAGTTTATTTGTGTAGTAAAATAGGAGAAATGGGCTAATTTTTAGTGTATAAAGAGGGTTGGGTTAATTTGTAATAAATAAGGATCAAATGACGAATGTGTTTGACAATATAAATAATTTTGTAAAATTGTTGAAAAGAGTAGACAATTCTTTAGGATACGGTAAAAATAGAATAATTGATTAATGTGCATAATTTATTAGTAAGTAATTTGTTAGTAAGATGTAAATTGATGCAGATACTTCAATGAATAACAATTTGAGAGTGTGTTGTTGATGGCCAATAAGTAAATAATATGTTGTAGACATCAACAATTTAAAGGTGTGTTGTTAATGGCCAACAACTAGATAATATGTTGTAAATATTTACAATTTCCTTAGTTTACGTACATGAGAGGCAATCTTTGTACACACAAAGTTGTCAATGTTTATAAATAGAAGACAAATGAGTAATGTGTTATGATACATGGACATTGCTTATTATTTTTGCAAATAAAAAAATTCATAAGTGTGTCTTAATACTGAACGCATAGTTGACTAATTTATTGTAAACAAATGAATGAATAACTAATTTTAATTAGGGTTTGTCGGTAATTGATAAAATAGTTAGTGTGCTTGTCATTAGAATCAAATAGAGATCTATTTAGCCATAATATATTTTTATTGTAAACAAAGAACATTGGTTAGTCTGTTGTAATTAGAGAGTATTTATTTCTGTTATTAATGCAGAGTCGTTAAAGTTTTGTAAATATAGTGTATTTGGTTTGTTCATTGTTAATAGAAAGCTAACGATTGTGTGGCGTCAATAGAGAGCAAAGGCTAGATTATTGCAAACGGAGAGCAAGTGATTAATGTGTTCCTATTACAAACAAACAAACTAACTAACAAACTAACCCATTTGTTCGTTGTGCGCAGAGGCAAATGAATAAGCAGATAATTATCGGCTAGTTTGTCATAAATAAAAAGAATCAGATTTGAGTAAATAGAGGCTATTAACTAATGTGTTGATGGAGAGAAAACTGTTAGATTGTTATGAACATACACACACACACACACACACACACACACACACACACACACACACACACACACACACACACACACACACTCAATCGGATCAATAATTAATTTGTTCACAGAGAGGAATAGGTTAGTGTATTTACCTAACAAGACAATCGGTCAATTTCTTGTTTACCCCTCCCCCCCAAAAAAGTGATTCAAAGTGAAAATGTTTCCTTTTTCGTCATAGTTTAATCCAGGGAACCCATGCACTGAACGTGTAAGAGAATAAAGCCCAGATGTAACAATATTTCTCAGTTGTTCTTTGAGTGTCAACGCATCCTGACGTGAGCGTTCCTGACGTGTTCTAATGCACGGACTTCCTGCTTGCTTACGTGTCCGGGGGATACATGCTGCATTTCTAACAACAAACGATGGATTTCAGCGAAGCTTTTTTGTAAAATGTACATGCCTAAATGAATTACGGTCAATCGATCATTCTCGAAGCCCGATATGAAACACACTTTTACGTTAATTTAACAGAACACTTACGGCTTTCTATGGCCCTGTGAAGCTTCTCATCAGAATTCAAAACTGGCGACCAGTTACGATTAGTGTATCCGTGGGTGGGAAAGTGTTTTCATACGGCGTGCTTGCTACAAATAGTTAACAAAATCTTATAATGCACTGTCACACTCACACATATTAAGCCACGGTACACGTATTAGTATGTATGCACACACAACACAAACATACATGCACAACCACACGCATGCATATATAAATTCATAATTTTCTTCTTTGACGTTTCCATTTTATTTTTGTAAGCGAATGTCGGACACGAAATAAGCTTAGACAGGCAGAACTTAGTAATGTGATGTCAAGCCTTAATTGATGTCCATAAAATGTAGTATTAAGTGTTGCCATCTTACGAGCAAACGATCACACAGAAATAACGATATGACATTCGATGAACTGACTGAAATATACATTCATGTACGCTGAAAGATCTGTAAGTTACATGCTCACCAATAAGGACATGTATGAACTACAATTTTTAAACTACAGATAAAAGCTCGTTTTAAAAATAGATTACAAAAAAAATAATTATGATGCTATTCAGCCAAGTTCAAGGAAGCACACAACAAGATTTCAAAGAGCTTTGCTTAGTTTTCTAAATATAGAATGGAATTACAGATGTAAGTTGTAGTGGTATTATAATCATTTAGTAAATAAATGTGTGAATAAACATGGACACAATATATTAAAGTTTATTACAAACGTCTGCTTACTGATAGTAACGTATGCACCGTGAGACCGTGTTAATGATAAATATAATAGTCTGCCTCAAATATTATTTCCTGCACATAGCTCCGGCATATGAAACATTTTCGTGTCAAGAGCTTATAACTGTCTTTGTGTGTCAACAATTGTATACGTAGTATATATGCAATAAAGACAGCAGTGTAGATATCCGCATAATATAGCTGTACATTACAGAATCAATGGTATAAAAAATATCTCTCGAGGATTGTCAAGAAATGACGTAAAATGTAAAAACAATATATTGCAAATATAACTGACGCATCTTCATGCATAGATGAGCTGTTAAGCGGTAGGCTTGACTGCTACCGTATTTTTAAGGATTATATATCTATGTGTAAGTATATGTCTGTGTATAAGTATATGTATGTATAAGTATGTGTATGTATATATATATAAGCAAAAGTCTACGTATAAGTAAGTATACGTCTATCTATCTATCTACTTATCTACAATGCATTAAATATTGTTTGTGTGAATACGATAATCATATCATTACCACGACCCTATATGTATAAGCGTTACTGCCATTGACTGGCACTTACATTTATCAGACAATGTAATGACCTCCACTATATTATAATGCCAGGAAGTGTAATGACCTCCACTACATTATAATGCCAGGAAGTGTAATGACCTCCACTACATTATAATGCCAGGAAGTGTAATGACCTCCACTACATTATAATGCCAGGAAGTGTAATGACCTCCACTACATTATAATGCCAGGAAGTGTAATGACCTCCACTACATTATAATGCCAGGAAGTGTAATGACCTCCACTATATTATAATGTCAGGAAGCGTAATGACATCCACTACATTATAATGCTGGTGTAATGACCTCCGCTAAATTATAATGTCAGACACGAATAACACAACAAAAATGTGTCTGTAGTTATTACATTTTAGTAATAAAACATCAGTAGACCATACAGTATCCAGTCTACATGCAGTTAAAGAAATACACAAACGGTATATTATAATCAATAGAGGTATACACTAGTGTGAAGAAATACACAAACGGTATATTATAATCAATAGAGGTATACACTAGTGTAAAGAAATGCACAAACGGTATATTATAATTAATAGAGGTATACACTAGTGTGAAGAAATACACAAACGGTATATTATAATTAATAGAGGTATACACTAGTGTAAAGAAATACACAAACGGTATATTATAATTAATAGAGGTATACACTAGTGTAAAGAAATACACAAACGGTATATTATAATTAATAGAGGTATACACTAGTGTAAAGAAATACACAAACGGTATATTATAATCAATAGAGGTATACACTAGTGTAAAGAAATACACAAACGGTATAGTGTAATCGATAGAGGTAAAAAAATTGTGAACTATAACGACTCGTAGTCGTTATTTGTAAAGGAGTTTGCTTGTAATACATTACAATGGATAGGATTAATAACATGAAATAAAGTACAATGGATAGGATTAATAACATGAAATAAAGTACAATGGATAGGATTAATAACATGAAATAAAGTACAATGGATAGGATTAATAACATGAAATAAAGTACAATGGATAGGATTAATAACATGAAATAAAGTACAATGGATAGGATTAATACCATGTAATAAAGTACAATGGATAGGATTAATAACAGGTAATAAAGTACAATGGATAGGATTAATAACAGGTAATAAATTACAATGGATAGGATTAATAACAGGTAATAAATTACAATGGATATGATTAATAATATGTAATAAATTACAATGGATAGGATTAATAACAGGAAATAAATTACAATGGATAGGATTAATAACATGTAATAAATTACAATGGATAGGATTAATAACGTAATAAATTACAATGGATAGGATTAATAACAGGAAATAAATTACAATGGATAGGATTAATAACAGGAAATAAATTACAATGGATAGGATTAATAACATGTAATAATCACTGTTTAATGAATCACACTGATAAGAATGATGACTGCACTGTGTACATTAGTGGAGTACAACAAATCAGTACACTATTCTGTGGATTGCAAAGATTAGTGGATTAACTTGACCGAACTGTAATCCAGCCCACTTAGATAATTTACAATGAATAATAATTAAATTATTTAAACATTAAAAGATTATACTAGAATATGCAATAATCGCATTTGTCAGTTGAGCAAGCAAATAAATTTTGGTAAACACTGAAAAATTATACTAACATAAGCTTTACTCAAACATTCTTGAAAGATTACACAAACATAAGCTTTAACCAAGCATTCTTGAAAGGACAGTAATAGTTCATAAATTGTCACGAAATCTTTCCGCAATCAAACTGCTATTTTTAAAACGATAAAAAAAAAAATCTCGAACGCGCTTCATGTCTGACAGAAAAGGATCCGCTGGCATTGGATTTGCCTGTTGCTACCTAGAGAGAGATTATTTTTAAACACCCATATATGGCATTCAAACAACACGACAACAGAAGTAGTTCGTATTCGAAGGAAAGTTGACTGGCATCAGTAAACACACCTTGGTATTCAATACGTATTGACTCAAGGACTGGCATCAGTAAACACACCTTGGTATTCAGTGCGTATTGACTCAAGGAAAGTTGACTGACACCAGTAAACACACCTTGGTATTCAATACGTATTGACTCAAGTTGACTGACACCAGTAAACACACCTTGGTATTCAATGCGTATCGCCTCAAGGGCTGGACGTAGTATAACGTGTTGTTCGAGTGTTACGTCTTTACGCGATGTTTCTGCGTATACTGCGTCATATACAAAAAATAAGTGTGACCGTAAGGCGTTTAATTTAAGACGTTATGAAACAATGCAAGCGTCACGGTGTGTATCATGTCCGAATTGGTTGTTGCGATTGTACATATATAACATCTAGGGGTATTTAACATTTAGCAAACAGAAGGCAGTTCTCTAGACATAAACACAATACAGGTCTGTGTGTCTACGTCACGGTATGTATCAGGTCCGAATTGGTTGTTGCGATTGTACATATATAACATCTAGGGGTATTTAACATTTAGCAAGCAGAAGGCAGTTCTCTAGACATAAACACGATACAGGTCTGTGTGTCTACGTCACAATGTATTGACCAGCCATTACACACAAAACAGACTTTTAGGGAGAGTAATCTTGGAAGTAAGAGTAGGTCCATCACTTTCAGTTGATGGAAGGCAGATCCCTTCGCCATGAGCATATTCTATATTTAGCAGGCGAAGGAGAATTGCACGTCACGATGTATTTTACACCCAATAATCGGAAGTCAGATGTTTAGGCCTACGTCACGATGTATTTTACACCCAGTAATCAGAAGTAAGATCTTTAGGTCTACGTCACGATGTAGTTAATATACAACAAACAGAATATAGGTCTGTATGCCTACGTCATGCTGTATTTAACATTCGACAAAATGAAGATAGATCGACATGCTTACGTCACGATGCATTTAATATTCGACAAACAGAATATAGGTCTGTATGTTTACTTAACAAAGTATTTAATATTCGACAAACAGAATATAGGTCTGTATTTTTAAGTCACGATGCATTTAACATTAGGAAGACAGAGGACAGGCCTGAGCATCACGATATACGCCAGATTCAGAACTCGACTGACAGTTCAGCACTCTATCGTGCGCACCTGTCAGCAAGACAGACCTGAGATACATATATGTACACCTAACAATCGATTTCGTTTTATTTTTATTTAGGCTGTAATGGCTTGAAAAAGTAAGAGGACAAAAATGAAACATGTCGTGACGTCACGTTAGTGTTGATATTGCAATTTTTCTTTTCTCATGATTTAGGACAGCTTGCATGTTTCATTCCAACGAAATACGCAGACAAAAATATACACAAGCGCGCTAGTAACTCACAAAATTGTCTGAAACACGCAAGACACTGTAATTCAAATGAAGAGGTAAAGAAACCTGCAAAAATCAATAAATATACTTATGATTTAGAAATGTTGCCTTGACCCTAGAGTGTGATGACATTTACAAATTATAAAGGTCACAATTTAGAAAATTAAAAACAAAATAGGGAAAATATAAAGAACACAAACAAACACACACACATACACGCACATGGAAATTATTGGTAGGTTAGTTTGTAAATCAAAAGATAATTTTACTTATTTGTCAATTTTGCTCTCTCACCTGTAAACAGTTATGCCCGAGTATAGCTAATCAATGAAAGAAAGACACTGCGGAAAACTCTAAAATATCGTATTTTTACAGGAATGGTAAATGTCATTTAAATATAGTATATTGAAAATGAAATAATTCATTTATCCCCGTACACACATATATTGACATATGTACGTTGAGGAATGTGCATACATTATTATTTAGACAGTCTGCGTAAACATATAATTGAACTGCAGTTCAAATGTACAAGGCATGGCAAGAATTGGAAATAAAGAGTAAAGTACCTTAAACACAAAATAGCTCTCATTACATTGAATTAATAGTATGGTCAAATGTGGGTTAGTAGCACTAATTTCGGCATTTTTTTACTCACGAGAATTTGTAAAACTATTAATGTCAGCCCTCATAATTATGTGACTACGACGAATGCACAAGCAGAACGCGTAACTGCGCTCGCAAGACACGAGTTAGTAACTCCAAACTACAACACTGGCTTCCAAGATTACTTCCCCTAGTCGAGAGAACTTCACGATTTATTCACGTTCATGGGAAAATGACTTTTTCATCTGGAAACACACTGAACAGCATGACATAAATATTTATTCACGTTCATGGGAAAATGCCTTTTTCATCTGGAAACACACTGAACAGCATGACATAAATATTTATTCACGTTCATGGGAAAATGCCTTTTTCATCTGGAAACACACTGAACAGCATGACATAAATATTTTTGACACAGCAGCACAGGAATAATTCTAAAGTTACCAATAGCTCTTTGTTGATTACTTGACACTTTCAAAATCGCAAACAGCTGTGTGCAGGTTGTATGGCACTTACAAAGTCGCAAACAACTCTGTGTAGAGTGTATGACACTTTCAAAGTCACAAACAGCTGTGTGCAGGTTGTATGGCACTTACAAAGTCGCAAACAACTCTGTGTAGAGTGTATGACACTTTCAAAGTCACAAACAGCTGTGTGCAGGTTGTATGGCACTTACAAAGTCGCAAACAACTCTGTGTAGAGTGTATGACACATCCCCAATGTTGCATTGCTTGTTAATTTCTGACTCACGAAGTCAAAGGTCACGAAGCCAAAGGTCACGAAGTTTGCCTCAGACAGTAGGATGAATGTCTGTCTGTTCACCTCTCAGTGATTGCACTTTGCTCTTTGAACTTAAAGTCTTTTAATCATTGCATTCCACCCGATTCCAGTTCTAAACTCTAGTTCGGCTAACTGTCCTTGACCTCAGTAAACAGTCCGGGTAACTGTCCTTAACTTCACTTACAAACTCCACTTCGGATAGCTGTTCTTGACTCCAATCGTAAACTCTATTCCGGGTTGCTGTCCTTGACTCCAGTTCCAAACTCCATTTCAAGTAACTGCTACACCGAGCGTATTCAGGTTTAGACACAAACAAAAACAATAGCGTGCATGCATATCAGAAGGTACAATAATAGAATTAATATATATCTATTTTACTGCCTAGATTACAATTAGATGTAATCGAAAAACACCAGATATGCTCAGAGCTCTTCTGCGTGAGAGTTACGGAGTTTAAGGTTGTCGCTACTGTTCGCCATTGATAGGAGTAGTGCAGCTTAAATTACTAATTGTTTAAGCCTATCATACCTGACTATTTATCTGACAACCAAGCTTACCTGAATGCCTATTAATAGCCCAACCTTCCCATTTACAAAAGCGTTTTAATGCTAATATAGAATAATACCTGCACTGACTATTTATCTGACAACCAAGCTTACCTGAATGCCTATTAATAGCCCAACCTTCCCATTTACAAAAGCGTTTTAATGCTAATATAGCATAATACCTGCATTGACGTATTTATCTGAAGTACAATAAAAAGTCTCATTTATATACTCACACAACGAATTTCATCACAACCATTATGTTCATCAAACATCTCCACACCATGACAGAAACCTGGAAAAATAAAATATCATTTGGAAAAACAAAGATGTGCCAGTGAACAAACGGCATGAAGATATAAACGGTGTTCAGAACATTCTGAAATTATTCAATCAACGTTTGCCAGAAATTCCTACATCACGTACTTTACTAAGGCCACGTCTTTATCGAGTCCAGACTAAGACAATGCTAGATTTTATACTTGGTCACTACTGTCTTTGTTAAGTCTTTACTAAGGCCACCTCTTTATCGAGTCCAGACTAAGACAATGCTAGGTTTTATACTTGGTCACTACTGTCTTTGTTAAGTCTTTACTAAGGCCATTCTGATTCCGAACTGTATCCATTCTTAGCCCATACTGAGTCAATAATGAGTCCATTCTAACATGAACAAACTAAATTAGTCCTACAGCTCCGACAGCCGGGTGGGTTTGGGAAAAAGACCTCCAGGACAAAGAACGATATATCCTGTCTGCAGTTATTAAGACGTGCGTTGGGAACCTCTGACTGACAGCAAATCCTGAAGTCGAAGTCACAAAACTGTCACAGCAAATTCTGAAGTCGAAGTCACAAAACTGTCACAGCAAATATAGACAAATCGATGTGCCCCGAATATCAATGCCTTATTTCACTGAGAGGCAGAACTCCTATTGAAAGTATTATATCTAATCCTGAGTTCTTACAAACTCCTATTGAAAGTATTATATCTAATCCTGAGTTCTTAGACACTCCTATTGAAAGTATTATATCTAATCCTGATCTTAGAAAAACTCCTACTTAACGTATTATATCTAATACATACTGACAAAAGCACGGAAATATGGAAAATAGTTAACGTAGAATAGAAGAGTGATAGTTCTAGAAGATAGCTCGAGGCCCCCCCCCCCTCACTTGGCTGATATTTGGCGCTGTAAACGTTTTCTCTATTTCACAACATAAAAACAAAATTTACAGTCACATAATGTTTCCGTGAATGGAAAACGTCTTACTAAACGAGAAGAAAAATCCGACTTTAATCTATATTTAGCGAGCCACCCCCCCCCCACTCACTTTCTTCTCCAACATAAGGTTTATTAATATGCGTAAGAAGGTCAATAAATTTAAGAATAAATTTATTAAATGAACAATCAAATATACATCTCACAATTAGAATGAAATAGATTACTTTACACCAATAATCCACATTCACATAATTTAATGTTTACACAGTTTGTATATAAACAAATAAAATTACAATTCAACAATAGAGTCAATACAAATCGCAGGTTAGTCTTATCAAAGAAGAGAAATGGAGTTATTAAAGGTAGGTAATTTAAAGTCTTTTTTATACATGACCTGGATAAGGAATGCTGAAGGTAGGGCTTCTCTGACAATTTAGGCATTTATATAACGATTTAAACTTTAAAATAGTGAGAGGCAAATTTACTCTGTCACGCTTGGCAAGTCAAAATAATGTCGGTCTTTAAAGTCAATTGAATACATGCTTTGGAAGTCAAAATAATGTCGGTCTTTAAAGTCAATTGAATACATGCTTTGGAAGTCAAAATAATGTCGGTCTTTAAAGTCAATTGAATACATGCTTTGGAAGTCAAAATAATGTCGGTCTTTAAAGTCAATTGAATACATGCTTTGGAAGTCAAAATAATGTCGGCTTCGAAAATCAAATTAATACATGCTTTGGAGTCAAAATAATGAAGACCTTTAAAATCAAATTAATAGATATATAACTGACTAGTAATAATTAATTTGACGGCTGATGTCTATGCTAGGATAAACTGAATAAATGTCTAGCGCTTAATCAAACATTGTTTTAAAGTGGTGTAAAATATCAACGCTCATTTAATAAATTCATTGTTAAATTTATTAACCTTCTTGCATATATATTAAAACCGTATGCTGGAGTAATAGTCGGTGGATGGGGGCATGTTCAATATAAATAAAAGACGAATTTTTATTACCCCTTTAGTAAGAAGTTTTCACCTACAGAATAATTATCTGAAAGTAAAACGTCTATCTTATTATTGTGTCAAGAGTAGAGTTTTATGACCCCAGTGAGAGACATGTTGGTTTTGTGGGAGAACTTTTAATAACTATAAATTAAAATTCTCGATCACTTGTAATTAATTATGTTTGGTATTAATTAATAAATAATGATCATAACGAATAAAGGGTGCCCAAATATATCACACATGGCTTTGGAAGACAAAATCCAGGAGGTCTTGGAATAAAATTAATGTAGGCCTTGGAATTCAAATTAATGTAAGAGTTGCAGGACACAACAAATGGAATCATCCCTGAACTTAAACCAAGCAACACAGTCGTCATAAGTAGACATCGATAGCAACCATCGATAGAGTCCCAAATGTCAGAGGGGTGGTGGTGGTGGATTGATAATTATCATGGTCTTATTTTAGAGATTTAGCAATGCGACTGTGTTCATCGGAATAATAAAAAATAATCCACGGCATCGCACGCATCTCGTCAAATAGGATAGATTGAGTGAAGACAGTGCCAAAGGATCGAAACAGATTATATTTAAAAAAGCGTCTTCCGGGATCACAACCTATAATTAATACATACTGACACAAGCACGAAAATGTGTTAGAAAAATGGATGTGATACGATTCCTACTGCTGCTGCTGCTGCATGTAATAATGATGATGATGATGATGATGATGATGATGATGATACTGATAATAATGATTTGTTTATGAACAAGGGAGATATCATTAAATGCTATTTAATGGAGAATATTTCTCTTGATTCATACCCTCCCCTCCCCATATGTAAGCTGTTAAATGACTATAAATAGAACAAAATCTGTAGAACATTACAGAGCATATAAGACAAAGACATTAACATGACAACCAAAAAAACAATAACAAACAGCAATGGATGCTTGTTTGACGAAAGAGCGCTGGTATCACCTGATGGGGTGTGTCTTTAAAAGTCTTCTCCGGTTACGCTAGAGGCCCACCATACATATATTAATACTATAATAAATCTTCACAAAACTTTCTTGTCTAAAAGTCAGTCCTAAAATAGCATCCATTTGCTTCCTTTCATCGATTCTACCCGTATTTCTACGCAAGGTTCAGCTTTCTACCCTACTGTCCTCGGTAAAAGCACACATAAAGTCGAAGTTTGCGACACAGTTAGGAAATCTTTATTTATTGTTTTATTTTTAGAATGTGTCCTTCTCTTTCTATTTTAAGCTTATTATAAAACGCACTTGCATTATTAGAATTCAGTCTATTTAACTACTAATTCTTTCACAACAAATTGGAAACAGCAGCTTTATCGATTTGAAATACAGGAACTCAAGATGTCGGGGGGAGTTTAAAAGCGCGGCTTCTGTCCTCTTTCGGATCGATTCTCATTCAGTTCGTTTGTCCCAGATACTACTTCGTCCGTGCCTACACTACTGACATCGTGAGATGACCTTAGTTGCAATTTCCTGTGACACCAGGAACGGTGTTGAATTAGTTTTACTGAATACGTGTACTGATTGTGGATACAGTATACCGAAAACACTTCTGAGAGCAGGCAGCAAGGACAATTTTTCCAATACAGTTATTGAACAAGGTCTAATGTCTAATACGTTTATTTTACAAAGCCTCATTCAAATGTATTTATTGAACAAGGCCTATTACCAATAAGTGTATTGTATAAGGACCATTTTCTCTCCCTGTCTCTCTCTCTCTCTCATCACACACACACACACACACACACACACACACACACACACACACACATCATACACACAAAATACAATAAAGAGCACATATGCTATGCTCACACACAAATACAATAATTCGAACAGTGACTACAACACAACTGTTCTCTCTCTCTCTCTCTCTCTCTCTCTCTCTCACACACACACACACACACACACACACACACACACACACGAATTTCAAGGTGTTTAGGAAAAAGGGCAAACAGAAACAGAAACACTTAAAATTAAAAATAAATAAATAAAACCATTAACAAAAAGGAATCATCCTGAGATGGACGGCAGATGAGTGCTTGCCTTTGCTGAATTTTCTTGCAGGGCGTAATGTTATATCCGGTTGCCCGGTTTTTCTTTGACAGTTTTTAGAATCAAACCGCCTTGTGTGAAGTCGCCGGAAAGAGCGGCTCTCACTGATTGTTAGTTTTCATGTCCGGTAGGTGGCGACAGCTTCCGTTTTAATGTCTGAGGCCACGACACGGGTAACTGCGACCCCGTTCTTAATAAAAGAGTGATTAAATATAAGTATTTTTTAATCAACGTTTTATCGTGGATGACGTTTTTATTTTAACACCCAATATATGTTTCCCTGCAGAACAAAAGTATGCTTAAATACCAAACTATACATAAAGGCCGAAGGCTGCACATGTTTTTTAAAAAAAAAAACTTTAAGCGCAACGAATTTATAGAGCTTATGAAGAGTGTTGTTATCAATGTTGTGTAAGCCTGGTTATGTCTTCTTAGTTCTAGAAAGTTTCGCTCCTCTTTCTGTTTACTAAGTTCTTTACTCTAGGGCTAGTTGAGTACACAGTTCTAGAAAGTTTCGCTCCTCTTTCTGTTTACAAAAGTCTTTAGGGCTAGTTGAGTACACAGTTCTAGAAAGTTTTGCTCCTCTTTCTGTTTACTAAGTTCTTTACTCTAGGGCTAGTTGAGTACACAGTTCTAGAAAGTTTTGCTCCTCTTTCTGTTTACAAAAGTCTTTAGGGCTAGTTGAGTACACAGTTCTAGAAAGTTTTGCTCCTCTTTCTGTTTACAAAAGTCTTTACTCTAGGGCTAGGTAAATACACTGAAGAGAATAATGATGCATTCAGAAGTAGTGTGCCCATTCTCATGTTGTTGTATAGTCATGTTACTATCTTTTGAGAGAAGTAGTGTTATTATGATTATGAGAAAAAGTGTTATCATGTTTATATATATATATAAAATGATAAATAGTGCTCCTGTTTTTATAAAAAAAAAAACTGGTGTTTGTTATGTTTAGAAAAAAGTAGTGTTGTTGATGTTTTAAAGCAGCATGGTATTATTGTTTTGGGAGAAGTAGTACTGGTGGTGTTTTGAGAGAAGTAGAGCTTTGAGGTTTTGGAAAAGTAATAATCTGATGTTGTCTTTTGAAGCAAAGTTTTGTTTGAATCTTGTTTTACTCGTTAAAATCTTTCGTTTCCTCCACGCACTGAAAAATGTTGTGAACATCAGAGCTGTTGTTATTAGAAGTGTGCATTAGGCAAGTGAAGTATCATTTCTCGTCTTATATTAAAGCGATATAACCAGTCCTACTATGGCGTGATGTCATTACTCGTCTTATATTAAGGCGATATAACCAGTCCTACTATGGCGTGATGTCATTACTCGTCTTATATTAAGGCGATATAACCAGTCCTACTATGGAATGATATCATTAACACACTTCAAGTATTGCTGAGGGTGCCCTGCCCAACCAGAATCTAAGACATCTAAGAACTTATACGTTAACTTGACTGTTGAACCCAGCATTCTATATTAAAGATCAACTTGACTGTTGAACCCAACATTCTATATTATACATCAACTTAACAGTTTAGCCCAGTATGCTATATTATACATCAACTTTAAGTTTTTAACCCAGTTTTCTATATTCTAATCAACTTAAATGTTTAACCCAGCATTGTATCTTATACATCAACTTAACTGTTTAACTCAGCATTTTAAATTATACATCAACTTAACTGTTTAACCCAGCATTTTAAATTATAATTAACTGTTTAACCCAGCATTGTATCTTATACATCAACTTAACTGTTAAACCCAGCATTTTAAATTATATATCAACCTAACTGTTTAACCCAGCATTTTAAATTATATATCAACTTAATTATTTAACCCAGCATTTTAAATTATACATCAACTTAACTGTTTAACCCAGCATTGCATCTTATACATCAACATAACTGTTGATCCAGTATTCTATCTTATAGGTCAAATGAACAGTTGAACCCTCTATTCTATCTTATACGTCAAATGAACTGTTGAACCCAGTATTCTATATACACATCGCTGTAATTTGCATGTACATTCACACGCTTCGTTATGTAATATTGTATGATTATTTTTAACTTCGCCATAACTTTTATCAATTCATGCTCATCCAACTCAGATATCATACTGATAATTAATGAATACTTGTAACTGAAATTCACTGTGTGATATACTTCACAGATGGTGTATGCATACATGATAATATTTCAAGAGTATTTATAACAAACACTATCTACTGGATAATTCAAGATTACACATAACTCACATTTTCTGCTTGGTATTGCACCAGTACATACTGTTCATATTTTCTTCTTGATATTTTACTGAACATTTGGCCGTCAACGAATTAATGAACACATTGTTAGCTGCAAAACCTATATCCGTATTTTATGAAGTAGATTGTCTATAGTAAGTTTATATTTCACGTTAAAGAAATAATATATTGTGATAATGAAGATTATGATTAAGTTTCAAAGAAACCCCACAGGAAACAAGTATCTCATGTTCTTCTCTCTATTAATAACACCACACTTAATCTATATCGATTGGTCTTGTACTTAACTTGCCTTAGTAGAATCAAAAGAAATATGTTCTTGTACTTAAGGCCCTGTCTTGTGTTAGTAGAATCAATAACAACCTGTTCTTGTACTTAAGGCCCTGACTTGCGTTAGTAGAATCAATGGCAACCTGTTTTTGTACTTAAGGCCCTGGCTTGCGTTAGTAATATCAATGACAATCTGTCTTCAAGATACGAATACATGTAAATGAAAACTGAAATCCTTTCCAGTTGGCAAGTGCATTTCACTTTTTTTCTGGCCTTTGTTGTTGTCAGCGCACATTGACTGATATCCATGCTGTTTTGCAGATTTTTAATTGCTTGCTAGTTTTTGAGGGTTTGCTGCAGCTATTCCATGTTTCTGTGCACTGCTCGCGTCTGGCTTTATAGTACTCCTGTCTGGTTCTCCACTTCTCCTTCCTAGATTCATAGTTTCACTGTCTGGTTCTCCACTTCTCCTTCCTAGATTCATAGCTTCCCTGTCTGGTTCTCCTTCCTAGTTTCATAGTTTCACTGTCTGTCTCTTTACGTTTAGATCTGGTTTTAAACTGTTTTAATCTAGTTACACACTGCTTAAATATGTCTTCGCATTGCGCCATTTTGTCTGTGTGCGTATTTGCCATGGCTTCATAATAACCCAATCAGCTCCATGCTGTCGTATGTGAATCCATGCTGCCAAATAAGGATTATCTGGCCCTATACTGTTCTTTTCTAGATCCAAACTGCTCCATCCTCGTTGCGTTTCGTTTTGTCTTGGTCCATATCGTTCCAGTTTGACTCCACACTATATATCTCTATATTCTCCAAGTCCGGCGCCATGTTTTTACCATATCGTTCCAGTTTGACTCCACACTATATATCTCTATATTCTCCAAGTCCGGAGCCATGCTTTTACCATAACGGATTCTGTACTGCCCAATTGGACTTCATGCAGCTGTCCTGACTCCAACATTATAGACTCTGGCTTTATAGTGGCCCACCCGGATTCCACACAGTCTAATCTGGCCTAATGATGTTCCATGCTTTCCATTCATGGAATGATCCCGGGTCTAGACACTGATGAATGGACACTTGCTTTGTCTGTGAAGTTAAAACTCGCATGCACGGTGATATTAATTGCATTCTGGGAGAAATAAATCGGAAGCTTAATTACTTAACCTGATTAAACCTTACTTCTAAATTTGATTGCCTCCACCTACCCAGACATTAACTGTTAGCAACCCAAACACTAGGACTGCAGAACGTTATGTAGGCAATAACTCATTTCCACGGGCCGACCCCGAGAGTGGACGAATTGTAATTAACAGTCGACCTACCTTTCAGATGTCGCTGGGTACGTACGCACAATTTTTTTTATTGGATTTATTAGCGGGTGTTGCCTAGTGATTTGATAATATAATGCATAAGCTAAGGAAAGGGGAAAAGATTTAATATCCGCAGTGCCCGAATCCGCTTAGGTCGTGAACTTGGCCATAAGGCCTAAGCGCTGTAATTTCCGCACACCTAACCAGACCGCGTTTGTCAAAAGAATTAAACATGTTCATTGGCTATATATTTGCTTATTCAAGTGAGTGATTTATACGAGTATTTTTACGTGTGTGTGTGTGTGTGTGTGAGAGAGAGAGAGAGAGAGAGAGAGAGAGAGAGAATACATTATTTGCATAAACAAATACTAATTGTCTGTTTCCGTGCAAGTGTGCACACGCGGAAGATTTTATTTCCCATAAAGTAATCTGTCTCTCTTGTTTTGCTTCTCTCATCCATCCATCCATTTATTTTTGTGATCGATATCATCCCTACTTTCACCTCCCACCTATCCAACTGCTCATCTATGTATCCATTCAACATCCATCCATGCAGCGCTTTGACATTCTCTCCATCCTCAAGGACAAATGAACCATCGCTCCTATATTTGTTGAAGCGTGTAAATTGGTAGCAAATCGCCGATTTGACTCTTGGTTGACAGATGACCAATCGGATTTACAACCATGGCAAACAAATGCATACTTTGCTTTATGATATTGTTACCGGTTTTATTTCTTTCCTTTTAAAATTTGACAGAAAAACGCATCGCCATGTTGTACCTTCTCTTAATTGTCGCCATTTCTATTTCTGGTCCGACAGGATGTAGTATTATGTATCTGTGTGCATGTATGTACTTATAGCTTTCCCATTCTCTTCAACGGAATTCATTATTACATTCCTCTAGATGTTTACACATACATATGCCATTCGTACCATTGGCTTTTACGGGACCTAGCCTATCATTTCCTGGAGTTGTCTGCCGATAGTTTTCCAGTCCAAAATAAGGTTCTGCACAGCTAGACGCAATTAGTTTCACGGCTATACGTTTCGGTGGGAAACTTAGGCTTACATATCAACGACTACTAGTTTTTTCATATCCGCTTCGTGTCACGGGAAATTAACTCTGGCAAATGACAGTATGTGGCCTGGAGTTAGGTGCCCTTTGTGCACAAACCCCTCCGGTCTCCATATTGTCTGTATGCTTCAATCCGGTGTTCAACAATTTCCTTTCATGATCCTAGATACGTTCAGATCGCCCTTGGCTAAATGACGAGAGTGTTCAAACGAAATAAATCGATTTCCGGTGAAAAAAATGATGGAATCAAATGAAGTGATTTATAAAGAAACGTTATTATAATATGAATTTAACTTAGTTTTAAGAAAGGTTTGATAACAAAATCAATTAGTAGTTTATGATAGAACGATTCATGCAAACAAATAAACTGATTATGAAAAGGACTGACAGAATCAGTTATTCTGTCTTTGAAGGACATCTTAATATTTCAGAGTAATAAGAATAAATAAGACCACAAGAAAGGTTAATGGAAACAAACAAATTTACTATGTGTGAAATGATAGTAGAGTAAACTCAATCACTTAATGGACAAAATTAATGAAAGTAGATAAAGTAAGTATAGTAGCAAAGTTAATGAACTAAATTTTCAACAATTTATTTTGATAAAAAATATAAGGAAATTAAAATAAAAAGACTGCGAATGAAACTTTTGATGTTCATATAGACAAACCTCACAAATGAATACAACATGTCAACACTGTTCATTGTCTTGTTCATGTTTGAGATTACTTATTGAAGAGAGAGACGTCTGGGGCTGTACTCATACAGGAATACACATCAGCCCTGTTCATTGTCTTGTTCTTGTTTGAGATTACTTATTGAAGAGAGAGACGTCTGGGGCTGTACTCATACAGGAATACATATCAGCACTTGCGGTGGAATAAATTTGCATATCCCTATTTCTAAACTTAATTGTTATATAAATTGTTAAATGTCAGTGACTGGTATTACTTGTGCGGATGTTTTTGTCAAAGCTGGAAGTAAACAACTCAGGTAAAGAATGTGCTAGACTTGCTGATGTAATATAAATCCGTTTTAGGTGGAGAGTAATTTTTATCATCCAATGTTTAAGATTTACAAGAACGAGGCCAGCTAATGGGCTGAGATCAAACGTGTTTCTGCTGTAAAGAATTAGCGTCTAATTACTTTGGTATGGCAAGAAGTCTGGTAAAAGGCGGCTGTTAGCTTAACGGTGAGTTAACTGACTGATTGAGAGTGAGTGAGTCAGGGCTGAAATTATACTAATCCTTGCTAACTTTTCCTAAACTCAAAACTACATCATTTTGCACGGACACGCGACACAGTGAAGATATTTCTGAGACACATTCATCTTTTAAATGAGTGATCTCTGTTTATTACATATTCCGCAAATTATAAATATTTTATATTTCACAAATTATAACTGTTCATGTCCTTCCGTTTTATTGACAGAGGTCGTGTTTTGAGAAGGCATGCAAGAAAGCTTTGTAGAAATACGAGGATATTCGTTAATTTTAGATGGAATCTGATGAACAATCGATGAAAACTCTATTTGCACTATAGCAGTACTGTTAATTTTGGACGCAGACTGCCTGGACTATAATGGTTTGTTACATTTTCTACCAACACGTTCGTCTGAAAATCGTCACACCACACCCATTTGTCTGTGTAGAAGATATTGCTGCATTAACCACGCCACACTCATACGGCAATTTGAATCGATTGTCAAAGTGTCACACGTTGGAACGGTCGCTAGAACTGGCCGAGGCAAGAAGACATCTTTGAGTTGCCTGCCTTTGGCCCCCAGGGTCAATTCCGTGGTACGATTTTCATTTTCCACAGACCTTGGGGTCGTCAACGCGGAATGTGCCGTACACAATCGGCTCCCCGTTATTGGATTTTCGCGACTTAGCTTGCGTTATATCATCATCGAGAATGACAGTAGAACAGGAAAAGTGCGCTAAAGGGAAGCAAGGGATAGTTGTCTCCCTTCCATTGCCGTCTTCCTTACTTCTACAGCAGCACGCGGGAATATTAAAAATATATCAGATCCGCTTAGAAAAATCGCATTATTGAAAAGGCCGTTCCCTTTATTTTTATACTGCTTTGTGGTCGTGGTAGCTGTATTGCACTCGAATATTTTCCTCTTAGGAAGATTACGATCATTATACCTGCATAGTCCTGTTTAATCGTACAATCTATCCTGAGATTTAAATCTTTCTTTCTTTCTTTGCTGATAAAATTGCTCTGTTTGACATTAATCTATATACATATACACTCTAAATTATATATCTGAGCGATTTAAATTTATCTATATATCTACATCACGTTACAGAACGAATGCAAATAAACGTCTATTTATCTTAGCTATGGTCATATTCAGTATTTCATGCCTCTGTTTCCTGACTATTGTGTATACTGCGACTTTAAATGTTGTCGTGTCATACCTCTATTTCTATTCTCTGATAGGACTAACCTGCGATTGTATTGACTAAACTGTTGAATTGGTAATTATATTTATATATATATAGTGAGTCTGTGTGAACGTAAAATTATCCTAACATGAGTTCTTCGAATACTTGGTCAAGTAATCTGTTTCATTGTTATTGTCATGTGTGTATTTGATTGTTTATTTAATACATTTATTGTTAAATTTATTGACCTTCTTACGCACATTGATAATCTTAATTCGGAGAAGAAAGTGGGTGGATGGGGTGTATTTTTGTTAATTTTTTCGCTATTCAGTAACATGTGAAGGGATTTTGATGGAATTTGGTGAACATCTTTGTCTGTTATGTAACTTTTCAGGACAATAATTGTTTAGCTAATATAATTTAACAAACATGATGGTACTTTTTAAAAAAATAACATTTTGTAAAAGAAAAATATTGGCATCACGGTGTACACAACATTTCTTACACTGTCTGTCTCTGAAAGCTATACTTTGGTAAAGTGATTAAAGATAAGTTTACCTGGAAACTGAACTAGATAAAGCAGGTATATGGTATATTATCAGTATATGATATGTATAAAATTTGCACAAAAATAAATATTTTCCCTCTTACTGCTACCATGTTCTGAACCCACATGACTCAAGTATTGTCTAAGTTACGATTTTAGGCCCATATGCCTCTATCATGTTCTGAACCCACATGACTCAAGTATTTTCTAAGTTACGATTTTAGGACCATGACAGCTTAAAATGTTCAATATCATCGCGTACTTTCATTCAGAATCGTAAACTATCTATCTATCTATCTACCCACCCACCCAAACCCATCTATCTATCTATCTATCTATCTATCTATCTATCTATCTATCTATCTATCTATCTATCTATCTATCTATCTATCTATCTATCTATCTATCTATCATACCCACTACTGAATATATTTACTTTATGTTTGCATAAATCGTTCACTAATTCATCATCATATATCTATCCATTCTATGATCCATTTATCCACCCATTTAAATATAACTCCAACCCAGTTAATAATAATAACTAAATTAAACAAATCTCTCAACGGTGTGTGTGTGTGTGTGTGTGTTTGTGTGTGTGTGTGTTTGTGTGTGTGTGTGTGTGTGTGTGTGTGTGTGTGTGTGTGTGTGTGTGTGTGTGTGTGTGTGTGTGTGTGTGTATGTGTATGTGTGCGTGCTTTTCTCTCCCATTTCGATTTTTCACAGTAGGTGGGTGTGTGGTTATTTTTGTTTTGCTCTTATTTCATCTGTGGCTGCTGGAGACAAGAAACTAAATCAAATAAGCAGCTTTTTGTGCAGCGCCCAGAAATGCGCTTGGATACTGTCTTCAGCGCGACCCACTCTATACAGCTTTGTTCTCGGTTTACCCGTAACAGAATTCCCACAGCCCCTTCAGACAAGCCCCAGGGAGACGTGCAGCTAGGTGTCGTTGAAACCGATTGATTTTAAGGTTTGTCAACGACTTGACGTAGCAATGTCTCCGGCAGCATGAATTCCTTTGCACGCTGTCGCTTTGTAGCAGTTTAACCAGTGTCAGTGCTTTAGACGTTTGCTTTTGCATCGCCCAGTGACACGGTGGTCTGCTTTCGTTGTCCATTCTTTCCTTCACATTTATTCATTCTCTCTATCTTCGTCTTCACCCTCATCCCCACCCCCGCCTTTCGGCCATTCTTTTTTATGTAGTATTCCTCTCTTTTCCACTTGTCTCTCTCTCTTTCATTTCTCTTTCGACCTTTCCACTTGTCTCTCTTTCTCTTTCATTCCTCTTTCGCCTTTCATCTTTTGTCACTCTTTCTCTTTCATTCCTCCCTAGTTTGTCCTTCTGTCTCTCTTTCTCTTTCATTTCTACTTCGTTATTTTTATACTCTCTTTCATTTCTTTTCGCCTTTTCTCTTGTCTCTCTTTCTCTTTCATTCCTCTTTCGCCTTTCATCTTTTGTCACTCTTTCTCTTTCATTCCTCCCTAGTTTGTCCTTCTGTCTCTCTTTCTCTTTCATTTCTACTTCGTTATTTTTATACTCTCTTTCATTTCTTTTCGCCTTTTCTCTTGTCTCTATTTCTCTTTCATTTCTATTTCGCTTTCATTCGTGTCTATCTTTCTCTTTCAGTTCTATTTTGTATTTCCCTTTAATTTATTTTTCTATTTCCTGTTTCTCTTTTATTTCTGTTTTGCTTTCATCCTTGTCTCTCTTTCTCTTTCGATTTTTCTTGTTTCTCTTTGCCACACCCATCACTCGTAGTTATATGTTGGGTTCTCTTTTTCTCTTTTTCCATTTTCTATCTCCTCCATTCTTTCTACTTCTTTCTTTATCTTTTTCTCTGTTTCACTTTCCCTCTTTTCTCTTATTTATTTCAATCGCTGTCTACTTTCATCTCTCACCCTTCCAATTTTCTTACATTTTGTATCTTTTCCCCACTCTTTCCTGATTTCCTATCCCTTTCTGTTTCACTCTTTCTTTCTTCCCATTTCTTTTGCTTATCATTTGTACTCCTTTTTTTTCACTTCATTCTTTCTATTCTTTCTCCATATTTTACTCCTGCTTCCTTAAACTTTCTCTCCTTTCCTTCCTCTTCTTACTTTTATCCAATCTCTCGTTTGTTTCCTTTCCCTTCTCTTCTTACTTTATCCAATCTTTCGTTTGTTTTCCTTTTCATTTCTCCCTTATTTCACATTCTATTTCTTACATTTCTCTCCATACCTTCCTTCCCATTTTTTCCTATCTTTCCTTTCCATTCTCTTGTTATTTCATTAATATTTCTCATCAAAGTTTGTATATTCGCCTTCTAACCCGTTTCTGTATCTCCACGACTTCGCCAAAAGCACCACCACCACCACCACGCCAATCACAGACACTTTATCACGCCAAACAAAAACATTTACTTCGCGTCAAACACAGACACTTTATTACGCCAAACACAGACACTTTATCACGCCAAACAAAAACATTTACTTCGCGTCAAACACAGACACTTTATTACGCCAAACACAGACATTTTATCACGCCAAACACAAACACTTTATTACACCAAACACAGGCACTTTATCGCGCCAAACACAGACGCTTTCTTCACGCCAAAAACAGGCGCTTACTTCACGCCTATCACTGATGCTTTTTCTTCAGCCAATCACTGATGCTTTTTCTTCACGCCAATCACTGATGCTTTTTCTTCACGCCAATCACTGATGTTTTTTCTTCACGCCAATCGCTGACGCTTTCTTCACGCCAAACACCGACACTTACTTCACGCAAAACAAAAACATTTGTTTCACGCCAAACACAGACACTTGTTTCACGCCAAAGAAAGACACTTACTTCACGCAAAACAAAAACATTTGTTTCACGCCAAACACAGACACTTGTTTCACGCCAAAGAAAGACACTTACTTCACGCAAAACAAAAACATTTGTTTCACGCCAAACACAGACACTTGTTTCACGCCAAACACAGACACCCTTTTTTTTTAAAGTTCAATCGATCTTTGACTTCATATCTAATTACTGTCATTGAATTAAATGGATATATAAGAAAACATTGAAATCAGACTCACACTCTTAGTGCTAATATTTGCAGGAATTGTTATGCTTTCAGAATAACAACCCAGATTGTTTCGTATTATTCATACAAGTCTCTAGTCAGTGACCTAAAAGCCAATTCAGAAATTGAGCTGTTTCTGCTGTGTGGCATGCAATTAATTCCATCATTAGCAGTTTAACCAGGCACACTCAACTTCCGCTCCTGGAGATAGCGGAAATCCCCGTTTCCATTCAAGAACATTCTTACACCACTTTCCTTCTGCAGTTGCGTGATAACTAGTTATTTATTTTGGAAAATCCTCAGACCATTGTCTTCTGCAATTTAATTTTGTTCATCAATGTATTACCTCTGTCATGTGATGTTTACAGCACACCTTTACACTTATATATCTTTAAGTGTGTATCTCCACACTTAAAGATATATAAAGATATATATCTCCACACTTAAAGATATATAAAGATATATATCTCCACACTTAAAGATATATAAAGATATATATCTCCACACTTAAAGATATATAAAGATATATATCTCCACACTTAAAGATATATAAAGATATATATCTCCACACTTAAAGATATATAAAGATATATATCTCCACACTTAAAGATATATAAAGATATATATCTCCACACTTAAAGATATATAAAGATATATATCTCCACACTTAAAGATATATAAAGATATATATCTCCACACTTAAAGATATATAAAGATATATATCTCCACACTTAAAGATATATAAAGATATATATCTCCACACTTAAAGATATATAAGGACAATATAAAACAAGAATCACCATTATTTTTCTTGTTATAAGTTAAAGACATGAACCTTTATGTCTCTATTTTTAAAGTACACAAATACAAATCATATTCAAAATCATTCGTATTATTTCTTTTATCTTGTGATAGGAAAATACAATTAGTAAACTTTAAATCTAGTTACTTAAAATGAGCAATCAATATAAACAATCTTATCACTACACATCGATAATGGAACTATGTTAAAATGTGTATAAGTACAA